>CM077115.1:129037062-129637062 GCA_039619475.1 Icerya purchasi
AAACAAGAGTAACTATTCGCTTTTTTCAATCCTACTATTTATTTGGACAATATATACGTACTTAAAATTTTACAACTAAATACTAACATGATATACTCGTATATATTATATATATATATATATATATATATATGCAGCGCATAAACTATAAGAACTTCCTGTTGGTACCCGCAGACCAAGATCTATTTAATTCTTTCGGAACTATTTTTTTTTTTTAAATGTCTAAATAATGTGAAGCGTAAACGATATTATAGCGTATAAAAACACGTACATCACTGATCGTTTATTAATTACAAACTACAGGGAAAGACAGAATATAAAAAAAAAATTATCACACTCGGCAGACATAATTTTATCGACAGAAAATATCAAACAAGTTCATCATTAAGCCCGTTTTATTAATATAAATATATTGTTTAAACGTTATTCTACTATTCTTCTTTTATCTTTTTTATTATACTAAACTGACTTTGGCTTACTCTACCGAAAAAACCCTAAAAAACACAGATTGACATTGTTTGTACATATAAATACATAACAATATCATCGAAAACGATTTTCAAAACATCACCGAAAGTATGAAACATCGCTTACAGATTTTTAACGAATTCTAACTAAATGTTATAAAAAATTCGAAACATTCTAGCACATTAAAATATAATTTTAAATTAAAGGATTTAAAACAACAAAGCATAAATTTCAAAGTCGTAGCCAGTACATCTCGGATGAAAATACATAAATTAAAATCTGTCGCAGCCAATAAAATATGAAACTTTATTCATTCGAAGCAAACGTAAAATTTAGAGAAACATTAAACAACTATACCGGGCGTGTCGTTTGGTGAAGAAGGTTATTACAAAACTTCGATAAGTCAAGTTTGTGTAAGCTTTCATTATATTCAGCCTGATAATAACTATAAAAAGAACATTAAAATTCTACTAAACTATAAAAATAAAACTAAATTCTAAAAATACGAATTAAAAATTAATCTCAATTATAATTAATTTCTATATTTACATTTTTTTGGAAAAATGTGCAAATCACTTAATTCTCCTTTTGGTTATTTATTTTTTCTTTTCTATATTAATTTATTATCTATATCTTTTTGTATTTACTTGAAAAAAGCAAATATTGTGAAAGAAGTTTATGACCTTACGTTTAAATAAAATTCGCGCATTCATAATTTTCCCCCGCATTTATTTTTTTTATAGGGCGTTGAACATCTAACGTTTTACACCTTCGGGCCAAATTTTACATTAATATCTTCTGATTAATAAAACGGGAATAAAATCGGCATTAAATTTACCTGATGTACTTCTGAAGTGTAGATAATACAATTAACAACTAGAAAATCGTTTTTTGTCATACTATTTTTGGACCTAAAAGAAATCTATAATAAAACGGATAAATGGGATGATGACATTCTTTGGAATACAGTAAATATCTCCCGGGAATTAAAAGGTAATGGTAGTCCTGTGCAACTTGAATGGATAATAGCTTGAAGTATGGTGGCATTGTAGGAAACTGTACAAAAACTGATTCAGCTTCACAGTCGGCAATTATTCTTGGACGGAATTTAAGTCAATGACACGAAATATTGTTCAAACACAATGGGACAGTAAATTTAAATTAGTATTAGTTGCGGAAAATTTTATTACAACTTTCAGAATGACACCAATATCATCATCATCTGCTGAAACTCGCATCCGAGTGCACCAGATGCACATTCACAGCTATTACTGAGGGTAGGTGTGAAGATGGCTAATAATTCCAATGCTGGAAGAGCAAATGCGACCACAATGATGACATTCGAAAACGTTAGGAGAATTAGAGCTATCGTTGACTGTTCTTTTTAGTGATCTGATAGTTAAGGCGGCTGCTTCAACTACTCTTCTCTATTTTACACGATCACAGGCGGCGATTTCCCAAACTTCTAAGTAGTTTGCTTTCCATAATAGTGCCGCAATTTGTAACGCCTCCTAGGATCACCACGTTTTCTAACTCCATCCTCCAGTTCGCCATATAGTATTTGTTTCGGTAATTATAGCACGATAAACCGCTGCTTTAGTAGCTATCGACAAATCCTTATTACAGTAGAAAACCTTGCGACTTAATCGACCAAAGGCTGAAGCAGCGCACTTAATTCTGTGTTTCATCATCTATTGTCCCTTTATGATTTAGGAACGAATCGACATCTTCAAAGGTGTCTACCTGTTCTAACGTTTTTCCGCGTATCTGAATGTTATTTTTAGGCGAAATTTCGTTGCTCAATAGTTTGGTTTTGTCAATGTTTATTTCAAGGCTAAAATCTTTGTAAGTTTCATCTAATACTTGAACAGTTTCTTGATCCCAGATCATTTCGAACATTTTTCCTAGATGTTCTGCAAGATTATGTACACCAATTTTCAAGATCTCTGCTAAAATGCCATCGGGACCGGATGCTTTCATATTTTTAAGTCCGTCTATTGCCACTTTCCTTACAAACACTACAACAAGATACAATTTGTTCGCCTTTTAGTTGAGTTAGGAAGAACGGAATATTGTCTGAAGTTGAAAATACTAAAAATATCTAACAAATGGTGGAGTTAGATTTGTGTGCGGTTCCTGTTGAGCATGCAACTTAGAGCTACAGGTTATATAACTGTAATAGGAGAAAATATATATTATTTGGGAGTATTACACAGACAGATCCTGAATCGACGGGTAAGGTTATAGCTGCTTTACATAAATACATAAAAATGAATAGATCAAGACTTTAAAGTATATCCGGATTTCTGAAGATTATATTACCTAAACTGATGATTAGCTAAAATAGGTCACGCCGGAAAAAAGAAAAAAAAAAGGAAAGAAAGAAAAACGTTTTCTAAATTTATTGAATATCAAACCATCAGATATTTTTCCAATTATAAAACGTGCTAATTTAATTCGGCTCTACTTTTATTATTATTATTAACTGAAATTGAAATTATTATTATAATTATTATTGTTGTTATTATTATTATTATTATTATTAGAATCATTTGAAGTTTACATTCTAAACGGAATGTGGACCCGGCTTATTGTCTGAAAGTTCTTTTTGTAAAGTTAACTTAGGTTCGTTGAATTTTTCTGATCTTTCATCGATCAGTTATAGACGACAACTGATTCAAATTTATTGCGTTACAGCAAGTTAATGATAAATGAATAAAAAATCTTTTCAACTCTTCTTTTCGATAAAAATATTAGAAGATGTAACCCACAAGCAATAAAAGGTCAATAATCAAAAATCATGCTAACATCAATTGCGAGATTCAAACACAATTATGTACAAAGGCCTACTACAAATTGCACGCATCGAAAAAATTTAAATCAATACCGGAATTTTTTTTAAAAGTCGAAATTTCGCAATAATGTGAATATTAATAAGATGTCAAGATACACACTCCCTAGAAATCCTGTCAAAAGGCTAAGAATAGGGTGTGTGGGAGTGCTCTACCGATCATCTAAAAGACAAGAACAAGATATGCATTCACAACATTAATTTTAATTATAAAGAACGGTTTCTCTTTTATTTTTATTTTTTTGCAACAGAGTACTCAAAACTCTCGATAGGGCGCTTATCTACTTGTAATAATCTTCAAAATGTAAAGGGAAAAAAAATAATGATTTCCAATTATTTAAAAAATGATTGTAGTTTTATGAGAAAAATTTTCAACCATATTTGAAAATTACAAAATTTTAACTTCGTTTTACGAAAAATTCGAGATGTAATAAAAATGTGCCAGTGTGTAGTTAATAAGAAAATAACACATTCACGATAAATATATGTAAATCATTAATTTTTCATCTTTAAAAAGAAAAAATAAATAAATAAATAAATAAATAAATAAAATTGAAAACCTATAAATATACGTCCCGTTATTTTTTTTTTAAGCTAAAGGAAGCATGACATTAAAAAAGTACGAAAGTAATTTACCAAGTGACTAAATATAACACTAGTTTTGCTTACTAAATTAATTATACAGTTTGTAATTGTGTGGTATGCATTACAATTACTCGACTCATCCCTTAACAACTTACCTAATTAGCGAATACATTTCAAATTCAAAATTGCAATAAACAGAAAATAAAATTGTTTCTTTGTTTTTAATTAGATATTTATTTTTCAGTTTCTTTATTCGTCATCTAAGCTTTACACGTATTAAAAAGAAAAAAATGTTAAACCTACAGTATCTACTTTGACAATGATACTCAGTGACAAGGCCGTGTCCACGGGGTGGGTTTTGGGGGTTAACCCCCCCCCATGAAAACTGAAATTGCTTAGGTACTTCATTAATATTTTGTGCAAAATTTTTTGTTACGAGTATAATCAATAACATATGTAATTTTTATTAATGTTTATACAGTAATTCGTTTATTTAAATTATTAATATATAAATCAAAATGACGGAAATTATTAATAGCATGGATATTAGTGAAAAATGTATTTTTATTTATAAAATAAATATGCAAAGAAAATTTTCACCCCCCCCCCCCAAAAAAAAAATTCTAAGCACGGGCCTGCTCAGTGACATATCGGATACCCCTGTAAACCTCATAATATACAAAAGCCTAAAGCATCAATAAACACCTTAAATCGTTATACATGGCGCGGTGATTAAAAAACAGAAAAATCTTATATTAAACCCTTCGAAATAATTAGTTTTGTTGTTTTTTTAAGTTAAACAACAGAAATGGCTTGTACGTAGTTCGTCGACACAATAAAATGAAGCTCCGCTCAAAACGGACACAATAATCGGCATAGGCCATACAAATAATAAAATGAAAAAGAATCGGAAGGTCACCTACTGAATTCGATTTTCCGATATTTCACGAAAAATCTTTTTTAGTTCAAGACAATTCTTCATAATTTCTGATTTACCAGAAAATCCTAGCCTAAACGCATTTCGTGACTAACCCCAGTTCTCCTTCTTTATAGAAACATCATACACTTCTGCAGCGATAAACTATACTGAACTTTATCGGCCCTTCTATTTACACGCTAAGATTCAACTGAAAATATTTAGAAATTACTTAGACGCCAAATGGAAAAATAAAATCTCTAATCGAAGTGAAGACGAATCGGTAAAAAAAAATAAATTTATATTTGGATATAAATAATTAATACAATTATTGGACACCGGGTGAAATTATAATACTTTCGCGTAGAAATTAAAACAGATTATTATACCTGCAGATGGTCCATTGTCATTTCCATGCCTTTATCTGAAATCGAACACCAGCGAAAAACTAACGAATGCACTTGCTTGGACGCTAGAGGAAAGACGTTAATCATATCCACTATATCTTCGTCTTTAGCGGATACAAAGCAAAGCGAACGAAATCCCCTACGAACGAACGAAGCGTATAACTTGGTTTTCTCGTTAGTCGAACAATTTCTAAAATGTTTACAATGAACGCACAACATCAAACCGGACCAATAATTCGGACACTTGTACAGATGCTCTTTCCATCGAGTGCACACTCGAGCCAAATTCGCTCTTTCTAACGGATTGAAATAGACGAACAGTTTACTTAGAAATTTATCATCCATCATTAGATCGTTCGATTTCGCATAATTCGTTTTCGTTATTTTACCGCCAAAAATTTTTGCTTTCTCTGCAATCGAAGACATCGAATTATTAACGGAAACTATACCTAATTTCTCCATTGTGTTATTCGATTTTGAAGCAAAAACGTTCGTTTTTAATGAGTAATGCTTATTACTCTTCAACGAAAGTCCATTAATCTGCTTCGATAATACTACATTATTATTATTACACTCGAGTAAATTTTGTCCGGACGACATATTACGATATTTTAACTAATCCGATATAAATTTTCTTCCTCATCTGAAGCGTGCGTCGTAATGAACGAGACGATTTATAAATAAACGCTTATTAAACACAACAACTCAGCACCTCATAGTTACAACTGAAGCTGTTTCGAATTAAACTTGCAGAAACGCGGCAAAACCACCCTCACACAGTATTTATCGTAAACTTTCCACCCCCACATGAAACAGTGACACTACATGCGCAAATCGATAAGCGAATAAATCAGATAACTCTATTTATTTCGATATGTATAGTTTAACTGTGTACACAAACGTGAAAATGAATTTAATAATAATACTTTTTTTTTTTAATATATTAAATTTACTCGTTTTTTTTTTGCTTTTTTTTTTGAATTATACTTATAAATTTTATTATAACATATCCAGTAATTAAAAAACAATTTATAAAAAAAAAAAAAAAAAAACAATCTAACCTAAAGAATATTTTAATACTATTAGCTGCGGAGTTAATAGATAATAATTTTGAAAATATATTTCAGAAATGAAAATTTCATAATTTTAATTGTCACCTTTTTTTTTATTAATTTAATAATTTTGGTACAATCGTTTTTTCATAATATCACGTATAATAAATATTATTCATCTATTAATAAAGAAATAATTATCTGAATACACGACAACACTGTTTTGTCTATGAGTATTCGTTTGTTCTACTGATTTTCAGATTTATAATTTTGATGTTTATAGCAGTAAATTTTCGTGTAACGACAGAGTGTTAAGAAATTATGTAAAAATATATATTTGTAACTCGATTGAAATATTTAAACTTTCGCATAATGTATAACAACAAGAATTAGTACGTATAAACTAGAGTTAATTTTGTTTCATATAAGTTATGACGTATTAAAAAAATATCGGAGATTAGCATTCAATTTTACAGATTATTAGCAACGTTAAAGCGTTATTATTTTAATGGTACTTGAAATATGTATATGTGTATATATATATATATATATATATATATATATATATATATATATATATATATATATATATATCTGAAATTACTTTGTTTCGTAGCTACCGGAATATGAACGAAACGTTAACAGCATTACCTCCTCAACAAATGTTCAAAACATCTCCATTTTGGTTTGAACACCCGCCGCAAATAAATTATTCTTTCCCCGTGCACAATGGCTACGATTACAGAACAAAACCGAGTTATCAAATAAAACCGACCACACGCAATCCTTGGAATAAAAAAGTGATGATCCCGTTCACTAAAAACTTTTACACTCCTCATCAGGATGTTATAAACAGGTAAAAAACCATAATCTGTAAACGTTTCATAAAGAGAAATTTGCAATTTTTTGTTTTTTCGGTAAATTTTTTCAATATTGTTTTTTTCGCAACAAATTTGATATTTTTGTTACTTAGAAGTGATGAAGAAGTTAAAGAATATCTTACGAAAATGAAAATTACCACTAAGGGAAATAATGTGCCGAAACCATGTCAATCGTTCGAAGAAACATGTTTCCCAAACGAAATGCTTAATCTGATGGTTCAAGGATTTTCGGAGCCAACAGCCATACAGTCTCAGAGCTGGCCTATTGCGCTCAGTGGACGAGATCTAGTTGGAATTGCTCATACCGGATCTGGAAAAACATTAGCAGTGAGATTTTTTCCTTTTAAAAATTACATCAACTATTGAAATATACCATTTTTCGTATATTTAATAGACTACTATCATCGTTTTTAAGTAATTTTATAAACAGTCAAATGATAACATATAATTCTTTATACTTTTTTATTCAATGATAATACTTTTTTTCTTAAATATTCAAATGTCTTACGTAGAGTTTGTTAAATGACGGTTTTACATTTTTCAAAGAGCTTCAGGTAGTATTGATTTTTTGTTCGTAATATGTAAATAAACTCCCGGTAAAAATAGCTGTTAGCCATTTTACGAAAAATGAACTTTTCCACTTCTTTTTTCTACGAAATATTTTATTTTTGTAACAATGAGTACGAATAGTTTGTATTCTGATAATTATTTCAAAGTGAAAACGAATGTTTAACGTCTTTTCAACTTGTCGCAAATAAGCATCATTTCCAAGATTTACAGCAACATGAAAAATGAATTTAAATGCTCAACTTTTGTAATTCGCCATCAAGAATCTTGCACGGAGTTTTTCAATAAAGATAAACAATATTTAATTAAATTATTACATTTTAAAATAGAAGTATTAAAATATTTTGTTTATTATTTGTAAAATTATATTTACAGGTTTATTTACACATTTGATATTTAGGATACAAATTAAAGTTAAAAATCAGTCGAAAAAAGATAAAGCTACAATCTTATAAAATGTTTCCTAAGCGGTAGTCAGTGATCCAATACTATGGTTAGCAAGAAAAAGTTCCGATCTTCGGGAATTATTAAAAATAGCAAATAATATGTGTGTATATGTATATTATATAATAGAAAAATGAAAAAGTTTCAAACAAAATTTTAAATAAAGGTTTTTTTTGTTTTTTTTACAAAATTAGTAACGACTATTTTTGCAGGTAAAACTAATTAGTTTAGAGAAAATATTTTGGAAAAACGGACATTTCAAAAACCAAAACTACGAAGTCATTCTTGTAAAATGTTTCTCTCATTAAATTATCCGTGGGAAACAGATACATTTCTATTGTAATACGTTGATTACTTAAGCTGTTTTAATATTTCCACCTGAATTGTTTGTCTAAATTTTACATATATAAATCATTTTTATACAAAAGTTAAAATTTAATATGCATGTATGCATATTGTAATCCGTCGATTAGAAATGATTAAATATGAAGCACAAAAGTAAATAAAGTATTGATATGTTTTACAATGGAAAATTAATCTCGCGCAACTTAGTACTCTTAACAAAAATTAAATTTATTATTCTATTATTTTTTTTTTTTTATTTTAGATTAATCCCATTTCAATATGTTCTAATTTATATATTTTTCTGTTCGTTAATTTATTCTTTCCTAAATATTATTAAATATTTTTATTTTGAAGAGTTATATATTCTGGTTTTATTAATTTATTTATATAATGAAATGTAGGTTTTTTAGAGTCAGAAAAAGGTATTTTTCGAAGCGGTCGTGGGGAGCAGCTACTCGAATTGTGTTTAACATCTGCTGTCCGTAATTCCAATCTGCATAACGGTTGTCTATGGCTGCGAAAGAAATAACACACATTCGTAACTCTCTAATGAACCGGGGTCTTCTAATTTTGACTTAGATTTACGAAAGTTACAGTTTAGAAAATAAATTTTAGTATGGACAATTGAAAACGTTGAGTTATTTTCGGAATTTAGTATTTAGAACTTCTAAAAACTTTATTTTTGTTTTAATTATATTACTTTTCATTATGTTGCCAGATAATATAATTACGTATATCCTTCGATAGATGTAAATTTTAATTTTACATACGTACACTGAACTAGGTTAAATAAGTAATATATTAGCATTTTTATAGTTAAAAAGTTTGATAGGTAGGCCCTAATACAGATAATTACGATTGAACAAAACTTTTCGATTAAACGATGATAATAGGAATTTAATTTTAATATAATAATTATGCTAATAAAGTGCTAATTTTTTCATATTGCATTTCTTAATTTTTCTGGTGTATTGATTGCCCATTTATCAGAATGAAGTATAATAAAGAAATATTACGAATTTAATTTAATATTTCAAAATAATAAATAATTTTAAAATTTTATTTCTGCGCTTATTGTGCTGCATACAGTGTATTATAACTTCTTTTTTTTTTTAAATAAAATTTATTTCTCTTGTAGTACATGTTACCAGCAGCTGTTCACATTATGAATCAGAAGTCACTTTCCAAGGGAGATGGACCTATAGCACTTATCTTGGCACCTACAAGGGAATTGGCTCAACAAATTCAGTCAGTCGCCAATGCATTACAGAAAATGAATATTAGAAATATATGTATATTTGGTGGTACTCCCAAAGGTCCTCAGGTAATAAACGCTTTCGAAATAGTCTATATTATATACGATAGTTCTCTACCTCGAAATAAGTCTTACTAGTAAAAGAAACGAATATGGAAAAAATTAAAAAAAAAAAATCTCAGGAAAATAAAGCACAAATACGATTTTATTCATCTACCAGCACCATTTTTCGATATATTTGGATATTTAAATTTTATCATTTCATTTCTTTTGTTTAAAATCTTGTTTTTCTTCTCAATAATTAAAAAAGTGCGAATATATTATAAATAGATAATTTTATCCTCCTTTATCTGCTAACTTGATGAGTTTTTTCGTATTTTGTAAGCGTTTTAACTTAATCCTACCCATTGTCACGGAATTATAAAAATATTGTTATAATAATGCCAGTGTCAATTGTATTAAGAAATGATTTTTCTTTCTTTTTTTTAATACGTAGATTACACATTTTTAAATGTCAATTTGTTATTTAATTACGCAATTTCTTATTAGGCGCGTAATTTAGAACGTGGTGCTGAAATTGTTATCGCCACGCCTGGCCGATTAATTGATTTTCTACAACGTGGAGCTACGAATCTTTTACGTTGTACGTACTTAGTTCTGGATGAAGCAGATCGTATGTTAGATATGGGATTCGAGCCACAGATTCGTCATATTATAGAGCAAATAAGGGTAAGTGATTTTTTTTTTTTTTAATGTTTTTTTAAAGGCTTGTAAATCGCTCTATTTATTTTGTAAAATAGTACTATCAAAAACCAATTTACGCAAGAATAATAACCGTAATTATAAATTTAAGAAATTAATAAAACCTATATCTGCCATTAGAAATTACTTTAACAATAAATAATACGTTGGTTTTTATAATAATTATAATAACAATCACGTAATTCTATTTCATATGTGAAAAATCTATTGCGCTTATGAGTAGGTAATGTGAAAATCAATTTTATATCGTATGATGTGCGGAGTCTCTTACTGTCTCTATACCAAGGAATTGAATACATCTCATAACACCGCTTAGCCATTTACTCCCCCCTCCCTTATTTAAAATTACATTTTAAATTTTGTTATCTCAATGAAGGAATTCTAAAAAATTTACCACTACTGAACGGTACTAGCACTGTTGTAATATAAATGATTTTTAATCTTTAATGGAGAAGAAAAATTAATTATTCTTACTTTTACAAAACCTCGAATTCAAATTCTTTAAATTAAATTTATATGTACCACATGCACACAAATTGATATCATGTACAAGTGATGTATTTTTGACTTTTTCATAGTTATACGAATCGAAATATAAAAATACTTGCGCACTTTTATTTGCGTATAACTGTTAGTAAATATGTGTATTAAAAAAATTTTCTTATGTAGTTGGCACCATTAATTTCTCTTTGTACGCAGCTTAAATGTAAAACCACTTTTTTAATCAAAGTAAATAAAACCATAGAAATGAGAATCGCAAATGAAACGGAATTATCCCTATTACATAATGTGGTCATTATTATTAATTTTGTATTGTTATAAAAAGAAATATGGTGTTATTGAAAAAGTGTTAAAGTAATTCGATCAATTTGAAAATTATCAGTATTTTCAAAACTTCTAATATACTTGGGAATTCAGATAATATATACGATTATTATGCAGAGAAACTCATTTGCTAGAGTTGTACGATTTACTAGCTCTTTTCTTATGTTTTCCGCGCCTAAATTATTAGGTAAAGTACTCAGTATTTATGGGAAGCGGCCGATATTACAACTTCAGAATTTAAAATATTTTTTGAATTTAATATTACGTAAATTTAAATTGAAATAACCTCTAATCGATCATACGGGATCCTAAGCGCGTGACACTTCATATTGACTAAGCATGTGTGTATGCGTCTGTATATATCGTGTGTATGTGTACAGCTGATTAAAAAAAAAAATACGTTGCATTTTTTATCTTTCAACAACTTTTGCGTTATTTACTATACCGAAATAAACGAAAGCCTAAACCGGTCTAGGTAATATTAGTTGTAAAGCTTCATCATCATTGACTTTAGTTTTTATACCAATGAACGAACGAACAAAAATATTTAAAAATATATTTTTTGCTTATGTATAATAGCCGCCGTCTAATACAGGAATTCAAATGCATAAATTTCCAAATTTACAGACAAATTTAAATTTTATTAGTATTTTAAATTATAACTAATTATTGTATAATTTTAAAGGTAGGTTGCCCTATGTGATTAATATTAATTTAATTTCAAACACTTCTCTATTCAAATGTTGAACTCATGGGAAACTTTTTATTTTGTTTTTAATCCTTCTGGTTAAAATTTTATCATATCAATAAGCACTTCAGATAAGTAGCTTTGTCAGTAATGTTCCAAGATTGCCTAATTTACAGAATTAATTTGTCTAGCGCAGTAGCCTAGTGATTAAGGCGCTTGGTTACCAAAACGGAGGTCACGGGTTCGAGACTTGTCTCGTTCCGGATCGAAGTCGCTCCCAGATTTACCCAACCTGAAATAATTGGGTACCAGAGAAATCTGGGAAGGTAAAGGCGGCCGAGAGAAAGGAACTGGCCCCCTACTTTCATTAGTGCCGTTGGGCTTTGTACATTGTAAACCTTAACTTCACAATCCCCGACGCTCTGTCAAGGATATGGGACTTACTTTACTTTTACTTTTTTTAATAATCGAATAATTTTAATAAATAAACAATTATTTTGTAACGTTATTTCCTACTTCGTTAACATAAAAATAGCAATATTAAAAATTAAAGATTCAGTTTTACCATTTTATACAATCAATGCCCAAAAGTTTTTAGAATCAAAATGCTAGACTCTGTGTAAAAACTGTAACTGTTCACTAACTCTAGTTATTTTACATTTAAAAAAAAAAAAAAAAAAACAAAGCGGTTCAGCTATAAAATTGTTTAAATGAATTGTTAAGTAAACAAACTTTAAATAGTCCAACTAGATATTGAAGCAGAAATACAGGTTTCTTTCATACGTTTCCAGAACTTTTCTGTATTATTTAAGTGGCCTAGACATTGTATGAAATGTCTAAATTATACGTACATTAATAATATAATTTTATGCATAATTTTAATATTTTGTTTTTTCCCTTACATTATTCCTTATAAGTGATTTCAAAATAATAGTAATTCTTTATGAATAATCTTTATTAAATAACTGAAAGTTAAACTTCAATTTTTAAAACACTTAAACTGAACCACATTAAAAGTTAATATAAAAAGGCTACGCAGAATATTTTAAATTCATATTCATTTTATGCCAAATTAAAACAAATCTTTAAATAGAATTTAAAAACATTACCGTTAAATATCTACGTGTTTTCTAATATCGTTTTACATAATCAGATGAGTTTATATTATAATTTCCCGAATTTTACATATTACTTGTAATATATATCTTATAAATTATCTTTGCTTTTAATCGTTGAAAATCAATCTTTTCTGTAATGTATATTATAAAAGATTTTGTTTCTGTGACTTTATTTTTCATTTTTTTCACTTTAAAAAAGTATCAAAATATTTTAACTGTTTAATTTTAACGCAAAAAGTTAAAAATTAATGTCTGTTATAATTTTCTATGCTTGTAAATAACAGTACTTTAAACAAAATTAAATCAAATAGTTAAAAATATAGGATATATATATATATATATATATATATATATATATATATATATATATATAAACTCGGCTATTTTGGCCTCACAAGGAGCTCGGCCCCTTAACTCCTCTTGCTTTCATTTCTGTCTCTTTCTCTTCTATACTTTGTATAAAATTATCAAAATTTACAACGTAATTCTTACTGGTATCAACACAAAAAAAAATAACATAACCACAAAAATCCTATTCTAACATTTAACTTTCATTATATAAAATTAAGACATTTTTTCGTTACATGTTTCATTACATAAATTTGTAACATTTTTATTTTTTAAATAACAATAACAAAAATCCTATAAAATATAACAAACGTTACATAAAATTGAGATATTTTTTGGAACATTTTTTCGAATGGGGACTAGCCTAAGAATTACGTTGTAATTAATATATATATATATATATATATATATATATATATATACGTATATATGAATAAACAAGTTTTTTCTAGTAGGTCCCATATCTTGACACGGTATCAAGTATTGAGAAGTTAAGTTTCACAGTGTACTAACCTCAGTGGCACTGATGAAAATAGGTGAACTAGAAAATAATATTTAGTATAAGTGACTGGTTTTAAAAAAACTAGCGTTATGCCTAAAATTTATTTCTTGTGAAAATGGGTTTTAAATTTAACAACATTATAACGTGAATTACGTCGAAAAAATTGTATTTTAAGCTGTTCCAAGAAGGAATTATCTAGTAGTACTACATGAAAGTAACTTTTTTTTATATATATATTGTTTTTTTTGTTTGCAAGAAGAGACGGACTCAGCGACTAATTAAATAAAATTTTACTTCAAATAGATAACATAAAAGTAGGGAGTGTAGAAACTGTATTCAATGTAACAAGGAATAGGACGAAGAAAGTATTATAAGCAATAGGAAGATTATGTTTAATTATATTAGAGACAGATTTTCCAGTATGATGTAGTTTGTAGCAAATTATAAGATAATCAAGATATTTTTAAAGAAAGGGAGAAGTGAGATATTAATCATGGTGAAAAGGTAGCGACAAACAGAAGTAATACCGGTTCCATAACGAGAAGGGAAATAGTTAAACCAGGAACAAGAGGAGAAGATTGCACGTATAAGGAGATATAAAGAAAATTAAAGTTGAAAAAGTAGAAGAGGTGTGAATGAGATCAATTTAAGTTTTTGCACGAGGAAATGTTTGATGCGAATTGCGAAAGAATCGGATATTTTCCAACAAGGAATGATCATCCATAAAGAACAAAAAATACAAATGAACGATTTTGGGGCAGTGGATTGAAATATGTGAAATTAGGAACTGGTAACCGGAAAGATATCGATGAATCGACAAAATATAAAAGCTGAAGAAGGAATTGTCGATACCAGCACAAAAGTTTGAAGAAGTAGATGATACAAAGTGCAATTTTTCCTTCTTGTTTTTTCTGTGAATGGGCAAATTCCCATGAATTGTATTATATTCTACTTTTCTTAATTTTTCAATGTAACATTATTGAATTTATAACTTTAAATTTTACTTTCTGTTTCTTAATGCGTTTATGTCACATCTGTTTAATGCAGTATGTATCTTAGGTATAGTAACTTGGACTATCCATTTTTCTTGCAGAGAGGATAAAAAAAGTTAAAAACAAGTGGAAGTGCGCGCCTTTAAATAATTAGTATTAATGCAATTTCAAACTTCTCTGCAGACGTGATAAACATTTTCTTGAACTTGGCACCAATTTCAAATGGCGGACCGTCGTCAAATCCTAAAAATGACTTTTTTGATGTTGGTTTCTTCCGAACTAGTTACATATAATGAAAAAATTGCAAATGCGTTTTAATTTAAAAAACAGTAAACTGATATATAAACTTTCAATAATAGTTTATATAAATAATTTACAAAGAACAGATATTAAATTAAATTTTCATTATTTTAAATAAAGTGTATTTTTAAATTTCATGCATTCTAGTTATTATGTGAATATGACACAGTACTTTAGTGTCTTGGAATTTTAAAGAAATTTTAAATTACAACTTGTAATTGCCATAACAATTTTTTATAGAATTTAAATTAAAAGAGTTTTTCAATTTAAATATTATAATTCTACAATTTGCAGTTGTATTAGATAAAGGTTAACATTTTTTCTTTTAATAATTTGAAAGTCCGAAATATTAACAAAATCATAATTACATATTATACTAAATAATATTTTTTAATATTAAACAACAATTTTATAAACACCAAATTACTATTACGACTGATTTCATTTTCGATCCTCTCGCTTCCATCGTTTTAGACGCTTGTACTGTTTTACGAAATTTTACAATTCTTTATTGTAAACGTATATTTCGCCATAAAAGTTTTTAGTGAAGTAAATTTAGACATTTACGGGTATTGCATGCTATTGTTATTATGATGTAGGTGATTTAATACTAAAATTTGCGCAGGACTAATCACTTTTCGTATCAAACTGGTTTACAAAAAAAAGAAGGAAAGAAAAAATAATTGAATTATTTTAGTTAAAATAAGTCGGTATTATGCTGATATTTTTATACGTAAAAAATTGTATCTTCTTTTTAATTTAATGTTTTAATAAAACTCTACCTCTACATATAATAAGTTAATTTTAAAAAGCATACTTTTTTCACGATTCTTTCATAATTTTTTTATTACTCACCCAGAAACAACGTCTTTACTGTGTGTCACTAATATTAATACAACAGATTACGCCCCAGGTATTAAAAATATAAAACCATACTACTTCGTGACTAATTTTATTAATCCACAATAAAGACATTTTTAAAAGTACATCGTTCCACTCATCCCAGACAGCAAATAATCGAAAAAGCCAGATTGCACTTGATTTGTAACATTTTGATATAGTTATTGATTTTTAATATTCAACAAAATATATTAAACGTTTAGTAAATTATGCGTTTATTAGCGGGATACAGATAATTAAAAATGCAATTTTCGTTAATATTCCTCGCGGGAAGGTTTATATAATTCAATTTATTGCGTAAAATGATGTAGATGTAATGACAGAATGTAATATAAATTAATAAAATATTTGTTTTAGCCGGACAGACAAGTGCTAATGTGGTCCGCTACTTGGCCGAAAGAAGTTCAATCTTTAGCCGAAGATTTCTTAAAAGATTACGTCCAAATAAATATAGGATCGCTGGAATTAGCAGCCAATCACAATATAAGACAGATAGTTCACGTGTTGCAGGATTATGAAAAGGATATTTTATTATTTAAGTTTTTACAAGATGCGTCAAGGGAATCTGGTTTCAAAGTGCTTATTTTTGTTGAAACTCGAAAGAAGGTGGATGATATGGCGGCAGAAATTTGCAGGAGAGGGTAATATCATGTTTCTTATTTATTCACTTTCAGTTAATTACAATAATTTAATCTTTAATCAATATATTCTATGAAACGTAACATATAGTACTCTGATAACCATTTGCAGTTTATAATGAAATATAAATTGGCGTAATCACATTAAACAAAGCCTAAGAATACTGAAAAATATTCTTTTTTATGTTTTTACTCGCGTTATTTTATTTATTGTGTATTTATTTATTTCCGCCATTTTAAAAATTATGTAATCAGTTTTGAACCATGTTCTGTAAAGAAACTTGTAATTCAATTTAAGACGTCATGTGCCATAATACTACTGTCTTCCTGTCCGTTCATAATTTTTTAAAGACATCTGCCGGTATTTATTACCATGTTTAATACATTTTTTTTAAGGCTTTTATTTAACTTCGCCATTTTGTTTGTATTCTTGTAAATCTTAGAACATTCGAATCACGAAAGCTGCAAGGCTAATTTTAATGAAAATTAGCAACCCGGTAAATCTTACGAAAAAAATTTCAGGAAGTCTTTGCTACCGATCATTTTGTTTCAGATAGATAGGGTTTCACTTTGGAAAAAACTAATAAAAAATTGTAAATAAAAATAAAAATCGAACCAATTATTTCTGGCTATTAGTTTAGCAATTCACGTTATTTAAAACTAAAATCGTGAATAATAATTTTTGCGGGTCCATCAAATTAAAGTATTTTAGAAGAATAAGACCAAATTTTTACATATCTATTAAATTGAGATATTTCAAAAGGATGACATAAAGCGATGGTCTCATTCTTTTGAAATATTCTAATTTGATGGACCCGTAAAAATTATTTTCCTTAACTTTATTGCATTAATAAATAAAATATTTTCTTTAAAAAATGTTATATTATTTTCCTTTTTCGTTTTCATCGGAATGACAGAATGCAGTTAAATTTTACAATATTCCGAGCCCAGAATCACATGTAGGAATAGGAAGTCTATTTATTTCTTTCGATTTCCCTTATTTCCCCAGATCCCTCTGCTATTCAATTATTTTAAGCCGAATAGGACTGGAAACGATTTGCGGAATACCCCAAATTTCAAATCAGAAATCATAAATTTAGCACTCAAACATTTTAATAACTTGTGTGCGTGTGTTTAGGCAGAATAAACGGTTCTGGTATTTTTGAAATTTAAGTAATTATTTGAGTTATTTTCATAATTTTCTTTTAAAGATTTCAATACACTATATGAATAAAAAAATACTCATAATACGTTGACAAGGTAGCCACCAAACCGGGAATAAGCTGAGGATTTAGTTGTAAAACTGAGAAAAAAGTAAAAATAGCCGAAAACGATATTTTTAATATGAAAAAATCATTTGAAACGAAAAATGAATGCATTTTTTAATGTACTTTACTCAAAATAAATCACGAAGTTCTGTTTTATTCATATAAAATTTGCTGCGGTGGTCAAATATTATCAATAGTAGCAAAAAAAATCCATTCTTCTTTTTGTACGATTCTATTAATCAGGAAATCGTGTGGATTTGGACCAGGAAAACCGGGAATAAACCGAGAACTTAAATTACATTTGAATGGCCACCATGGTTAAACACTTACGCTAATATTTTAATTTAAATATGTTTCAGTACCATTCTTCTTCTTCTCTTGTTTGCTGTCAAAAAGTAAATTCAAGCCCAACTATTGCATCATGGAAATCTGCACGCTTCCACTCTTTTCTGTTCTGTTTCATGAACTTTCCTAACCATTATCATATATAGGAGATTTTTCTACTTTTACCTCTTCTTTCCTTTCACCGTTTCCTCTCTAACATTCTTCGTAGTGCATGTCCTATCCAGTTCTTCTCTTTTTTGATTTTCTCTATTAATTTAATCGCTTTTTCTATTTTTCTTAGCTCTTCCGCATTCCTAATTTTATCTGATTATTTAACTTTCTATTTTTTCTCTATATCTATATTTTTAAAGCTTATCACTTTTTCCATTTTTCTTCCGTTAGCTCTACATTGCTGTTCTATGTAGTAGTACAGTTCCGTAGGTAACGTTTCACGAATTTTTTTCGTTACATTCGTATCTATATTCTTTGCGATAAGAGTTCTGGCCATATTCGTAATTCCTTCGCCATTCCAATTTTTGTTTTAACTTCTTCATTGCTTCTTCCTTCTTTTGTTATTAATAAACTTCCGAATATTCGAATTTTTCCATGTCTGTTACCGGTTTTCTTTGTACTCTTATGTGTTTATATGTGTCTTTTGTAGGTTTATATGATTACCCTCTTTACTTACCGTCTCTGTAATTATTTATATTCAAAATTCTTTCGCCATTTCATACAAATTTTCCATTACCTTTTGTAGTTTCTCACTTGTTTTCACTAAAACTACCGCATAACCACAAAATGTAACATGCTATTATTCCTCCGATGTTAATTTTTCTTTATCCTTCCAAGCACGTGTGTAACATTTTTCCAAATAAATAACGAACAACGTTGGTGAAAGATGACGCGTCTGTCTTATCCTTTTTTTTTATTTCAAAAGTTCTTCTGTTTGTTTACCTTCGGTATTTCTCTTACATGTATACATTCGATTTTATCATCCTTTCTTTACAATTGCGCATATGTTCTTCAGGGTTTCCAATAGTTTTTTCCATCTAACTTTATCAAATGATTTTCGATATCAATAAATCCAACGTGAAATGATTGTGAAATGATTTTTTTTATTGCCTTTGGTGCTTATACCTCTTAACATTTTTCTTCATTTAATTTCTTTCTTACTCTGTTGTTACATCTGCTATAAAATTTTCATTAGCATCTTCGCTAAATGAAATATGAGGCTGATCATTCTGTGGTCTGCACTCACTTTTTTACATTTAACTTTTTCTTTTTTTCCAAAATGTTATCTATGTCTTCAAAAAATACTGCAACCAATTTAACTTACTTAATTGTGCTATTTTACCCGTGTTTTTCATGCTTATAATTTTTATAAAATATACTAAAAATTAATCCATTCACGCATGCATTTTATTATACATTTTATTGTCTTTTCAAGTCTTTCCTCATTTTATATTCTGTTCCCCGTTTCCATACTCTTTCTTTAGTTCTGTCAGTTGCTTTTTTTTTTATTTAAATTGTTTTTTGTGTTTCTTTATGTCTTTGGTTCTTTCTTGCATCGAAGATTTTTTGAATTCCTTGTTGCCATTGTTCTTTTCATGCGGATTTATCATCACAATCTTTAAATTTTTGACTTTTTAGTGCACAAAATCGTATCCTTCCTTTCTTTGTAAACTTTCTATATCTTCACATTTTTTCTTCAAACCCGATTCCCTCGTTTTTCCCATTATCTTTCTTCCTATAATTTTTTTTTTCCTTTCTTGGACGTTTATTCCTTTTTTTTTCTATATTTTATTTATCGTATGTTTCTTATCCTTACCTTTTAAATCTTGTCGCTTTATTTTTACTAATAACTTGATAAAACTGAAGAAGAAATATAGTACGATAGTTTACCGCTTCTTTAGAAATGAAAATACTCAGGCTACTATTTAAAGTAAAAAAAATAGAAAGCTGTCAAATGAAAAATTTTCAGTAATTTTTAACTGAAATTACATTAAACAAATTCGCATATATTTTACCAACGAATAAACCGCTATCGAATGAGCAGAGTATAAATAGTTTTACGGGTGATAATTACAATGATGAATAATTCTATTACTGGCTCTGCAACAAATTGCATTTTTACTTTCTTGAAATTAGAATTGTTTCGTTTTCTGAATGCTTCTGGTATAATATAAATATAATAAAGCATTTTTTTTTTCTGTTTTTTTTTTTATTTTGTTTTTGGGCTCGCCCCCTTGGCTTTGACCTAACCACTTAAATGTATTATGCCGAGAAATTAGATTCTGAAGGTTGAAGTTGGAAAGAACAAAAGATTGAAGTAAGGTAATTATTGATGGAGATGGGAAAGAAAGGATAAAGGAAGCACTGTAAAGAGCCAGAAGGCCAATAGCCAAGATTTTCAAATACAAAAGGGAACGTTTGCTAACAAGAGCCGAACATTCAAAGGAAACATGCTTTGCCTCACATACAAAAGGAGAATTAAAGTTGCGGAGGGGACAGAAAAGAAAAGGAGGTAAAGAAAAACAAAATCGATTAATTCTTAATCTGATTGAGGAGACAATAATAGAAAGACGACTAAACGGAATGGAAAGAAACCAAGGCTGAGGACTGGGTGCCAGTTGAATGAGAAGATGGTGCGAAGCGGAATTAGAGAATAAGGAAGGGTATTTATCCAACCAAAGTCTAGAATGATTAATCGAGAAAAGGATCACGAAGTCGGAAGCTAAAAAGTGGCTAGAGAAAGGACCATTGAGAGCGGTCGATCGAGTTAGAAATTCTGCTGTGTTATTGCTTTCAATGTCAAAGTGACTGGGAATCCATAGAAAGTCTATAAGAATAGAACGAGATGGTAGTAAGTTAGAGATAAGGGAACGAATTAATAGAATAATACTATTAGAGGAATGAATAGGAGGAGAAGAAATATCAACTAAATCTACTAAATCTAATAGGAATACCTTGTGCATGGTATTGAAATAATTTTTATGTATCTTATAAAGAAAGCAAAGATGTAAATAAGAAAATAGTTTAAAGTTCTGTCCTATAAATATTTTCAGGATGGTAACTCTTTATTATGATTATTATCATTTTTATCATTGTTGTCATTATCTTTATCATTATTGTCATTTTAGATTCAGAGCAATTAGTATGCATGGCGATAAATCTCAACAGGAAAGAGATATGGTTTTAACAGGTACATTAAATTGGTCTTATTTACACGAATGTACATAAAATAATGTTTATGAGTTTATATAAAATCTTTAAATGAAAGCTATTCAATTTTTAATCTCTAGTATAATTTTTAATATGATTTTATAGAATTTAGAGGAAATAAATATCCGATTTTGGTGGCTACCGACGTAGCAGCGAGAGGTTTAGGTAAGTAGTACAAAACTATGATATCTTAAGAATATAGCTTATTTTTTTGTAACCGTTATAACATTTCGTCTTTCATAAACTAAATTTTATTATCATTTTTATTTAAGTATAGAACTCATAGTGAACGAAATTTCCTTTTGATTTGCTTTTATTCTTTTTTCTCTGTTTATTAGATCCTTTAACACTAAATCCTTTTTTTCATATTCACTCTTGTTCATTCCATCAACTTACCTTTTTATATGGTTTATTATCTTTATTCTTTTTCCTTCCTAAAGTGTGTGCAAATTTTTTCTTCTGTCATAGACAGTATTGGGCTTTAGATTTTATGTTAATAACGTCCAATTTATAAAAAACAATAAAACTGTTTCATATTGATAAAAAAGGATAAATTACAATAAAATCTATTTGCAATTACAAGACGAATAATGATAATAAAGAAGCATCAAAGGAATGCTTATGGCGAAGAGAAAATAACACTTATTTTTAAAAAATAACTAAATTAAGTTTGCCTCCCGTATTCAACCTAATACAGTAACAATTTACAAGAGAATCAGATGATTTATTATGATTAATTATAACAAAGCGTCGATCATTTAAAATTTCCAAATCAACAATTGCAGTCATTCAGAATAAAAGTTGTCGAAGAATCGAATTCTGAAAACATTTAATTTAAAGAATTGTTGGATCATTCATTCTCTGAAATAATTTAATCCAACTAGTTGATAGGATCGTTTATAAATTTCACACACTGGTTTTTTAAAAGCGCATACCTGTATAATAAAGTAAAAATGAGGTATATTTTGGATGGGGAAGGGGGAATTTTAATTTAATGAATCGTGTTATTGAAAAATTAAATTTATCTAAATAGTGATTCTGCAGTAGTTTGAGTAAAGCGAGTCGATTTTTTTTTTTATGTTAATGTTTTGATCTGATAACTGAAAAAGTATAGAGCTGTTTTTAAAAATATCAATTTTTTATAACTGAGTAAGTTTTTTTTTTTAAAAAAAAACATTTTTCGAGGAGGCGTAAAGTTATTTCTAAGTTAAAAAATTTAAGTTTTCTGCCTTTAGTGTTAAAGTTTGAATGCGGATAAGTTATCTAAGCATAGAAGACAAAGTGAAGAGTGAATAATAGAGAAATGATAAAGAGAAGCAGATGTCTGTGATGGAAATGAGAAAACTGGTGAGTGATGAAAGTATGAAAAATCTAAAAACTAAGGAAACATGGTGGTGTATAAAGTTGAATAAATAGATATAATGAACGAGGATTTGTAAAGAAAAGAATATCAGATTTCCAATTTTCAAATTTGATGTGTTTGGTGGTCCTTAGCAATTCGAAGGAAGGAATCGCCCAACAAAACGTCCAGAAATAACAGTTGAATGAGCAAAATAGTCAACTTTCTCATTACCTTCAATATTAGCATGACTGGGGGGGGGGCAAAAAAAAGCTTATCTGTAATGAATTTGAGTGAAAGAAGACATAAATTAAGGATCAAATATGTAGGATAGTAAGATCTGAAGAAGGATAAATGTAAGGAAAGGAAATAATCAAGGACATGTTTGAAACATTTTACAGTCAGGAATAGAAAAAATTAATTCAATATCACGTAAAATTGCCAATAACTCTGCATAGTAAATAGAACAAATGACAATTTAAATACGCTTGAGTAATTAAGAGCGGGAATAAAGAAAGATGCGCCCATCCACAATCATTTTAGAGCCATCAGTAAAAATGAGGATGTGATTACCGAAAACAAATACTACTAATTGATTGAATTCAATAATTATTGAAGTGGAAAGAAGAGAGTGGATATCAGGAGGCAAAAGAATTGGAGAATGAATAGTGTCATAAAAATAAAACTAAAAAAACGGATGTTTGTCAAAAGAAATATCAAAAGGAGAACATTTAATTAGGCAAGCAGACGAGGGTTTTATTGGAGGTAAAACACCAATGTTATAATTGGGAGAAGTGTAAATGGATAATATTATTTGAAGGGTAGAAATACGCTTAAACGGTAAAAAAGGTAGTATCTACGAACAGAGCAAGGAGGGACATTAAATTCAATGAGTATAACTGGAAGACGCTAGACTCTAAACGCCCGAGACGTAAGCAAAAAACTACATTTACGTCTAATTTAGAAAGAAAATATATTTTCTGCTCAAAAAAATTTAATCAACCTGAATCTTCGCATAAATAAAATTAAATATATTTACTTAACATCGTGCATGATTCAGTATAAATCTTGGTTTAAAGATATGTGTGTGTGTGTGTGTGTGTGTGTGCGTGTGTGTGTGTTTATATATACTCATATATATATATATATATATATTTATATTTATATATCAGCAACAGGAAACTGAATATTTCGGCTTCGTATTATTTTTATATTTAAATAAATAAACATTTTGAATGTTAAAGCTCATTAAGAAAATAATCAAAAATCATTAACTTAATCGTAATTCATCTGAAAATTCGAAGGATTTATAATATTACTATACGCATTACGTAAGATTTTTATTTTATAAGCATGTTTTTATATTATGTCTGTAAAATATGAAAAAATTTTAGTTCTCAATTTTTAAAATTGTAATATAATCCATATGTACTGTAGACTTATTAAGTAACTTGTAGGTGTAATTCATCATTTTTGGGCGCGGGGATTAACATTTTTGTTAAAAACAAGATTATAAATGCCAATAAACGAAAAGATAGCAATACCAAAAAACAATTCCAAAAGTAAATACATACTATTATTTTAATAAATAGCACGAAATAAATATCATTTACCGCATGTTAACAACGTTGAATTTTGTTTAAAAACCTTTTTACATCTTTTGACGTAGTGAATTTCACATAACTTATTTAAAAAATATTTTATTCAAACATTAGACGTCGAAGATATAAAATACGTAATCAATTACGATTATCCAAACACATCGGAAGATTACATACACAGGATTGGACGTACAGGCCGTGTGAAGGAAAGTGGAACCGCTATCACATTTTTCACGATAGATAAACAACGACAAGCGAAAGATCTGATCGCCGTCCTAAAAGAAGCGAATCAGTCAATTGACCCGAAATTATTGGAACTGTGCAATACAGCAAAAAATACACTTCCTAGTAAGTAAACGCAACTAAATTACATTTTTAATTACATTCCGTTAAATAATTCATTCCGATTATTGGGTAAAGTAAGTATTTCCTCAGGCTTAACGGACGGTCACAAACAAGTTGCAACAAGAGCCATACCAGTCACGTCGATTTTTGGACGTTGTCATGTCACTTGCCATTGTCGTCGAAAGTTTAATCCGATTAGCATATGATGATTTGACGCTTGCCCTTTGTTTTTCTTCCGTTCGACACTTTTTTTTTTCTTTTCTCTGTTTCTGCAAATTTCGAAGAACTTCTTTCAAACGTAATTTTTAAAAGAAATTCCAGTGCCAAATTTAAAAAAGTTTCTAAAATTTAAAACTACTATTTTAAACTACGCATGTAACTGATGCCACCCAAAAAATCAAAAAAAAAATCATTATACCGTGTATAATAAATCCGTAAATTGTTTTATTCGGTCAAACTGACAGAATGAATTAAAATCCATTTTTTCCAAAAAAAAAAATTAACATAAATTCAAAGCGAGTGATATCGTTTCCATAATATTGTCTGTTAATCCTTCCAATTTTTTGTACTTCATATTATCTTTATTTTTTATGGTTCTTCTTTTTTGCATTATTTCTGTATTATTTTATTGCCATCTAAGGTTTGTTCTTTGTATCCTATTTTCTTTGGTATTATTTTCAATAACTTTTTGTTTCCATTCAATTTAGTGTTACGATTTTATGAGTTTTTTTTTTTTTGTACGAATTTCCGTTTTTAATTGATTTTAGTATTTCATTCGTATTATATTTAATGCGCGTGCCCTTATCTTTCTTTTCCTCCTGTAGCATTTCATCGTTGTCTTACATTTCGCTATTAATAACACGTCAACGCATAGATACTTATGACAGTTTTTAAACATATCTTTATACCTAGAGTTTACTGTTATAAAATCAATTTAATTTTTTTTTTTTATTTTTATCTGAACTACTCATAATTAAGTAATTAACAGGTTAATGGAAAATGGGCAATTCCGGGTCGCACTGTGAGTTTCGTACGTGTTTGTTTACCTCTTGATTTTTGACAACTAAACCAATGACGTTTCTCATCCTAATAATTATACTACATGTGAAAAAAGATTAGAATTGAAGATTCTTTGTTTTGTTAATTTTCGTTTTTAGGTTATCCCTATTAGTGCTCATTAGAGTTTGTTACTTTATTAAGAGTAATTACTTATTTTTTAAATTCCATTCCAAGTCACGTTGTCACGTTACCATTTTTAATGTAATCTTAAACATTCTATCCTTTAAAGAAATTTCAAGATTTTCCAACCAAAAACTTCGGTGACAAAAAGTTCCGGTTCGCCAAGGAGTTAAAAAATTAGTAAAAGGTATAAGTCGGAATCGTAAACACTGAAGAGACATGCAGTGTTGGCAAATTTATTAATGACTTAATAGTAAAACGAGAACATTTTAAAGTTTTCAAAAAGATCTGCGAATTTGTTCTTTAAAATAAACAATTTTTTGCTTACAATTCGTAAAATTTATATTAATTTGTTAAACGTAAATTAAAATATATTTTGTACGTGTGTATATATGAAATATAATAGTAGTATAAAATTTGACAGGTCGTGTACGTTGGCAGAATCGTAATAGAGAAAACAACAACAGTAACAGCATTAACAATAATATTAGTAGTAGTAATAATAATAATAATAATAGTAACAATAATAGTAACAACAATGGTAACCACAATAACAGTCATCGATCCTCCAATTCAGCAGCCATCGATCATTATAATAGTGGTTACGGGACAGTAACGGAAAATTCTGTTAGTAATGGAGATAGCAACGGACATCATTATGAGGTAACTGAGTACTGCATTACGATAAATAAACTTTCAGTTATTATTATATTTAAAATAAAAGTTTAATTAAAAATGTATTTTTTTAATATGTTTATTTATTTTATTTTGAAATAAAAAGTTAACATTAATTAGTAAAAATAGGGCTTTACCCGATCAGTATAGTGGATAAATAATATCATTAATAGTATAAATGTAGATTCTGCTCTATGAGATTAATTAAAAATAAATACTTTTAAAAATTATATGTATTCACAATGTATATTATAAAACCACGAATTTAGAATAACTTCAAAACATGCTGATGCAATGCTTTCATTATATTATATATTTTTGTATTGTGAATGTACTTAATTCTTAACAATAATGTAAAAATAGATAATATGTATTAACTTTGTTTATATAAATTCTATTGCTGAAATAATAAATATACATTTGGAGACAAAAAATAATCGTAAGAAAAACATGGTGCTGGTAATGTGAATCTCGGCCTTTTTTGTAACATTTCTATAGGTCTCATCAACAAGTGAGTTTCAGAACATTTCTCGTCATTTTGTCATTTCTATTATATGTTGGCTTTATTCATTCTGTCATGCAAAAATTTATCAGCCATTTTATTCAATGCGCCCGTCTTTTGCTTCACATTTGTTTATTGCATTCGTTTTGTGGAACTAATTTCCAAATACAGACTTCAACGAATATGCCCATAGTCAACATGTATTTAACAAGCATCGTTTTAGCTACATTTCATTCCAGATGCTTCAGCATGCTGCCTGTACGGTAGTTTAAGTATTTTTTTTCGGGCATCCCGTTTCGAACGCAGCAAATTTCCACGTTATCTGTGTCCCTGATATAGAAACAATTTTAAATATCCAAGTGCGATATGCATGAGAGGTTTTAGCATATTTCGGAACTTTACTTTATTCGCAAACATTTTGTAATCAGTTAGCCCGCGATTGGTATTTTTTTGTTTAAAAAATTTCTAGCAAGATAGTTATCAATGAACGATATTGATTACGTGTTGAAAACATCAATTTTTATTATATATTTTGTTCCATATTTCCATGCTTTCTATTACATATTACATCGAGATTTTTTTACTATTACACATGAATTTCTTACGTACATTCGGCTATTATATATTAAAACATTATTGTTACAGGGTCATAATAACAGTAATAAAAATAACAATTCCCATCCTTATCAAATATCGCAGGGTACTTACTCAAGCGGTATGGCAGAGATCCCACCGCCACATAATTACCAACAGACGTATGCGCAGCTTCACCAGAATCAGCATACTCCTCCCCCACCCTCGTACATGCAAACGCAAGCAAATACAGGAAGTGCTCCATATTTGGCTCATCAGAATCAACCATCATATGTACAACAAACAATGGCATATTATGTAAGCATTGATTTATTATATAGTCGCTAATTTTACTGTTTTGATTGTAAGTGTTCTTTGTGCAGGGAATGATAAGGATATGTAAACTGATAATTCGCGATTTTTTTCTTGCAAAATTACTTTTAACTAATTTTATGAATGGAGATATACGAAATGGTACGAATAGGTCAACTTATCCTATAAACTCTTAGCTTAGTACTCTGAAAATCATTCTTCACCTTGACCTTTCCTACTCTTTCATTCTCGCCAACCATTACCAACAAGAAAAGGGTCATCCATTAATTACATGAGCTCAAAATGGGGGATCCAGAAAAATTCACCAAATCTCATTTAAACCGGGGGGGGATTGAAAATCTCACGTCAACTTTTAAAGAATATACATTATTATACAGATAATAAAAAAAAAATTAATAAGATTTTTTGTAGTGTCCCATAACTCATAGTTGTTAAATACTTTTATTTCTAGAATTTAAAAAAAAAAAAAGAAAAAAAAACGTTTAGAGTTTTTAAAAGAAAAAAACTGATATAATAGATGAATGCCCATGGAATGAGTAAAAAATTAGGGAAGGTAATCTCTGTTTTTACTTTTAATTTTACTGAATTGAAATCAGTTCTGCACATTTTAACATTGTATTATTTTTCTGCTTTATAAAAATAGATTTAGTCTTTTAACATTTATAGTGTAAATCTCACTTGAGGGGCGGTCCCCACCAAATCTCGCGAAATCTCATTGGGGGGGGGGGTGTCAAATTGAAAGAATAACAGCTCACGAAATTAATGGATGACTCTAAACTGCTACCATAAACATATATTATGTGGCTGTTTCCCAATTTATTTCTACTTGCTTTTATCAATATTTTTTTTTGCGGTTAAACTTTGCAGAAACTGTCACAATTTAGTTACAGTAAAACAAACGAATATAATTTCGGTCGCTGTAAAGTTTTTATCAAATTTTAATTTTATTTCGGAATCCAAATTAATATGATCATATATTAATGGCTATGCCATTTTTACGCCAGGGGTCATCCGGAAAAAAAGTGTCCTGTCACGAAATTTGTCCCAGTCGCAATTGTATGTAACGAAATATGTAACGAAAAAATGTCTTAATTTTATATAATGAAAGTTAAAAACGGCGTAGGCAATGAAAAAGTTTACTCTTCTATAAGAATTATAGAAGAACTAGACCTGTAGGTGAAGGGAACTTGCTCCTTTCCGAGTACCGAAGAGTCGAGTTTATATATATGTATGTGTGTGTGTGGGTGTGTGTATATATATTGATTACAACGTAATTCTTAGGCCGGCCTCCATTAGAAAAAACGTCCCAATTTTATGTAACGAGTGTTATATTTTTTTTGTCAATACCGATAAGAATGGCGTATCATTTTATACAAAGTATAGAAGAGAAAGAGATAAAAATGTAATTAAGAAGGGTCAAGAAGCAGAGGCCAAAGTATTAAAAATTATTCCTTTAATAATTCCATTAAATTAGACAAAAGTAAACAGTTAGTAATTTAAATTTTGTGTTCTGCTAAGAACGGAATACATTAAAAAACTCTGAAACCTTCAACTTGAATTATTAAAATAAATGAATGGCCGAACTACTAATCTCAAATTTAACAGAATAGTAATAATTGTTAAAGTCTCATATCATAATAAATTTAGTGTCTATTATTCTTGTACTACTATACCCAATAAAAAACTTTTTTATTTACGTTATAGTTTTATTTTCTGGAAGATATTCTCTACTTTTAATCAAGTTTTTAATATTGTATAGATAATAAAGTCGTGTGAGAAGGGGGTAAATATACCTATAAAATTTTTTAAAAAAGTAAATGGATTTTGCAATGAATAAGTTCATTTTTTATTTTTATTTTTATTTATTTTTTGGAAGTGAAACTTAATGAATTATTGATATAAATTTGCGTATATTAATTAAACAACAATAATTGTTAGCAAAAAAAATAAATCCTGAAGAGCTTAATGGGAAATGTTATTTGCTCAAGATATTTTTTTAAATTTCTAGTGGTCTGTTCTATTCCCCGTTCGAGTATACTACTGTCAATAAAACAAACTTCTTCGCGGATTTCACAGCGGTTATTCCGTATCCTTGGAAATACAGATTTAGTTCAGAAATTTTGAGTCCGAAAAGGCTTTTCATTTTCTAAGAACTTTTCTAACTTAGGGTGTGAATTATTATTGTGAACCCTGCAACTGCAGCAATTCTACATTTGTATAAATCACCACACTGGAGTTGTTAAAGTGTTTACACAAGACTATAATGCGTAACGCCTTTACGAAACCTTAAAAATGTAGTATTTTTAATCAAATTTAAAAAAAGAAAATCATCTTTTGCAGTTTTATTGCAAATGTTAAAAATTTGAGTAATTTTTTAAGCATGTTACGTTGACGTCTGATACTCTTCAATAAATAACAATTTCGTACATAAAGCACTTGTATAGAACGAGTTTAAAAAAAAATTGTTAACGCTACAGTCATACATTTTAGTAATATTCGCTGTGTAAGCTGCCAAAGCTCTAATGGAAAGAAGCCTAATATTGTTGCCAAGGTATCTTAGATTGTCATATTGAATTTCAAAACGTATTAAGATTGCCGAAACTAAAAATTTTTTAATCATCTCGGTCCTGGTCTTTACTTTTACTGATTTCTCTGGTGTTTTATCCGATTTTATCTGAGTAAACCTAGAAGCGATCTTCATTTGAAACCACCTGAATGTTAATCCGAGATCTCAAATTTAGTAATCCAGTGCCTTAACACTAACAGACTATAATTAACGCTCTACTATATATTTAAAATCTTGGAGACGTCAGTTACATAAAATTTTGATTTTGTTTAGAAACTATTGAATTAAACTTTTTTAAAAGCACTTCTAACTCTGACCACAGTTTATTGGTGGCCATAATTTCCAAAATTATTTTTTTGGTTACTTGTAATTTTGTTCGTTTATCGTAGATAGTTTTAACTTTTAAGTAATTTTAAATTGTTTTACATGTAATTCACTTTAAAAAAAGCTTCGAAATTTCAACTTAGTCATACTTGCAAGCAATTTCAAATTGTTTACACGTACTTGTAATTTTATCGATATTTATTTAACATCAATTGAACTAGAAACGTACTAAACAATAACGACGTCGTACATATTAATATGAAATATTGCAAGCAAAAGAACAGTGGTGAGTGTTCTAGCACTTACCACTTTTTTTTATTTAATTAAATTGATATAAAAACTCTAAATTTTATTGAACAATTCCGTAGTTTATTTTTTTTATTAATTTTAAAATTACCCTTAAAATTAAAAAAATATACGCTGTAGATTATAATCATAGATATTTTAATAATAATTATATGTACTCACTTTGATCATCAACCTCAAAAGAAGTTATCCATCTTCCAATTTACCTGGCCAGCACGGGAGATTAGGCCAACTTATCACGCTGGGGATTGCCTACACCCAGCAGTGGGCTGATATGGGCAGATCGTGATCGTGATCGTGAAACAGATCTGATGTGCACAATAAAATTTACCTGTGGTAGTAGTACATAATACGACGACCGAATATAGCTAGTTGTGCTGAAAAACAATTTACCGTCCAGATTTTATATAATTGAATTTTTACTTCAGATTCAACTACCAGGAATTCCGTTTTTAAAGAATTTTTCGTTTAAAAAATTTCCTCTTCAAACAAAAAAAAACATAAACCATGAACATGTTTTATAACTTCTTTGTCTTTCACGTTAAAACCCCGAGCATTATTAACAAATTAATATTGCTCAAACATAAACGCAAATCAGTAATACGATTGAAAAAATCAATTTTATTTTTAAATTAAAACATAAAACTTTAAATGAAAATCAATAAATTAACTTTCTTGCAATTTTTGCAGATTGCGTTAAAAGTTTTTTTTTATTTTACAATATTTTCCTTTTGATAAGCTTAAGCCTTACGCTCTTATATAATATTTTTTACTAAATTGGAAATATTTTATTGGTGATAGAGGATCCTTTTCCCTGCGTCTATTGTATACTTTTTGTCACACAAGGTGTATGTAAATTATCTGTAAAAAAGAAGCACAGATTAAGGGAATCCTGATAACCAACGGTTACGATACCTAATAGATAACATACCAAAGTTCCCTTTCTTTTCCGACTATTTAATGAATATTTGCAAGTAGAAGGACCTCGTCTGATCAACCCATACTAATTCCAATGACGACAATAAAAGAAGTATTATAAACAGAAGCTTACTGATTTTGTTCTGGAATTGGTTTTTCTTGTTGAATCAATAGAGCAGAATTAAGCCTCTCCAGTGAACGGAGTAAACGTAGTTAAAAATTTATTACCTGAAAGATTATAACCATCAAGATGATATTTAAGGGTTAATCCTGCTTTAAAAGTCCTAAAAAAGCTCTTTTTTGAGGATTTTTTTTTGGAATAGAAAAAACAGCCAGCACATTTTTGGGTATATTTTCTTACGTATTTGAAGTGTTTTAAATAATTTTCATTAAGTAAATATAATAATAAACTGCAGAGCAATGAGCCTTTTTCTAGAATGTCTTGCTACTGTAATTCGCAATTGGCGGGAAAGATGCGGTTCGTAATTCTTGTCAGAAACATAAAAACCAAATAAATTTCAAATTACAATACATTATTTTTCTTCTGGGTAAACTAAAAAAAAAAAAAAGTAAAAACAATTGAGAAATTATGACTTTTTCAGGCTTGTAAAGAAAAAAGTTTTTTCAACAAAAAAAAAAAAAACTATTTTATATTGTGTAAAAGATCTGTAAAAATACTTTTTTAACAATTTTGTTAGTTCACATAGAAGAGAATTCAATACTGAAGAGAGTAAATTTTAGTTCAAGAGATCGTTTAGTCTTTTTGCTATCGCGCCGCCAAGTCAGAAAAATTGAAAAAATGAAAACTCGAGAAAACGCGTTTTAAAGTTTTCACAATAAGAGAAAATATAAATCTTTGTTTCTTACGCTAATGATCGGCTAATCAGCTATTCCTATGCAGTAGTCCTTCTGCTTCTTCAAATATCTCATTCTGATGCATTTGTTCGAGTCTACAAACCGTGCAAGCCTCATTGGTCCTAAGTAACTGGCGCCTGTGTTTTCTCTTTCGATCTATTAAACAATTTGCATTGCTGGCCAGTATTCAAATGCAGCACAACTGCATAATATTCAAAATCGCTGAATATCCTTCATTGAACATGCCTACAGCCAAGTAAGTGGCTATTTCAACGACTTTTTGGCCGGAGTGCAAGTGCTTCGGATTGATGTGCATTGAGTTGAACGACTCGTTTGAATTTTGCATATGACCACCCAAAACATCTTGTTAAAAGGTCGTCATTTGATAGTTCTTTATAAATCGAACGAACGTGCTTTTCAATTTTTTCATCAATCAATCGAGCAGAATGCTCAAAAGATTGCAGTTGATTGGTACATTCAGCTTCGCGCCATTCACACAAACTGTCGATACCTGTTGGACAGTTTTCGTGTCGAGGTGATTTGTTTATGGAACAATAATGATCTAGCATTGCTATCACAGCTTTTTTCATTTCTTGGAGTTCTTCCAATTTCCAAATCATAATAAATTGTTAATTTTTTTATGATACCTTCCGTTAGCCGCTTCTTACCGATAGAAGGGCGGCAAGAGCGCCTGAGCCAAACAGAAGCTCAAAGTAAAAACAAGAGCACAAATAACTGTTATAACGGAATAGAAGAGACAAGGTCGGAAAGATTGCCCGAACCTGGCTGAATATGCGTAACACCTGCTCGACGCTTCTTTTCGTTCAGCTTTGTATCTCCAAAAGTATTTCAAATTGACATCTGTGACTTTGCGAATTTATTCTTGGATAGTTCAGCTATCGATTTAGGAAATAATGGAAAAATCGATTTTTTTTTTTTGATCTTCTAAAGCAGGATCCCCCTTAAACGATTAGATTTAGGTGATGTTCACGTATTGAAAGAATACAATTAGTTTATATTTCTCTTCCCGTTATGAGCACATACATTTAATTTTTTATTAATAGGACAGTGAAATGAAGTCAATCAGTTTTTATTAAAAAATAAAATTATTCGGAAGAAGCGGATTGGAACTGTACATCTGTAATAGTCAACAAAAGTTTGTGGTAACTAAAGTACGAAATGTAATTTTGTGTTTGTAAATGTTTGATGTAACGTGTAAGCATAGAGTACAAAGTGTTGATTAGAAAAATCTGAAAATTTCGTTCCTGTTCAAAACATTTACGTTCCCTACATGCTCATTGCTTTTGAGCAGTGAATTCAATGTTCAAAGACTCTGTCTTATTCGCGATATGCAGTCATTGGGGAGATAAACGCGGAATTTTCAAATTAATATCCGTGAAATAATTCATAACAAGTTAACATTTTATTTACGCGCAACATGCTCACAAAAATATCAGGAGAAGAAAAGCAGGTGTAAACCCCATCTTAGTTACCGAATTTTCATTTATCGGTATTTACGTTTTTTTAATCTTAAAAACTTCGTAATGGCCCCCAGCTATGAAATATGTTCACATTAAAAACGGTTGCTCAATTTTTGAGTATTTTACAATTAGAAAATCTACTAAAAAAAAGTCTGTGTCACATCGGAGCGATTCTTCTTTTATTTTATTATCGCCTTTTTACACCCAGTTTTTCAACATAGGCTTCTTCATATACTTTCAATGACTTTAGTCCATAGCTGTTTTTATCCACTTGATTTTAACCGTAACCCGGATAACTCCGCCTATCTCGTGAATAGTTTTCCTTTCTTTCTTTTATATTCATACAGTTGTCATTCTATTTTTCGTCCGATCTTTCAGTGACATACCAGCATGTTTCTTTCTATGTCACGTTAGGTTGCATCGATGATACAATCCTCTTTGTGAATGCCCAAGTTTCTGCACTGTTTAACATAAATTGTTGCAGCACCCCCTTCTACCTTGATCTACTTGTATCTGAACATGTATATGCACAAAAAAACTTACATTGTTGCTGTTTTTTTCTCATTCTTTTAATTTTTAAAAATTGATTTAAATATTTTTATATTATAAGATTGATTTAAAAAATTAACAGAATATTCAGTAACAAAAACGTTTGTCACAGATGACGAATTTGATCTGTATGCTTTTAAAACATGTAACAATAGGCACAGAATGTATCATGCCATAAGTACTTAGATATTTATCTAAAGAATACCATGGGTTACGACGAATTATGAATTACCATACACGTTCTAGCTCTTCTGAAATATTTCGTGGTCTGGACTTGTGATTGTGTTATTATATTCATATGGACCGATTTGGAATTACGTTGTAAATTTTTATCATTTTATAATAAGTATAGAAAAGAAAGAAACAAAAATGTAAGTAAGAGGGGCCAAGGGGCACAGTCCCTTGCGAGGCCAAAATTGCCGAGTTTATATATATATATATGTATATCAGGATCGCCCAATAAGTAAAATTCTCATCTCTGTGGAGGTGTAAAATGAGCGAAAATTAAATCTTTAAAAATACATTTTATTCGTTAAACATTCTATTTTTTTTTTCTTTCGACATAATTTTATTTTCTACATTTAGTCATTTTTCACGTCTTATAATTAACTTTTCAATGCTATCCATATAAAAAAATTTATCCGGCTCTTTGAAAAATAAGATAATTCGATTTTTAAACTCGTGTTTATTATCTATTAATTATTTTTATAAGCAAAAAAACATAATCGTTTGATGTTAAATCAGGGCTATAGAGTGGTTGAAATACGAATGACCATTCAAACTTTTCAATAACATAGTTGATGGAGTTTACTATGGATTCCTCTTGAAAATTTTCCTGAACGCCAGTCTTTTACCGCTCGTCACTGCTATAATCATTGACGAGCTGATGGCGGATTTCGATTAGAAAAATACTTTGTGCGTTTAAAAAACAATTAACGCACTCCAACATCGGATGAATTTTCGATAATAAAAGCACTCGTTTTAAACGTGTACAACGAACCACCACATAACGATATAATAATAAAATTGGTTTCCTTATGAAGAGTACACTAGTATGTTCACAATGAAAACATGCTGACTCTCCGTCTGCTATGGTACGATGAACGGTTAGTGCGGAAACCTTACTTACTGGTTGGTTCTCAAATATATATACATGTTATATTTCATTGCTTCTATTTTGCTTTCCAGAATGGCGGTTACATAGGAAACGGAATAATTAATAAAGAATATCATCACGGTAATAATAGCGTACCATATGCTGTTTATAATCAAGGATTGAGAAGTATCGCCTTCCAAAATCAAGGCTATCCGCATCATTCTAATTCGAACGCTTATCCTACTATAGAACCAAATGTATCGGTATCAGCAACGCCAGTTTATTCGGGAAATTCTACGGTACCTCCTCTTTCAAGTACACCGGTTTCACCTTACGCGTCTCCAAATACTATTGACGGTATTCAATCAATTATTAATCATAAATTCTTTCAAACTAACAGTCTTCCACCACCTAATCAAACAAATGGATCCTGCACGTATCATCCTCAAGCTGTACCATTTACACCTTATCAGACGTACAATGCAGTCCCTTTCAACCAAACTCAAACGGTACCAGAATAAATAATCCCATACACTACTACGCATTATATTGCAATTCGTTAATTTACACACACAAACACGGAAACACACACGAACACAAAAATACACTTAGTACATAAGAAAATTTTCATCGTTGTTATTTACATTATTTTAATTTGCAGTTTTTAATTTTTCCTCTTTAAAATCTTAACCACTAATTTTTATATATATATATATATATATATATATATATATATATGTATATGTGTATGTATATGTGTATATATATATACATATATTTCTCTTTTGTTTTGTCTATATGCTTATAGCGTTAATAATGCAACTCTTTTCTATTCTGTATATAGTTGGGTTTGAAATTTATAAACTATATGCGTACACACTATGTATTTTATTATTAAAATGGCCGTAAGTCTTATTTTGATACGAGGGATAATCGAAATAATTAGTATAACTTTATTAAACCATTTAAGTTGGTTATTTGGTTAAAGCATGTTTGCTTTTTGTGAATGTAATTGTTTACATATTTCTAAAAGTAACTTTTTTTTATACGGATATACAGTTATGTAAATATAAATATCTTTGAATATAGTATACGTGTATAAGAAACATTGTATAGTGTTTATTATATATGTTTATTATATACTTTGAAATGTATTCGCGCGTAAATTGTATGTACAACTTATTATTACTTGTACATGTATTATATATGTCCTAATCATTTCCGCAATACATTAATACTTGATTCCTGTATATTGTAACTATTAAAGATAAACAAAGTACAGCTTTTTAAAAATTATTCTTTGAATTATTTTTTTAAAATTTCTAAATTTGCATTATTCGTATGGAAAGGCTGAAGACAAAAATAAAATGAAAAAAATTATCAAAAAAAGGAGAAACCTTTTTCAAAAAAATTAGTACAATCAGTAATAATTGTTTATAAGCACTACAATGATACTGAAGCATTTTTCTAAAAGCAGAATACGATTACTTCTCATTATTACTTTTTGTTAGCGCCATTATTCACACTTTGTTACGAATTAAACGTATTAATAGTGATTACCATAGTGATACCACGGTATAATTAAAACTCGGTTATGCTTAATTTTAACTTAAAAAAATCTGTTAAGTAGCCCTTGAAAGGCCTTATCTTTAAAAGACATTCATCAAAGAAAGAATAAGAGTTCGAATCGATAATGCTGTCTGATATATACGATTCGTTTCCCGTGCTTATACAAATTTAAACATTTCTTAAGTTTTAAAAAGACTTCAAAAGTTTTTTCCTTGTTTTATTATTTTTATGTCATAAGTTGAAAATTCAAATGGATATCGGACGATAAATTATACAGCAAGATAGAACCGTTGTCCATATCAATAAAGGAAAGAAGATTACTATTTTACGGACATATTACCGGAATACAGGATGATAGGTTATTCAAAAGAATTTATGAATTTATAAAAATAAAAAAAATTGAACCCGAATGGTTCGATGAGTGCGAAAAGGATGCGAAATAAATAAATATTACTGAAATGCAAATGTATGAAAAAAACTGGTTTCGTAAAGCAGTTGTTAATTCAACCCTTAAAATAAACCAAGAAAGTCAGAAAAGATTGCTTTCGGTAAGCTACAAAAGTGCATCAATGAAGGTACTCAAGAAATATCGTTAAGACGTTTAGGAAAGAAACGGGACAAAATACGAAATGAAGACTTAGTTGTTTTTAGCATAGTCCATAGAGACTAAAATTTAAGAAGAAAAAATTTTATATTGATTTCAAAGAATATTTTCTCTTTCAAAAACAACAAAAAAATTTCATTAGTTTTAATTCAAATTTTTCATGACGGTTTTTATTTCAAATTTATTTAGTTTTTACAGTTGATACTGAATGCATTTGATATTTACGAAGAAACATTTATTAATGCAAATCTTATGTTAAAAATCATTACTTCACCAATATATAATAGCGTACAAAAAAATAGCTTCTCATCGTTCAATGCATATTTTTTGCAATTTTTAATATTGAACTTGGACAGTATTCATCAACAATAAAAATTTCAATATATGATTTGTTTATTATTTTACTGTATGCGTTGTATAGCTGAACAGCATTAAATCCGCAACCTATCTAACATATTTTTTACCATTGTTTTCTATCTCTTCCAAATGGTATATGCAACTAAAACGACGGTTAATTTTTGAACATCTACATCCACAAACCACACACTAAATGAACGATAAAAAAATCTTTATGAAAATTTTAAAAATCTAATAGTTGCAAATAAAAACATACATAAAATTCACTCAAAAACACAGATTTTAAAGTAACATTTTTGTAAATTACTTTCAGGTTGAGTCAAAGTTTCGTAGCCGACTATTTGTAAGATGAGCAGCACATAAGTATCCATTGTTGAATCACAGTTACAAAAAATTAAAGAAATTATTAAATTTATTTAGAGTATAACCATTATCATCTCCATAACATATGTAATTTTTTGTTGTTTTTAATGGAGGCTTACCCGTTCAACCTATTGACAGTTGCAAATATTCGTAACCTATGCTGGGCTTAGTACATTGTGAATCTTAACTATAAAATCTCGACGTTCTATCAAGGTTATGAGGCTCAATTTACTTGCATGTTCAAGAAATTTAGCGAGTATATATAATGCATAAATAAATTCATATTTAAACTATACTTATTGTAAAAGCAGGTTAAGTATTTATGTCAGGTTAACTGACAAATATAAATCCGGCATGAAAAATGTAAATATCATTCGAAAAAAAAAAGGAAACCGAAGTTAAAAGGTTAAAGATCATAATAAGAATTGACGGAGTCAACTACTGCGGAACGTGAAAAGAGCATTAAAAAAGTTTCGATCAACATCTCTTATCGCGGGCTGGGAATAACGGGGAAAGTTAATTATATCCAACTTTTGGATTGACAACTAGCTATATCCAGAACTTTACGCGCAAATATTAATTTTTTCAAGCCTTCTAATGCAACGATCTTAGATTATTAAGGCGCGTGTAACAGTGAACTAAATATTTTTCTAATGCCTGCTTGAATATGGATTACTCCAAATATTTTCGCTTGTTAGGGTGACCTAAAGGTACGTGGCAAAACAGTAAATATAAGCTACAATTTTACGCGCCCCACGAACGCTTAAACATGCCTATACAAACATAAAAATGAAAGATGATCCTCAGTTGATATTTTAAATTTATAAAATAAACGATATCTGCAATACTAAATTTAAATGTATTTAAAAAAAAAAAAACGAGTTGAACGTATTTTTTTATTTAAAAACATTGCAAATTTTATGATCGCTGTCGATCGGGAAGCTCGCTATAAACAACGATAATAATTTTGTGTTGTTCTTTCATTATTTTCACTGTTGTTTGAGGCGTTCAATTTTAGAAACATGTCTGACAACGAAATAATTGCATGTTCATCTTTTATTATATTATAAAATATTAGAAAGAAAAAAAAAAGAAAAAGGCTGCAAAGAATATGGTGGAATTTAATCTTATTTAAAAATCGGCAATAATTTGCTAAAAGATATGGAAGCTGAAGATTCTGGAAAATTTTAAAATTTTTGCAGAATGTCGTCAATGAATTTCGAAAAAACCCAACATCATCTAATCGAGTTGAAAATAATGAAAAAGAACTCTAATTTTAGCACAGCTATTTCATCTTGTGAACGGCTAGCTATAACCTTACGATTCTTAGCAACAGAGATTCCTATGCTGACCTGCAATATTTGTTTAAAGTATCAAAGCAATCAATATCAGAAATAGTACTTGAAGCTTGTGATGCAATTAATTAAGTCATTACAAGATGAAATTAATTAAGGTAAGTAAATTATTTATTTATATACATCGAGAAATTCATTTCACTCACATAGTGGCCACTCAAACATAATTTTTAAATTCCCGGTTTTTCCAGTCCAAATCCTTCCGATTTTCTGATTACTAGGATTGTACAAAAAGAATAGAATTTTTTTGTCACTATTAATAATATTTGACTGCCGCAACATATTTTATACGAATAAAGCAGAACTTCGTCATTTATTTTAAGTAAGGTACATTAAAAAATGCACTTCAAATGATTTTTTCTTGTTTTGACTATTTTCACTTTTTTTCCCGGTTTGCAAAATTCCCAGTTTATTCCCAGATTACCGGTTGGGTGGTCACGCTGCTGGTTATCAGAATTGTACAAGAGCTTAAGCGAACGACCTTCCGCTTGTATAATAAACCCAACAAATTGAAGTAGTCAAATAAAATATTGATAGAAACAAAAAAATTGCAAATTAAATTTTTTAACTTTGAAGTTGTTTTATTCACATTATATATTTTAGAGTTATAATGACCCATAACTAATTCAATATCTGCTTACTTTATTACTACAAAAGTTAATAACAATGTTTATAACAGGCTGATTTACCTTTCCCTTACTTAAACGGTTGACATAAAATTTATTTGACGCCTAATATTTACATTTTTAATCATACACGCTGACTTCAAGGATTTTACAGAGCTCAAGCCCCTCCAATCATTTTACTGAAAGGGTTTATCCCTTCCAATAAACTGAAATGCATAATAAAAAAACTTATGCGTTTCATTAAAATTTTAACTAAAATGTACTAGCAATAAATATAAATATTGCTCATCATGAAAATAGACCCGCGCCGTTATAGAAAAAGTCTTTCAATTAAAAATCAGAGGAAAATTGTAAAAAAAAATGATATTTTTTGGTTACTATTGATTAATGCTTGACCATTGCAGCATACTTCACACCAATAAAAAAGAGTACTTTGTAGTTTATTACTGAGCTAAGTACATTCAAATTTTTTTTTATCAAAACTTTTTACTATTTTTCTGTTTTGCTAGAAAATTCTGTTTTTTCCCAGGTACAAAATTCCCAGTGTGTTTCCAGTTGAGTGGCCACCATGACATAGGAATATAATTTTATAAACCAGTTTATTAATTTACCCAAAATATACAGTATGTTAAAAAAAATAATATACTAATAACCAGCAAAAAAAAAAAAAAAATCGCATCATATTAAGAAGTATTTTTTAAAAAAAATATACATCTCAATTAATTATCGGACAACAATATAAAAATAATAATTTTAAAACATAAAAATCAAACCAAAACGAAATACAGTTACGTAACAAACTTCGACATTTGATTTAGATATTTCAAGAATATTTTTTTTACACATTGTTTATTCCCTCCTCGCGGCCCTACAAGACTCTCATAGTCTAGGCCTTGTTGCAAATTTAAATACTGTATACATAAAAGCAGAATTAAAATACATTTCACATCAGTTTTATTGCCATAAAATGTGAAATATTTTCATTCTATGTTTATATTGCTGTGTTTGGTTTCATTTTCGCTATAAAAAGTAAATAACTTTTATTCCACGACTGAAATATTTTTCTTTTTTCATGATTTTGTAAAAAATTTTGCACAGGAAAAAATAAAACCAAATAATTATACACATTATATTTTGAATACTTCATATTTAAAATTATCTTTTTGTATACATTTAAACAAATAATGTTCTATAAAAAGCAAAATAATTATATAAAACACAAAAAATTATTTAAAAAAACATAACATAAGTAATTAAGAAGCTAAGGTTTAAAGAAATTATTTGTATAAGTTCGGAGCTTATCAAAATGTATTCTTCATAAATTCACATCCATCGCGTTTTTTTTCCGTTATTGATTTCAGAGCTGAGTTGCATCCATAAGCGTCATGTCGCGTTCATTTTTCTTACGTTTTTCACTCTGCTGGTCCCTTAGATAATGGAAAGTTATCGCTGAGACTGGTGTTTTGTGCAGTATATTCCTGTATGTCCATCATTCCATCCGTTGTATCGTACATAGTGATGCTTTCCTCCTCTACTTGTGCTACCTAAAATAGCATAACATAATTTTATTAAATAAAAATATATATTTCGCTTTCTTAGCTTAAATTAAACAATTTTAAACGTTATTATCATAGTTGAAAATTTTTTATTTTGTTTTGATTTTGGAGGGATTACACTCACTATCATCACAAACAACTGTACTCACAGTTAATTAAAAAACAAATTTTAAACAAATAATACAAGTTTAGGTTATATAAGAATACAAATTTAAAAAATAAAAAAATAGTTTTTGTTTTAACTAATTTATAAAAATGTAAAATTAGTTTTTAAAAAGGGTAAAATTACTGTTTTTTTTATGTGAACGATAAGTTACCTAAAAATATACATAATAATAAATTTAAAATAATTATATTCATTGTTTGGAAAACAATAGACTTCCTTTCTTGTGTCGCTATTTCAAGAAGCGTAGATGTTGATTAAATATTTTATCGCATTAAGAGAATATTGAAAATTTTTAACAGGCGCTTATTTGGGTTATTTTTTACTGCGATCTACAAATAAAAAATACATAATTTTAATGTAGATTTTATTGAACCAAGCATGTACACAAATTTAAGTTTACATTCTTTCTCTTAAAATTATTAATTTCGTGTACTCATCAAACAACACTTGGCGTGAAAAATAAATTAACTTTAATGTTTAAAGAAATAATGTAAGTTTACACTGTAAATGATTATAATTCTATATTTTTATTTAGATAGAAACTAATTTGTGCAAATTATTAACTTAATCAAGAGAATTGTAAGCAGATATTTAAAACACGATTTAAAAGTTTACTTATTTTAAATAATTACGTTTCCCATCACCGACTTGCACATTTTTCAAAAATGTTTTTTAAAAAAAAGGTGAACCTTTTACGGTTTACCATTATAATTACAAAATATATATAAACTTACTTTAAAATATTTATTCGTCGAATCCCATAATATTGGTCTAATTCGGTATTCCTCTATCAATTTTGACATTAAATCATTTATTCATTTCATTTTGTGAAATATTAATAAACGAAAAAAATTTTGTAAACAAAAACCCAATCGTCGTTATTTCAAATGTGAACTCAGCGAGCAATATAGGGAATAAAAAATCTCATCCCAATCGAACGAGCAAGAGACGATCTTTTCTTCTTTGAAGTAGCGATCATCAGAAAGCTCGAGCAAATGTTCGCTCGCGCTCTCTAAAATACGTCCACTCTTCGCGATCATTCGGGAGAAAACATCAAGGTCAAGTTTTTGCTCTTGCTCGCTCGCACAATGTGGACCCAGCTGTAAACACAATCTGCACTCCTACGTTTCTTTTACAGTCCATTTTTTTAATAACACTGCCAATGCCTATTGACTGCTCTTCCTTTTTATTTAGTTCTCTACCCATACCCTTTACTTTTTCTTAATTACATTTAACAGAATTTCACTTATATTTAACAAGGTGTTTTCACAATGGTTTGCCGATTATTCATTATAAAATTTTAATTAGAAATTTAAAGACTAAAAAGGAAAAAACTTATAAATAAACTTCTCAAAATAATAAGTAATAGAGTACATGTGGACTAGAGGTGTGTAACTCAGTACTGATTCGAATCTAAGATTCGAATCTTTCTACTGATTTGATAGATTCGAAACAGTAATATGAATAAAGGAAACTCAGTAACTCAGTAACTCTTTTGACTCACTAATTCAGTAGTCTACAGAATTAAAACAAATTACCCTGTGATCTATGATTGTAACAGATGTTTAATTTGAAAAGAAATTTTAATTTACAAAACAACTAATAAGAATTTTTTATGTGCTTTAATAATTACTACTTTGCTGTATTAGTCTCAAAACAACTGAACAAATTTAGAATTTGTTGTTAAAACAATTTAAACAGCCTGTTAATTAACTTTTAATTCCAAATATGAAGTTGTTTAACTTCAATCACTTACTTTAATGATTCATTCTTTTTATCTACATATTTAACACCTTCAAATATATAAAATAATTATTACTTAATATATAAATATAATACACAATTAAATATTTCACAAATTTTATAAAATATTAGATTTGTTGTTTTCTAACAAAATTTCTACAAACTTCCTTACTTCCAGTGGTAATTAGAATTTGTTGTAGAAATTAACTTTACCACTGTGTATTAGTAACTAAAGTTCATTTTAGTTAATGTTAAAATTATTCAAAATTCAGAATATAATAAAATATTTCTTTAGTTTTAAACATTCCTTTGCAATTACAGTTTCATAACTGTGTTCTACTAAACTAACTAAACATCATAGTTAGTTTTTTTAAATTCTACTTCTAATTTTGTTTGTATTACATTTTTTCAATCTTTCGTTATTTATAAAGAAAGTTCTTTAAAAAAGTAATTCGCCGCTAAAGTTTAATTCATCGCTTTTATTTTTTCTACAAATGTTAATTTAAATGATACACAGTAGTTTTTATAATAAAAACAAACTTGACACAAAGTATAAATTAATACAATTATAATTAATAATATTACCAGTTATATTTCTTATTTATTATAACACAATAAACAATAGTAATCATTAACTTTAGCCAATTTACACGTTTCTCCGTAATACTGCATAATATATTTATTTTTAAAAAAAATTATACCCTTTATTAAAATGTAAATCAAAATGATTTCTAAACCTGTCAGCTGAAAACCGTATAATTGCAACTGCTTGAGAATAATTTCGGCTATCATCACACGCTTCTTTACCATTTCATTGTCATGGATGAAAATCACTCAGTGAATAATTCAGAGTTAAATGTTTTAATAGATTTACTGAGTCTACTGAGTTACTGAGTCAACTGAGTCAACTGAGTTACTGAGTTACTGAGTTACTAATTGTATACAATCAATTTACTGAGTCAGATTCAAAAGAGTCACTCACTGCAAAGAGTTACTTTTCCCATCTCTAATGTGGACAGAATTCAACTAAAAATAATGGAGTTGATAGAGGTAGTTTGCTAGTGTACTTGTACTTCACTACTACCTCTAATTGTGTAAATTAGGCTTTATAGTTAACTGCGCTGCAATAATCGTATAAACAGTTCATGCGAGTAGTTCAATTTTTGGATCAGTAGGTCGTACTGTGTAAATATCGATTTATTGTAGCAAAAGTATGAAACGATAGAAATTTTATTTGAAAATTTGTAAAAACTCAAATTAAACAAAAAAAAAACAGAAATAAAATTAATGAAGAAAATAACTTTCAGTGATAAAATAATTTTTTATATTGCAATCACATCTTTTGCTAAAATTTTAAAAATAAATTAAGAATTAGCGAATAATCTGGAAATAAGCTGCGGAGTTGTAATTTGCAAGTAGCACACAGTTGTATTGTATTACGAAATTCGTATTTTTTAAGTATAGTATATAAAAAAATTTAAAAGAATACAACTATTTTTTAATATTTCTCTTCAAGATAATAATGATAAATTTTTTTCAATATACTAAAAATTTTAACTATTATTCTTCATGATTTAAAAAAAAAAAAACAAAAAACTCTCGCATTTAAAAAAATCACGATAATCGTAAAGTAGATAAATTGCGGAATCGATATTTTCAAATGAACCGAGCTATCGCACATGCCGTTATAATTGTGTAATATCACGCGAAAAGTAGTAAGAAATTATCCGGTTTCTGTGTTATCTGCTAGTGGAAAATTTATATACAAGTTTAAAAGTTTCTATTTTTTTGTTAAAAACTTTATAATGTCGTGTGCAGTGTTAAGATCGTCTAAAGCCTTAGTTAACTCTCAACTGTACGCTTTTGTTGCGTAAGTAAAATTACAATGAAATGAATATTAAATATTTTTAATACCGATTAAAAAGTTAGTTAATTATTTAACAGACTATAGTTTTAAAAGTTATTCTATATTAACTATTTCTGTGATAATTTTCTTATTTAAACATTTAGATTCTCTGCGAAGGGATCGTTTAGTCGGAGGAAATTGACAACCAGTGCGGTAAAATTCTTTATAAATAGACAGAATGCTCGTTTCGAACTATGTAGAAGAACCTACTCGAATTTTCAATTTAGACCGGAACAAGAAAACGAAAATACATTTGGAAATTTCCCTACTTCCAAGTGGGATACTCCATCTTATAAACCATTTAAGAAGAATTTTTACGTGCCACACAGTGATGTAGAAAATAGGTTAATTACGTTTTACTTATTTGTTTATAAACTTGTTGGTTAATATATTTCAGAATGAAGTTATTCGACTATATTGGTTGTAATTATTCATTTCATTTTTATAGTTGTATTCAAGAACAAAAAATATTCTTTGTAAGAATAGTATAGTATTTTTAGAGGTACATCGTTAGGTAATTTTCTTAAAACTGATCTCTTTTAGTATGTTGAATTTCCGTCGAGGTAAAAATGCGCGAAATACATCTTCAAACCATACTTTCGGCACTTTAGATAACACTTATATTTTGGAATTGTATAAAAAATGAAAAAAGTTAGTGCTCCAATTTCACATTATGGAAATAGGCCATTCATTTTTAAATGGGTCTGTCCTTTTCGAACTTCCACCTTGCAGCTATTTTTGCTTTTTATAATAAAGTTTAGACATGGAAAACTTTACGCAATTTCAATTTCGTCTGATTGTTTCATTGTCAACCTAAACATTACTTAAAGGGGGAAACCACATTAAGAGGCTTTTTTCGTCGTTTTTTTTTTTTTTTTGAAAAGGAAGAAATAATTGGAATTAATTTAAACTATTGGGTTTTTTAAATTATATTTAAAGCTACATTTCAGATTTTTTTTCAAGTATTTTTCATGAACAATTTTAAAGTTATAAGTTGCTTTTCCTAAAGGTCCTGAATCAGAGTTCACTTTTAGCGTGCAGTGTACAGGTCTCAAAGTTCACTTGAAAGTGACCAAAATAAATTTTACATATTTTATTATCGTCGTCGCGATAGCCTAGTTGCTAGAACGCTTGACTTCCATTATGGAGGTCACGGGTTCGATCCCGAGCGACGACGAACTTATTACAAGAATTAAATAAATAAATAAATAATCGCTAATAGTCACGTGGAAGGCAATGGCAAACCACCACGTTCAACATCATATGCGCGCTAGGTCAGTACACAGCAGACCCACACCGGACGGACTGCACTTGTATATCGATAAATCAAACGATTACTATCAGTCCCGAATGTAGTCTTGCTTGTGTACACCTACGTTGCATATATAATAATTGCCTAGTACACTACCTATATCTGTACAGCTGAGATGTACGAATAGGTAGTCGCCGACGCTTAGAAGCTGAGTATGGCACTATAAGAAGAAGAATTAAATAATTTTATAACGAATAATTATTACTTTAATTTATTTAAATCGGTTAATAATTCGTCGAGTTATGCTGCACGACAATTGCAAAAAAGTCATTTTGAGAAAAATGCGTCTAAAAAAACTTGTGGTAATGAAATATATAATGTGCTTACATTTTAATCAGCTATTCTAGCACCATATAGCAACCCTTCTTCTTTTTCGTAAGGATGATTCAGCTTTATTCATTTCTTTTCTAGCTTTTCTCATTCGCTAATTTAAGACAAATATTAAAAATTGTAGAGGTTTTAACTGTGAAAACATTGAAATTTTTAGAATTAAAAATTAACTGATTTTCTTTTTGATTTAGGCCAGCAGAGGAAGTTTTTCGCTACCGGAAATTGAACAGCGTTACTGTAAAGGCCGAAGGAGATTTTGTAATTCCAAATCCAGTGTTTAATTTTAAAGAAGCCAATTTTCCAGAATATATATCCAAATTATTAGAGTGAGTAATTTTTTTTTTTTTTTTTTTTATCATTACAAATACATTATACGATCAACCAAAAAGAAAAGGGTATACGCGGATTTCTCCGGTAAGTATAGCAAGGTCTCAACTAGACTATATTTTATTTCGACACAGATATAAAAATCAAATCACGCTGTGCAAAAACTACCCGGGAGCAGATATTGATTCTGATCACACAATAGTCGTAATGACCAACGGACTAAAACTAAAACATGTAAACATGAGACTACTACAGAATTCAATTAACCGTTTGCCTCTTCTATTTCTTTTGCCCGGTTCGATTTTCCTGTAATATTATCCAACTTTTCTTCCCCAACTACAGTGTTTCAGTCTCTAAGTAATTCAATTTTCTGCGACTTTCACTTTTAACACTTTAAGCCCCATGTTTCCATATATGAAAACATGGGGCTTAAAGTGTTAATAGGACTTCTTCTATTTGTTCGTAAAGTTCTTCTATTTCTTGGCTGTCACTACTAGTTGTTGGCATGCAAATTTGAATAAGTATCAAATCTGGCGGATCGCTTCTTAGCCGTATCATGATTATTCTATTACTATTTGCCCGTTTGACATTATTTCTTATTTTTCTTGAAAGAAGGAATCCAACTTCTACACCTTCATTTTCGGATTCGCTGTGTACAAACTTGTAATCTCCATTTTCCATCCATCTGGTTTCACTGTGATGCCCAATATGGGCTTGCGATATATCATTAGAAAGATCGCTATTTGTCGGGAACGAACCCGTATTTCATTTTCTTAACAAAACTTTCAAAGCTGCTGAAAAGTTCAAAAAAGCGCGAGCTCTAATTTGTAGCCCCCTCTTTGCGACGTGAGTATTATAGCTATATATTTGGAACAAGATATAAAATATGCGAATCCACGTATATTTCTCTGGTTTGAAACATCCGGCTCTCCAGCTTTAGAATGAGACCCCCGAGGCGCCGAAAGCTCAAAATTTTGGAAAAAAAATATTTTTTTTTCCAAGCATGTGATATATTGTTGGAAAGGCCGCTATTTGTCCGCAACGAAACAGTATTCCATTTCCTTGACGAAACTTTAAAAGTTGCCGTAAAGTTCAAAAAAACGCCAAAAATGACATGTCCTCCCGCTTAGCGATGCGAATATTAAAGCTGAAAATTTTAAACGCGGTTAAAAAAATGCGCATCCCCGTATACTTCTCTAGTTTGGATCATCCGGATTTTCAACTTTAAAACTGGACCTTCGGGGCACCGAAAGCTCGAAATTTTGGAAAAAATATTTTTTTTTCCCGGGCAAGTGATATATCGTTGGAAAGATCGCTATTTGTCGGGAACGAAACCGTATTTCGTTTCCTTAGCGTTACTTTCAAAGTTGCCGTAAAGTTCAAAAAAGCGCGAAAATTGAAGTGTCCCCCCGCTTAGCGATGCGAATATTAAAGCTGAAAATTTTAAACGCAGTTTAAAATACGCGCATCCCCGTATATTTCTTTAGTTTGGAACATCCGGATTTCCAACTTAAAAACTCTACCTTCGGGGCACCGAAAGTTCGAAATTTCGGAAAAAATATTTTTTTTTCCCGGGCATGTGTTATATCGTTTGAAAGATTGCTATTTGTCGGGAACGAAACCGTATTAAGTTTTCTTACCCAAACTTTCAAATTTGCCGAAGAGTTCAAAAAACGCGAGAACTAATATGTAGCCCCCTGTTTGCAACGCGAATATTATAGCTATAAATTTCGAATGGGGTTGAAAATATGCTCATTGTGGCATGTTTGCGTAGTTTATTTAAAATTTTGTGTATGTGTCTAAATAAATTTTATTTAAAAATCGTAATCTAATAAATAGTGACAAACGAGGAAGGTGGTTTAAGTAATAGTATTCAAAGATAACTATATAGAAGTTCGGAAAACAAACAAGTACAATTACAAATTTTTAAATATTTATTGATAATTAATCCTTCCAAAAATCTAGGACTAAATAGCGTTTATTTATTAGAATTTATTTTTTTTTTGCAGTACAATATGATGACACTGCGTGATGTGTGAAAATGAACTGGACTAAAAATATCTGTTTTGGAATTATTGTTGTTTTGAATTTAGTATTATGTAAATGAAAATTATGGTTATCTTTAACTTAACATACGGAATCCTCAGCGCATGAAACCTCATGCTTGACTGAACTTGTTTACTCTGTATTTGATATCAGCATATCTTAACTTCGTGATTTTCCTTCCGCCGATAGATACACTTCTATTCCAGTTTTGGGCTATATTTCTTGTTATCTGCTATATATATATATATATCAAATAATAGGGGGAAAGTCTACTCCCTGTCGAACTCCTCTTCCTACGTGGAATCTATCAGATAATTCTGATTCCACTCTTACATAAGTAGAGTTCTTTATATATAATTTCCTGATTAAATAGATCAAGTGGTTAGGGACTCCCATCTCCATTAATATTTGCCACAGTTTATTCCAGTTGATTGTATCAAAAACCTTGTTGTAATCCAAAAAGCAGAATATTGCAGGTATATGATTATATTCATAAAATTTTTTGATTATTTGACTCATATTAATGATCTGATCCCTCGTCCCTCTACCTTGTATGAATCATGATTGTTCTTCGGAGATTTGAGGGATAAGATATTGTTGTACCCGTTTCTGTATTAATCTTGCTAGCATGTGCTGTCAAGGCTAAAGTTCTATAATTTTAGCAATTTTCTTTATCCCCTTTCTTATATATATTTATAGATAAATATATAGACGTACACCAATCTTCTGGCCATCTGTTAACCATATATTTTTATATGTTCTATGTATTATGCTGATTCCTTCATCGCCGACGCTTTTAACATTTTAGAAACAATACCGCCTGATCCCGCTGCTTGGTAGGGTCCCTTTCCTTTCCATGTCACAGTATCATAGTCGATTAAATCATTAAGTGATTATCGCCTGTGACTGTCTGGTTTTCTGTGGTTATAGAAGATATCCTTCTATTGCCAGAAACCGATAATGGCACAGCTTCTGCCCTATGCCATAGGATTCTCTTCGAAAGTATTAATTACGCAAAAATGTTACATTATAAATAATTGTTTATATAATACCTTTTAATTTTTTTTAAATATTTGAATACACAATTAGGAACCATGCGGTGTGTACTAATAATGTTCTGTGGATAAATAACATTAAAATTACAGAGAAATTAATGACGAATCCTCCAACAAGAGTTTTAATAGTTGCTACTGGAAACTATTTTAATTCAGATGTTACAACTCTTGCCAACTGGACCATTTATAAGAATAAGTGAATGATACAATGAAAATGGTGAATAAGGAATAAAAAACAACTGATAACAACATTGAAAACTTCGGAACTTCCAGAAATGGCGCTTATTGTTAGTTGACTCTAATAAGTATTTTCGAAAAGGACGCCCAAATTTCAGTTTTATCTTACATCATTTGGCGCTGTTTAGTTGTTCACGAATCCAAAATGTCCTTAGGCGCGTTTTCATTGTTTCTTTGTTGTTAGAAAATATTCCTTTTATATATATGAATTTACCCGTAAATAAGCAGTAAAATATTTCTACCTATATTTAATAAATACGAGGGGCGTTCGATAAGTAACGTGATACGGCTTGTTTTGCAGCCGCTGTTTGATAACATTTAGTGAAATTTATGTGGGAGATAGAGGAAGGAAACATAAACAGAACGCAGTTTTCCGCGTTGTGATCTGATCAGTAGAACTTCTGTACGCACGCATGAAACATGTCGGTGACCGTTTCCAAGCCGGTGAGTTACAAGACACGCGCGGTCACCGAATTTCTGGCAGCTGAAGAAGTTGCAGGTGCAAAAATTGGTCGCAGACTACGATGCAAACAGCATTATGACGCGTAAGTGTGATCCAGAGTCAAAGGAAGCAAGTAAAGTGTGAATAATGAAAGGTCAACCAGGTTCGCTGAAAGCCAAAACTGAATGCTCTGCCGGAAGGTTCTCGCAACTATCTTCTGGAACCGGCACGGACTGCTACTGTTGCACTATACAGAAGGATACGATAACGGAGTAAACTTACTGTGACACTCATGTGGTACTTCTTCGAGCGATTAATCGAAAGAGACATGGCTGCAGTCTCTGTAGAGCAGTGCTTTCGCACGATAATGCGCGACCGTACACATGTGCTTTCGTTCGCACGTGAATTAAAAATCTAAATTGGGTCGAATTTTCACATCCACTCTACTCGCCTAATGTGGCCACTTCAGATTTTCACGTTTTTCTCCATTTGAAACGCGATCCGAGTGGGAAACGTTTCGTAACAGACGAGGAGGTCATGGAGGCAGTACGAAATTTTTCGTTAAATGCACCGTCCAGTTTTACCAGGACGGTATCGTTTAACTCGTGATCCGGTATGATAAATGCCTTAATGTTTTTGGAAATTATGTCGAGAAATAAAGGGTATTTCTTCTAGTTTCTTTGGTATTTTTTTCATAATTTTTGGATGCTTGGAAGACCATTTTTGAAGACATGTCACGTTACTTATCGAACGCTCCTCGTAGTAAAAAAACAAATGAATGAGTGTAAACTGTAGCTGTATTTTTATATCTATAATCACCGTCCCGTTAATTATGAATTGAAGGGAAAAGGGTTTCGATACGCCTACGGTAATACAATCTCAAGCATGGCCTATAGCGTTAAGCGGTTACAACATGGTTGGCGTTGCGCAGACTGGTTCCGGTAAAACATTAGCTGTAAGTAATGTAGAGTTACTAATAAATTAATTTTAACGCTTCCATAAATCGCGTGATTAATTGTATTTTCTTCGAACTCAGTTTTTCCGAAATTCTTTGCGAACTTTAAATTTTAAGCTAAAGTGATTTTTTTTTTGTTAAAATTCTACGTGAAAAACTCATTTTTTAATGTATATATATTGAGAATAAAATCGTACGATCATTAATCTGCTCTGTTTATTATGACGTTCTTCTTATCTGCTAGTGTGCCATGACAAAATCCCATTAATGAATTTTTGATGATTTATTTAATACCTTTCTTCACAAAATACAATAATTCATATTCGGTAGAATGTTTAGATTTTTTGTTAGTATAAATTTGTTGCAAGCGTTAACATTCAAAGTTAACTAACGTATTTAAAAAAGGCAGCTATATTCCATAACCTTGTTTTTATTCGCGTTCCTGTAAAAAGGTGTTTTACGATTTCCAGATGTCGTTGAACAATTATTCTGTAAATAAAAGTTCCTTCTTGTTTTTAAAATATTCGGACTTTCCCTATTAACATTTTATTGAAAAGTTTTCGTTCACTTTCGTAATACTAAATTATACATTTACGATTACACTAGATTTTTGCAGAATGAGACAAGATTATAATGTTTCATTGTTGTTACTAGCTTGCAGTTATCAACAGCGATAACGATCATAAGCTGACGCGGCCCGACAAAGTATCCATTTCTGAAAGTCTTGAAGAGTCGTTTGACATTTTAGTCTAATTAATATATATACTACTCGTGCGCAGGACAAAAACATGTAAAAATTATGGAATGATATTCCATTTGTAACTTTAAAATTCGAGCTAACCTGAATATCGGTGTTATTTATTCTGACAAGTTAAGTTGTGTTTCGCTGTGTTTCTTAGAAACTCGATTTAATCTAATATTCTGCAGGAATGCAGTGAGTATAAATTTGCGGCCGTATTGTTCTTACGGTTACTGTTAATTCAGAAAATTCTTCAACCGGCGTAAACATTGATATTCTTACTTTCCTTAGTAAATTCTGGCTTACTACACACTCGTGAATTTAAATAGCAATATTGCTTCACAGGAGTTCTCTTTAATTACTTTTATAACATTGTTAAGGGGTAAAATTAATTACGAAGCAAGAAAAAAATAAAGTCGAAATGCTTCCACACCTATATATATACATATTTGAACAAACCGAAAAACCGGAAATTTTATTGTAAAACTTGGGGGGAAAAGTAAAAATAACTAAAAGTTGGTATGATTTAAAAAATAAATAATAAAGCGAAGAAAGAACGTATCTTTTAATGTACTTTGCTCAGTAATAAATTATGGAGTTGATTTTTTTTTATTTTTTTTTATTTTTTTTATTTGTATAAAATATGCTGCGACAGTCAAACATCAATAGTAACAATTAAAATTCCATTCTTCTTGTATAATTTGCAATTTTTCAATTAAAAGACTTTTTTTATATCAGAAAATCTATTTTCGTGATGAGTAATATTTATATTTATTGCCAGTACGTTTTAATTACAATTTTAACGAAACGCATAAAAAAAAATTTATTACGTATTTCAGTTTATATTGAGAGGGTTGAACCAACTTTTGGAGTGACTTGAACTCTGCAAACTCCTTGAAAAGTCAGCGCGTATGATTGCAAATGTAAATAAACTTTGTAATTAACTTTTGTAATAATAAAGTAAGCGTACGTTGCTTGAGTTAGTTGGTGGTTATTATAACGGTAAAATATTTAAAATGTGAATAAAGCAACTTCAAAAAACTAAAAAATTTAGTTTACAATTATTTTGTTTCCGCTGATATTTTATTTACTTCTGTTTCAATTTGTTGGGTTTGTTATTATACAAGCGAAGAAGGTTAGTGTAAACTTTTGTACAATTCTAGTAATCAGGAAATCGGGAGGATTTGAACCGAAAATTTAAAAATCATATTTGAGTAGCCATCACGCTGAACTTGTATTGTGTGTGTGTGCGTGCGTGTGTGTGTATACATATACATATATTAATTACAACGTAATTCTTAGGCTATCCCCATTAGAAAAAATGTCCCAATTTTATGTAACGTTTGTTATATTTTATAGGATTTTTGTGATTATGTTATTATATTCATACGGACCGATTTAGAATTACGTTGTAAATTTTGATTATTTTATACAAAGTATAAAAGAGAAAGAGACAGAAATGTAAGCAGGAAGGATCAAGGAGCACAGCCCCTTGCGAAGCCAAAATGGCCGAGTTATATATATATATATATATATAGATTTTTGTTTTGTAGTATGTATTACCGGCAATAGTGCATATAAATAATCAAGAACCATTGAATCGTGGTGATGGACCAATAGCGTTAGTTTTAGCACCGACCCGTGAACTAGCTCAGCAAATTCATGGTGTGGTTAGAGAATATGGTACAGCAACCAGAGTAAGTTCGTGTTGTTTATTTGGCGGAGCTGGAAGAAATCCACAGGTAATGTAGTAAAATAATCGAATAACTTTTTCCGTAAAATTTAATTTATAGAATAATGAAATATTAATTTTTATTTTTCTTATTTAATTGCTTTGAAGTCATTAAATCTGTTCGGTCACATTTGCCATTTGCATACTGAGTCACAAATTCAAAAAGAATTATAAAAACGTAAGTTGAATGAAGTCGTAGGCTTAAAAAACAACTCTATAGGAACATCGAAATAATAATAATAAATCCATGTATTTAAAAAAAAAGTCAGAAATGTTAATTATAATTTTAAAATTAAACTCTTTAAGTATTGCGTGTATAAAATCAAAATATTTAATTAATATTCCACGTTTTTCCACCTTCTTTTTAGAAGAAATGAAACCCGTAACCGAACATTTTTCTTTTACTAATATACTAGGTCTGTCCGGAAAGTATCCGGCTTTAGCTTATAATTCTGAATCTGAGCTTGCTGAGGTCTTCGGGTGGGTGCCCTCTTCGAATTACTTTCCCTAGGAGTCCAGAACTCGCTGCCAGCGTTTTTACATTTTTTTTAAGTAGTTCTGGTGCGCACTTTTTGGATGGAATACTACCTCTCAATTCTTGGGTTACATTATGTTTTATATCTTCCACGTTCTCAAGTTTTCTCCCTTTGAAGCGGATTTTCAATTTCGGAAGAAACCAAAAGTCGTGTGAAGCTGTTTCATCAGGGCTGTAGGGTGCGTGCCGAACTTATGAGATATGCTTTTGCCAAAAAATCTTGAACAAGATGCAAAGAATATGATGGGGCATCCAATCACACTTACCCAGAAATGAGGTAATTTTTTCCTTATTGTTCCTCGTAATCTCAAAACTATCATATATAGTATTCCTTGTATTGACTGTTTGAGCTTGTGGAGCATATTCGTGGTACATAACACGGTCTTGATTTTAAAAAAAGTCAACACATTTCCTTGGTTTCTGCTTTGATGCGCTTTTTTACTCTTGATAAACCGCGGTGATTCCACGTTGAAAATTGATTTTTTGTCTCCGGATCGTATCTGACTCGTATCTTGTTATAATTTTTTTGAAAAAATTTTCGTCGTTTTAGCGCTATCCAACGGAGGCCTTTCTGTTGTTACGTCAACAATTGTGGACTAATATCCAAATTTTCATTAATATTTCAGAAATGCTAGTTTTAAAAATTCCAGTATCATCTTTCAGTTCTCTAACGGCGAGAAGACGACGATCTCCTTTAATTGCTAATCGAACTCGGTTCACATTTTCGGGTGTTCTAGCTAACACGGGTCATCTAGAACGAATACCACTTTCTGCCGATTGCCGTCCATTTTTAAATCGACTAAACTACCCCTTTATTTGAGTTTTACTCATAGCTTCATTTCCAAAACCCTTCTGAATCGTAGAAATTTTTAAAATAAAATTTAATGCGAATTCGTTGATCAACACGTTCAGTCATGTCTTCAAAATATGTGATACGACGCGCTCAACTTAGGACATTCACGCTACAACGTGTTAAATCAGTACTGAAACTGGTCAAAGGAGTTTGCAAATTAGGCAAACAATAAACGAGGGATCTCTGCTCCACAATGACACCACGCTGGCGACATCCGATCAATTCGTATTGAAGTTATAAGTTAAGGCCGGATACTATCCAGGCAGACCTCGTAACTTGTTCATTACGTATATTTAAATACGAAATGGACGCAAATAGTACAGAAATAATAATAAAATAGAAATCTAAATGAAAGCAAAAAAAAAAAAAAACGGGCTACAATTTTTCAGAGTTTACAGCACGACACCTTACCACTAACTTTTTTTTTTTTTTTTTTTAGTAAATAAATGTATATAGTCTAGTGATTTGTGGGTTGTGGTTGTATGATATATTTGTTTTTACCTAATGTATAAAAGTGTTTGAATTTTATCATAAGTGAAATTTTTAATTTTATTATTTTAATATTACGTAGTTTACAAGTTACGAACTATGATAAGATCGTATTACCTAGCATTACAATAAATATGACATTGATAAATTGAAGAATTTTTTTTTTTTCATTGATTTTTATAAGTTCAATGCAGTTACCCTAATTCGGCTGAATTTTAACTTTGAAGCTATTGAAATAGATACATATAACAAAAAAATGCTTTTTTACAAAAAATAAATACCGACTTCAAGGTTTATTATAAAAATTTAAAAATGCACTAAAAAGTAAAAAATAATTACTCCCGATAAAATATATATATCAGAGTGATATAACTTAAGGTGATATCGTAATTCTTATACAACATTAATTCTTTGGAGTTGGAATTAAATTCATGTTAGGAACAATTTAATCAACATTTAATGCAGTTTTTAATTATTCTTTTAATATGAATTTGATGCCAACTCCAAAAAATTAATGTATAAGAATTACGATATCACCTTAAGTTATATCACTCTGATATATATATTTTATCGGGAGTAATTATTTTTTACTTTTTAGTGCATTTTTAAATTTTTATAATAAACCTTGAAGTCGGTATTTATTTTTTGTAAAAAAGCATTTTATTTTTTACTTTTTAGTGCATTTTTATTCAATTAAATTAAAACATTTATTTCCACGGTAAAAACACCAAAAGCTACATTTCCATGGTAATTTGGCAAATTTATAGTATTTTAAGTCAAAAATCTAATCCGACGGTGAAAACAATCATGAATGAAAAGCATCCAAAAAGCTTCAATCTCCCGCATTATTAAGGATAACTCAAAAACTATCGGTCGGACCTTGATCAAATTTAAATGGGACCACATGACAAACGCCACCTTTCAAATAAAAGAAGAATCATCAAAATCGGTTCATCTAGAAGAAAGTTCTGTGGTAACACACATAAAAAAAAAAAAAAAAAAAAAAAAATACAGTCGAATTGAATACCTCCTCCTTTTTTGAAGTCGGTTAATAAAATAGGCTGCACAACACCTAACACAGAGTGGCCACACAACCGGGGAACCAGGTATTAGCCGGGAATTTTGTCGTAAAACCGGGGGAAAAAGTAAAAATAGCCAAAAACGATATTTTTAATAAAAAAAAAAAAAAAAAAAAAAAATACTTGAGGTGAAAAGTGAATGTATTTTTTACGGTAAGGAGACCCCCCTCCAAAGAACCAAATTCTCGATGAAAAAATGTGTTACAACAGTAAAGTAAGTAAAGTGAGCTCCATACCCTTGACAGGGCGTCGGGATTGTGAAGTTAAGGTTCACAATGTACTAAGCCCAACGGCACTAATGAGAATAGAGGGACCAGTTCCTTTCTCTCGGCCGCCTTTACTTTCTCAGATTTCTCTGGTACCCAATTATTTCAGGCTAGGTAAGCTTGGGAGCGACTTGGATCCGGGACGAGACAAGTCTCGAACCCGTGACCTCCGACATGGTAGCCAAGCACCTTAACCACTAGGCTACCACGCTGCCTAACTTTACTCAAAATAAATTACGAAATTTTGTTTTATTCGTATAAAATATGCTACGGCGGTCAAATATTGTCAATAGTAACAAAAAAAAATCCGTTCTTCTTTCTGTACAATTCTAGTAATAAAGAAATCGGGAGGATTTGGACCAGGAAAACCGGGAATAAACCGAGAATTTAAAAATTATATTAGTCAAAATAACTAATTACAGATGTAACACGATAATATAGAAAACAAAAAAAAAAACAAAAAAAAAAACGAGCTATTATGGCGCATTATAAATTTTGAAAAATCATCGCCTGATTTTCTTGTAGCTAAACAGAACCGGACATGGTTCATGTGGAAGTTTGATTAATCCGGAATACAATATTAATAATTTTTTACGACCTATTAACATTATCACAAATGTAAATCATTGTAGTGATAGTAAAATACGGTAAAAAAACTGCGTAATAAAACAAAAATTACGTGTAATTAAATTTTCGAAGTAACAGAGTAAAAATCGTTTACTACATATTATGATTTCAGTGATTCGCGCGATATTGTAGTAAAATAAAAGCGACAAGAGGAAATTAAATTAAATTACGTGAAATTCGGATTCTTACAGTGAATCATAGAGGAAGAAGGGGATGCTTATATTTATGTAGTGATGTGGAATAAAAGGCACAGAAATTGAGTCGATGCGGCCACTCAACCGGGAATAAGCTACAAATTTCGTCGTAAAGTTGGGAAAAACAAAATTATCTAAAAGAGATACTTTCGAAAAGAGAAAATCATTTAAAGTGAAAAGTACCTTTTTTTTTTTTTTTTACTATACTATTATGCCATTTATAGTTTTTGAACTTATTTATGACTGAAGAAAGTTATTTAATTTTGAATATTAGAAATAAATAACTATGATTTATCTCGTTCGTAACGTCAAAAAAAAAAAAAAAAAAACGGCGTGAGTTTTATTTACCGATGTGAATAATAGTAATATCTTTTAACGTAATGTATTACAAACGTGGTTGGTCGGGGCTGACATAAAAAAATATCGGGAGGGAGCTGAAGTTCCCCTTTGAAGTGTACTCTCATGAATTTCAAGAGAAATTCGTATTATTTTTAGTAAATTATAAAACACGCGGCTTTTCGTTTTTAATAACCATTAATTGTTCCATACAAGTATAGGAAACGCACAACAAACTCGCATTCGATTCGAATATTTCGAGCACATAATATTGAAATATTAATATGTTCATGTTAGACATAAATAATTGTTTTATTACATGCATTTCATTTTTAAAAATCTTTATGAAACTATTCAGGGTGGCCACCCAACCGGGAAACCGGGAATTTTGTCATAAAACCGAGGGGAAACGTAAAAATAGACAAAAACGATATTTTTTTAATAAGAAAAAATCACTTAAGAGGTTATATCACTCAGACATGTCGAAAAATGGATCGATTTTTAGAAATTTATTTCTCGATTACTAATTAATGAACCAAAATAAGATTTTGGGACTTTATTGTACATTTCTTATTAACATTTAACTTACAAAATGGCGTCGTGGTACAAAGTAATTTAAACAAAATGTTTTTTCGGCGCAGGAAAATGGTGGCCAGTGCAGCAGTTTCCCTAAGCAACGTAGAAGGTTTTTTTTCTTTCTTAATCTACATTAGTTTTTCGTTGGAAGTACACAAGATTTTAATTTTTTTTTTGAAAATTCACAAATTGGTGGACGTTTTAGTTTTTTTATTATTTTTTTTTTTTCGGTAAAAAACGATTTTAAATTGTTTATTGCAAGTGTAATTATTTATCAATCATAAAAATCGTGTATACTTCCATAGATAATCTATCTAAGAAACTGCAGTTAAAATTTCAAGTCAATCGGATAAAAATTGAACGAGTTATGATGCCCGCCAATTTGAAAAACATAGTTTCGAGAAAAACGCGTTTAAAGTTTTGAAACGTATTTACTATATGAAATATCCAAAATATAGGCTTGCCAATTTTTTTAATTTTGTTCTGCTATCCCAACATCATGTAACTGCCCTTCCGAGCATGCATTTTGCTCTTCAGCCCGCTTTCTGTGCAACGTGTAAGGTCTTCCCGAGGGCTTTGCTGATGTTTCGATGTTGAGCGGATTGAAGCTTCAATTGTAAAATGGTACAATGCTATATTAACTTTTAGTTGAAATTTTGCTCATAACATCTAGAAGTCCTCGAAAACCGCCTTTGTACATAATTACAGCGATATTAGTTGTAATATTAACCACGCTTTTGCCGCTAGATATCGTTCGGCATTATTGTCTAAATGACGGTATTCAAACTTTCATTCGTATTTTGTTGAATCCTGCAAGGCAACTGGAGAGAAGATCTTCTCTCGTTAGATCTTCATAAATCTTTCGAACAGCGTCAAATATGCCATCAGCATAGCTGATTTAGGAGTATACATTTCTATAATGTGCATGACTGCTTTTTGCCAAATGTTGTACCAAGAGTCTGCTCAAATAGGACATTCTGAAACGCTGGTTTTGAAAGACACATGAATGTACAAAATTTACTTATTCCATTAATCCCAATACCGATTGATCTGATAGCGAAAGTTAAACGTCTGTTTAAATCATTAGCATGGTCATTAATGAGAGGGCTAATAGAAGTACTTCTACATTTTTTTCACGTTACAACGAACTTAAATCCATGGCCGCGTTTGCATGACTCCGAAAAAATTACACTACTTACGCATTCCTTCCATCTAGAATTAGCGACAGCATGGTAATAAAAACAGAAATAAAATTCACGATTCGGTAGCCTAGTGTGTAGTGTCAATTTCAGTATCATCTTCAAATGTGTGCAGTGTTTATTTTATTTTTTTTGTGAGCCTAAAAAAATGTTCAACGTCGGCTTCAAAGATGAGCTGGTTGGGGACGGCTTTCTGTTGAAAATTCTGCCCCGAATGGCACAAGCTGATGATGATTTATTTAATTTTTTATCAGAATAAAATTTCTCACTCGTTTTTATATAAAAAAACTACTTGAAAAACACTAAAATACAATAGATGGACGGAACTCAGAGTAGCACGCCGAACTGTCTACTGCATGTGTGAAGCGGCGTCAGTCTAACAGTCGTTGTGGCGTTTTATGACCTTTTATGGCTTTGATAAGATTTATTAACGTTATCTGCATAGATTTCGAAGAAATGCAACTGATTTGTATCGGCAAAAACTACCAACACAGAGCTGTAAATAGACCCAAAATGCTGTGTACGGCAGAACGGTCTTTTCAAACGTTTCGGAGCGCTCAGAGGCATCTCAGAAAATAACCTAAAAAAATTGTTTATCGGTGCTCTTCCCCAAAAATAATTCTTAAATATCATTTTTAAATAATTTATGCGTCATTTAAGCCAATAAAAAAAAAAAAAAAAATGGGAAAAAAAATTTGCTGAGTGATATAACCCCTTAAAACGAAAAATGAATGCATTTTTTAATGTACTTTACTCAGAATAAATTACGAAGTTCTGTTTTATTCGTATAAAATATGCTGCGGCGGTTAATTATCAATAGTAACGAAAAAATTCCATTCTTCTCTTTGTACAATTCTCGTAATCTGGAAATTTGGACTAGAAAAACTGGAAATTTAAAAACTATATTTAAGAGGCTGTCGTGTATACAAGCACGAGCAATATCGTTCTGGTCGCATGAAACACGCCCAATCATTGACGTTATTTATGTTTTAATTTTGTGCCATCAGTTGCTGTTGGTAATTATGAGTCGCTATCATACAATGTCGGTTTACATAATTTCTTATCGTGCACTAATAAAATTAATAATTTTTTTCTGCAAAATTTATTAAAATACACCGTTTACAATAAAGCATTTCACGAAAAGGGAAGTAGTAATCTTAACTGGAAACTTTAATTACATCGAATTAATAATAACTTCAGTAACGGTTTTTACGCGAGGAAGTAAATTATTTTAAAAGTAGTTTCCATGAATTATGAAGTTCTGAAACAACTTAGAGATATCAAATTTTGCAATTTACTAGGGGAAAAATCAGGAATAAATCCTAAGTTATTTCGAATCGAAATTTTTTATTATTGTAGATATCACAGACGACCATCCTCACACCACCTGGCTTTCATTTGTTTGCAAAATAAACAAATTCGAAACTATTTGGAACTATAAAGTTTATGTAAAAATTAAACTCTCGAACATTGAAACTGTACTTAAAATATTCCTAAAATAGAAATGTTTCTTATTTATTTATTTATTTATAATACTAATATTTCCTTTATAATTTATCGAAAATTTCTTAAATAAAAAAATTATTTGTTTTACAGGCTCGTAGTTTATTACATGGAGCTCAGATGGTTATAGCAACGCCTGGCCGTTTATTAGATTTTTTGACTAGCAATGTAACGAATTTGAATCGTTGTACCTATTTAGTAGTTGACGAAGCAGATCGCATGCTTGATATGGGCTTTGAGCCTCAAATTCGACAAATTATTGAACAAATCAGGGTAAATATTTTCTTAATTTTGCTTTTAATTTTTTAAGCAGCCGAAAAACATTTTTTAATAAAACATCCATTTCGGGTTACTTTAATGTTTTATTATATTGCCGACGTAATCCCACTTCTTGCGTAGCGTTATTTGGTCGAAACTTTTTTGTTTCTTATTTTTTATGTGAATCTTTTAATTTCTAATTTTTTTTTCGATAAACTTTTAATAAACTAGTCGTTTTACGAAGTGTTCGAACAGAAAACTGCATTGATCCAGTTGCTTGATTCCGAGTTATATTAAAGTAATAAAAATTTGTTAACCGCCGGAAAAGAATGAATAATATTAATGATTTGGATACTTTGTTTCTAATTTTAGTTTAAACTGAAACGTAATATTTCTACACAAGCAGTCGATATGTTTATGTTTCTGTATAAATGATTTATGTAGTGTTAAAGAAGAGTTCCTTTAATAAAAAAAAGCTAATGGTTTTTCTAGATTTCAAAGAAAAACAAAAATGTGACGAAAATTTTTTGCCTGATAATGTGATGGTAACGTTACCGCAAATTATTTCAGACTTAGCGATAAAAATTATTAATAATTACAATTATAAAAAAAAAAAAAAAAAACTTATATTAATATACTGACGGCAAATTAACTTCACTTAAATATTTCGTTAATGTTTATATTTTGTTGCTCATTCTGTGTTGTAATTAAATATTTTTAGAAATAATGGTCGTCAGATTAAATTTTTCAATATAATTCAATTAAAACTTCAAGGCAAAATTTAAATACGTAAATTTAAAGGGGTTTTTTAATTTTAAAAAAATTATTGTTTTGCGTATGTTTTGTTTTTTAAAAAGCAACAAAAACATCTTTACGAAATAATTTAAAACGTTACAGTTAAATGTACATATAGCATCAAATCAATATAATCTTTTCCGCATTCTGTATAAATATTACTTCCGTAATTATTAATAGCAATACTTGAACAAAAAAATTAAATTAAAAAAAAAAATGTTCACATTCTTTAGTCTGTCTTAATTTCATTTATTATTCGTATAATTTTCAGCGACAAATTGAATATAATGTTGATCTTTGGATATGTAACTATTAGAAATTAATTAATCTGCTTTCTCGACACATTATAGTTGTCACCCGCTACCAAATACTGCAACAAAATGGTAAACCACACTATTCGGATGTGCTACCTGTACCACTTGGCAGCGCTGCTTTTTCAATTTAATTTATTATGAATTATCTCATTTACAAGTATTCTAAATTTTATAGTATGTAATCGTCTTCTCAACCGTTACGATAACCACTAATGATGGAATACATCATTGAAGTGATGGACGTTTGAAATTTAAATTAACGATAATCGTAAAATAAAAATACCGTTCAAATCCTAAACATGACGGCAGCAGATTATTGCTCACATTGAATAGTCCAGACATATAATAACATATGCCACTATAAAGTATATACCGGTCCGCATAAATTACCGTTTTATGCTCCGTTGCACACATGTATATTATAATTTGAATCTTGTCCATGGGCTTCGTGTTAGTTTTACAGTAAGTTAACAAAATATTAAAAATTCAAACACGATTTAGAAGAACCATTTGTTTAAATAAATCCGTATTTTGAATTGTGAATTCCGAATATAAACAGTAATGTACATTATATTACTTTGATTGTTAAATGGCGAAAGCTGACCAAAAAGAAATAAATGAATAATATAATTAATACCTAACTGGAAAGAAAAATATCTTATTTTGATTTTTAGTTTACATTATATTCTGATATATTATTCGGTGGCAATAAATTAATGTATTTTGTTTCAGCCGGATAGACAAGTGTTAATGTGGTCAGCAACCTGGCCAAAAGAAGTTCGATCGCTTGCTGAAGATTTTCTGAATAAATATATTCACGTGAATATTGGTTCGTTAAATCTGGCCGCCAATCACAATATTAAACAGAATATCCATATATGCACACAGCGTGAAAAAGAACAGAAGTATATTTCCTTCTTTTGATTATTGTAATTTAAGTTGCAGTTAAAATTTGTAGAAGTCTAACGTAAGCAGTATCAGATTAAAATTCCGTAAGCGCCAGCTTGTCGATATATATCCTTCAGAGTTTTACGATATAAACTTAAAAAAAAAAAAAAAAAAAAACTAATATTGAACGAAAAATTTAATTAACTTCGGCGATTCTCAAAAGTTAGGTAAGTTATTTACGTTAAAGAATGGATTACTTTGATTTAATGAAAAAGCATAGAAAAAAAAATATATATCCATTAATAATGTTAAAAAATGAAATGACAATGTTCAATTTTTTTTAAATTTGTGTGTACGGTTTAAAATCACAGTCGTGGCGCTTAAACAATTTACACTTAAAAACTAAGCAAAGAATTATAACATTATTTGTAAGGAAAAGAAAGTCTGCATTTTTCTAAACCAGGGATCTTGAAGAATTTCAAATTGATCATATATAAAAAGCACAGTAATTAGATCGGCGAAATGTAAGTTCGAAGAAACGAACAAATTTCAATTCTAATCATTATCTGAATGAGAATAGAAATAAGTTTGTTACAAAAAATACAGAAAGAATTTATAAGCTCGCTAAAACCAATACAGGAAAAATTATCTAATTTTACTGTGAAATTGAATTATTTAAACATAAAAAATTATGAACCGCCCCAGCGTTATTCAAAATAGCTGATGATTACAGAAATTAGAAAGCATGCCTTATGAATTAAGAATTTTATGTAGTGTTTATGCAACGGCATTTGTCCTGCTAGAACAGAATTCGGAATGAATGTAGTAACAGCATTTTCTTAATAAAAAAAAAATAAAAAAATGCCGCGAAAAACTGAAGTAAATTGCAAAAAAAAAATTTTAAAAAGAGAGTACTCAACTTTTGCAAAAAATCTATACATATTAATAATTATGCATTCATTGGTCCGCAATTTAAATGTTTAAACTGTAAAGTTGCCCATAATAATAATTGTAAAATGTTAATGAAAATTTTGAGTTACTTCTCAGTTGTACAAAACCAAGTTTTATTTTCAAATATAGAGTTACACAGTGGAAATTATCTTTGCCTATAAAAAAAATTAATAGAATAATAATTATTGGAAAAATTGAAAATAAAATACCGAATAAGAACGTGTAACAGTGGCTGAAATATGGAAATATATTAACAATAAAGTGTTCAAAGAACTAATGGAGATTATTGGAAAAATACGAGTAACCAGAGAAACCACTGAGAATGTTTGGTTACCTATCCTCTTTTTAAATAGACGCCACTACAGACATAAAAGTTTCCTAAATATAATTTTTTTTAGGTAAAAAAAGGAGAAGAAATAAAATAAGTTATACATTTTTGGTTAACACTAGCCCCGATTATCGAGAAACAAAAACTTTGTTGAAGCGATATTTATTGAATTTAAAAAAACTTATTGCTTGATTATTGGAAACCAGCGGGTACCAATCTTAAAATAACTAGATTTTTAGACTACGTAAAACAAGAGCAATTATACCAAACCAAGCATGTTAAATCACGTTTTGTTAGAAGCAGAGGTTTCTCAAATAGTTTTAAAGTTCTGTAAGCTTGAAAATGTCACCTATGAATAGAAAAAAGAAGAAAAAAAAAACGATAACTAGTTTACCAAAAAGAAAAATTACATTTAGTTATTATAGTGTAATAGTTTAATAATTGGCTGTTTAGCTTTTGCGAACGATTTAATGTGTTTTTTTCTATTTCAATAGACATTACGAAAAATCGAATCAAACATTTTATGATACAAGCTGCGCGGGTAGTTCCAAAATCTTATTCAAAAGAACTAGACTTTTATCAATCATTAAAACACATCGAAAAATTGAAAAATCCGAATAAATAACATACGGAATAAACCAAATTGGCCTGACATTTCAATACTTCTTAACATCAAACTGGAGCATTTATTGCAATGGAATGTATACTTTTAATCAAACGAGACTCGCTGTGAAACTACTAGTTAAATAGTAAAAAATTATAAAAATCTTGGACCTGACGGAATAAAAAAATAGAATATTATTCGACAAACATGTCTGTATGAAAAAAATAGTGACACGGTCCTGAGACGAAGAATTAAATTTCGATAGTCATAGAACGCAGTTGGACAAGACTGACTGCTGACACAAACCTTAATTATCAATCGAGTTATGTGAAATTGTCGACACATATTTATACTTTGGATATGTATGTTTTAATGTTTGTGATTCATTTATTTGATTAAACTAATTACATCGGAAAATAACGTATAAAGACTGGGAGTTTGGAATTAAAGTGAAGCATTAAAAAAAGATGCAATGTGTTGTAGGACTCGTATGAGTTCATTAAGGAAATGTATGGATATTAAGAAAAATAAATAAAAACAAAGTACTTTTCCTCATTTAATATTTAATCGTAATAAGTTTAATCTGACACTGAACTTACGAACAAATTATTTCAATGTTAGGATTTACCCATCTGCGTTTAATTGAATTTTACGATATAATTGATCGAAGCTAACTTTAATCGTTTCATCAATATTACTGTCATGGATTAGGTTAATGGATTTATTGCATGAAATTGGTCAAGAAGTACAAAATAAAACAATTATATTTGCAGAAACGAAAAGAAGAGTTGACGAAATAACGAGAAGACTAAGATCCGCGGGGTAATTATAATTTTATTTTTCTTTATTTTTTTTTAATTACTAAGAAATGTTTACATTTTAGGCCAGGGACACACGCGCGCTATGACGGGGACGTTGCAGCATTACTAATAATGATCAAGTAGCATGAGTCACGAAACAACGCTTGCTTAGAGTAATACAAATAGAACGCTTAACGCACGTACGCAAAACTAAACACGCGTTTCAGCATCATATGATACGTCGGATTATTCAACGTGCGTTAATCGAACCGCGTGTTTCTCTGTCTCTCATGCTACTTGATCATTATTAGTAATGCTGCAACCTCCCCGTCATAGCGCGCGTTAAATTAACGCTCGTGTATCCCTAGCTTTAATCAAAGGTCTTCACTGCATGTTAAATATAAACGGTAATTTTTCTACACCTTTCAACTTCAATGTTTTATAAGCATCTCTCATTTTTCTACGGATGAACGTTGACGACTAAAATCGTGCTGTATTATTATTCTAGTGACACTTAATGTGCTAAGTTTGAGGGAAATGGATGACCCTCACGTCGGACCCCTTAGGTACTAACAATGTATAAATCGAAATAAATGTTGTTCACTAAAGTATGGTTAATAATATAAAAATGAATTATTTCACAAAAAATCGTAACCTGTTTTTGGGTAAAGTGAATACCTCTAAGAAGATATTGTAAAATTTTTTATACGAGTTTAGTTTTCAAGTAATATATATGTTTTTATTTTTAAACATTAATTTCTGCTCCGTTTACTTTTATTATATTTTAAAATTCTCAAACTATCGAAACACCACAGTTTTGTGTAACAAAATTTCATATCCAGCATCTTCTTTCGATACCATGACCGTTCTCGATCTTGGGCTCATCTGATGGCAAGCTTGATTAATTCTTTGTAGGCACCCCTATCCTTTGCTGTGTGGAATAGTTCTTCAATACTGCAACCTGTCCAGGTCTGTAGGTTCTTGAACCAAGATAATCTTGTTCGTCCAACTCTTCTTTTTCCTTCCACCTTTCCCATCAATATATTCTGCAGTAATGTGTACTTCGGCCCACGCATCACATGACCGAAGTATTTTATTTTTCTTCTTTCGACAGTGTCGATCAGCTCCTTTTCTTTTTACTCATTTTCTGTAGTACTTCAACGTTTGTCTTCTTTTTGGTCCACGGGATCCTGAGTAAGCGTCTATAACACCAAAACTCGAAGGCTTCTAATCTGTGAAGTGTTCTGGACGTCAATGTCCACGTTTCGACATCATATAGTAATATCGACCAGACATATCATTTCAGAGTTCTGAAATCTTAAATCAAGGTCCAAGTCAGGAGCCGTGAGTGTCTTCTTCATTTTCATGAAAGTAGAACGCGCTTGCTCAATGCGACATCTAATTTCCCCGTCTGGGTCGCCGTATCTATTAATCCAGGCGCCGAGGTATTTGTATTTATCGACTTGTTCTGGTCTGCCATTGTTTATCATTACGTCAATAGGGTGTGGGTCGTTTGAGATGACCATTACCTTCGTTTTCTTCACGTTAATTATCAGTCCATATTTATTGCCTACTTTTTCCACCGCTTTTGTTAATATAGTCAGGTCTTCTGCACTTTCAGCCATCAAAACTGTGTCGTCCGCATATCTGATGTTATTGATATTTTCACCGTCGATTTTAACAGCTTCTTCTTTGTCATCAAGGGCTTGCCTTACTCCCTGTTCAATACTAATTGGATCTGATATTTTGTTGTTTTCTAATGAGATTACTGCGTTTTGGTGTGAGCAAATTAAAACATTTTATAAAAGCATCTTAAAATAAAATAAAAATATATACTTTGTATAGATTTTAAAATCAATAACTTTTTTGAGATGTGCTCTTTCATTGAATTCAAAAATAAAAAATAAACGCGGTGAAGTATAAACTAAAAAAAATAATAAGTAAAAAAGTACAATATTTTTCGTTAACAATCGCAATTCCTCTTAACCGATTTGCTTCGTTAAAGCCATTTACACACTGATGTGCAATTTAATTAGTAGTTTTCAGTAATTAATTGTATGCTGTGAGATCTTTCAACTGAATTACAACTAATTGCAACCATATGAAAATCTGCATGTATTACGTATAAGACAGATTATAAAAAATTATTGAAGATTTTTTTACTTATAGATTTGTCTATAAAAAAATAAAATTGAAGAACTGAAATCAAGTTATATACATATTTATTAGTTAAATTCTATACATACAGGGCGACTGGAAATTCGACGTTTTCCTTTGAAAGGGATTATTCTAGAGATCATTTGTAGCTAATTGAGTCCTACCAACTAGTGGTCAAAAATGATTGGTTACTGAGTTGAAACGAATTTGCAAATTTTTAGAAAATTTCAGACTTTGTATTTTTAAAAAAAAAAAATAGTGGTAAAAAAATACTTAATTCTGAATAATCAATTGATATTTTTCTAAAAGCTAATTAGCTACTTATTACATTGGAAAAAAATACACGCTCAGAATTATCATAATCTCAGAAATAAAAATTTTTAAATAGCAATAATAAATTTTTGTTTATAATTAAACTTATTATTTGAAAAAAATGTATGACACTTGACATACAATTTACAGAAATTAGTTAACTGTTTCATTAGCTTTCTGAAAAAGTATAAATGTTATCAGTTTGTACATGTGCACACAAAGAAGATCACATTAGACTGAGGAAATCCCTAAATTCCAAAAAACATTCCTTTATCGATACTGTCACGCTTTTGTTTCTTTTGTCGCACTCGGGACGGGAGTACAAGTCGGTAGACTTCGGAAACATTCGGGGCAATTCGTGAACATGATGGACGGTGTTTGTCTCAGTCAGTTACTTTCGTTCATTCGGCTGGTTTAATCTAATTACTACAGAGAGTGGATGTATTTTCGTATGGAAGCGGATCAGCGATGAATTGAAGCCGCCAACCGCTCTACGTTGAAGAACAGAAAAGACGCTCACAACGATCTCACAGCAGTCAGAAAAGAAGTTGACGAGCAAAATTTGGCATTGGAAGGGTTATTATGTGGTCCTTGAATGACTAAAGATACAAAAAATTAACACGCGTCTATTTTGAGAATTTCACGAAGTAAACAGGTTTTGAAACTTTAAATGCGTTTTTCTTAAAAACTGTTTTTCAAACTAATGGGCAGCATAACTAGGGCAATTTTTATCCGAACGACGTGAAATTTTAACTGTAGCTTCTTAGATAAATTGCCTAAAACGATACACACGATTTTTACGATTGTTCAACAATTCCGGTTTCTATTAACAAGTTAAAGTCGATTTTTTCGTAAAATTTGATTTTCTTTTTTCAAACTGCTGCCATTATGCGAAAAATCAATATTTTGTATTAGTCTTGTGTGCCGCTTTAGAAAAACATGCAGATAATGAAAAAATATTTTTTTTTGTCCTAGGAGTCGTTCAAAAATTGCTATCCTGTCCGTCGATAGTAAATCAAAAAAAAAAAAAGCGTCTGATTTGTTTTTATGACGCCATTTTGTATTTTATACTGAAAAAAAAAGTCCCTGCATACCTCATTTTTTAAATTTTGACGCTAGTAAAGCGGGAAGAAATCCCTAAAAAACCCTTCATTTTTCACACTCCAAAGGAGTCTAGCCCCTTAAAATCGAGCATAAAAGATTTTTTTTCATCTTATACTCCATATAAAGTTTTCATATTACTCGTAATAAATTCAATGTTGCATTACGATAAATCACGGCATCTAACTTGCTTCTTAAAGCGGCACCAATTGAACTGGGTAATGTGTAGAACTACAAACAATCTACTGAATATTGAAGACGTAGGACCCGCTTAAAAGAGGCCAAACTTGATAAAGTGAAAAATACCCGCAGACCAAACCTCATAACAAAACTATCTCCTTGCAGTACATACTAGATAAATTTTTTGCCCCTAAACTCAGTTATGATTTTTTGTTTTTTTAAAGATATCTCGGTCCTCACAAACAATACATTAAAAATTATTTTTGAGGTGCAAATTTTTTCATTACTATTACATATAACATATTGAGTTCATGCTCAAAAAGTATCAAAAGTTTTTAAGTATTTCAAACACCATGTAACAGAATTTTTTATTTTTTTTTGGAAAAAAAACTAAGATTATTTTTGTGATTTTCTGCATGAAAATCACAGTAAAATTAAGGAACTGGTATATTTAAAACATGTGTGGCTAATCATTACCTCTTGTATAAGCATAATACCAACGCATGCTGTGTACGGTTACGACATAAATGTCGATTGGCAAGCTCGGTGCTACTACCTCTTAATATTGGCGTTTTTGCTGTAGTACTGCCAGGAAGCTAAAGACTCCCAAACAGTTCACCTTCGTAGAAGAAGAAAAAAAAAGGGTTCGAATCTGTAAAATTTATAGAAAGTGTTCAGCAACACGCTAGAATATACAACAATGAAAATGCCAGTTACTTGTTATTCAAAAAAAACAATTTTTTTTCTTTATTACATCAGCAGAAAGCAAAGTCCCGATAGAAAATGCGGGACCAAAAATAAAATGGAACAAAAGGGACGCGTAAAATTACAATAGAATAAAGAAAGATCATTTGAAACATGGGGCCGGTATGATAAGTGAAAGCTAATCAAACTGCACCAAGCGAGGAAAGGTATTTCGAAATGTGGATAATAAACAAATTAGGGTAAACGTACGGAAATAAAGAAAATAAGTAAACCAAGAACGAAAGATTACTCTCTTATCATTTGAAAAGTGCCGTCCAATTTATACGTCTTTATTTATTTAATTTATAAACCTGATCAAGTTTTAATGTATTAATCATTATGTGAAATAATTTGAGTAGTAATGAATCTGTAAACTAGGTCGAAAATAGATTATTCGTGTAATATATATTGTGCTTGAAAAATCCTATCACGAAAGTTATAAATAAACACCGGAAATCACTTATAAAATCGTTTGTTTATGTATAAATCATTAATTTATTTATTCATTATATAAAAATTACTGAGTAAATATTTTTGTTTATTAGAATACCAGCACTTGCAATACATGGAGACAAATCTCAAACTGATAGAGACTACACATTAAACAGTAAGTTACCCCAAATATTTCGTTTAATATAATTATTTAAAACCAGTTTTCAACAACCAATAACTTAGGTATTAAAACTGAAATTATAAATGTAATGTACTGACAAGTTACCAAGCGGAAAATTAGCTTGTTTTATTTGCGAAATGTCTTCATTTATTAGACACTCTTGAAATTATAATTTTTTCATTTTCTTTCATTGCATAAACTAATAAAATTCATTCACTGATTTGTGACTATGTTTTATTGAGTGATAGATTAATCTGTAAAACTCAAAAAAAAAAAAAAAAAATAGGATAATGATTTTTGCACCTCCATGTACGCGGTTAATAATTAAGTTACCTGATATACACAGCTTGTCCAGTAGTATTAGTTTCGAACTCAGCATTACAAAGTGATTTATTAGCTTTCTTTTCGCACGCCTTCAGAGGCCAAAAATTCATTAAACTAAAGTAATTTTTTGAAAAGTGATTACCTTTTAATCCCTGTCGTAATTGAGGTGATGCAGCCCCAACTTATCGTCTCGATTTAGTACTGTGCGGTTATTGGCTTTTGACAGATTTGAAAAAAGAATTACGCGAATGCCATTTTTCGTCCGATTAAGAAGTTGCCAATGCAGTGCATGATTTTTTCAACTGTACTACTGAATCTGAATTCCGAAGAACAATACTAGAGAAACAGGTTTAATGAATGCATCTGTACGTTAATAATGAAGATTACCACTTCGAAAAAGAAATCCTGCTGTTATTGATAATGAATCCAATGTAAATTAATTTTTAATGTACTAATTTTACCGAAAAAATGTAATTTTTTATTTACGACAGGGGTCAAGGAAACTATTTTTCAAAAATTACTCATGTTGAATGAATTTTTCGTCTATTGAGGTGTTCGACATCTCATTAGAAAGCTAATAAACCGCTTTTAGGCTTACATTGTTTCTCAGCCAATAATGTTGTCTTTTTGTACACTAAGAGACTCGCAATGGTTTTCAAACAAGCTATGTATCTGATTGTGTTAATTAAATTTTTATAACGTTCTTTGACATGAGTGTGGTAGTTTTAAATATATAATAAAAAACCGTGTGATTAAATGATGCGAAAAAAAAAAAAGAAGTTACAACTCAAAATAACTAAATTTAAAACTACCACACTCATGTCAAAGAACGTTATAAAAATTTAATTAACACAATCAGATACATAGCTTGTTTGAAAACCATTGCGAGTCTCTTAGCGTACAAAAATACAACATTATTGGCTGAGAAACAATATAAAGTTTGTACACAATCTGCACAAAAAAGTCAGTTTTTTTTTTTATACAAATGTTAAAATACGGGATTAAATTAATTCATAAACGTAAGCTGACTTATAAACTGCATCTTAGATAATTGAAAATAAAAAAAACCTTGAATATTAAAAACAGCTCAACATACCACATAATCTTACACCGTATTTATTGAATTTAAAAATGTGTACATCAAACTAAACATACTTCTATTACAATATAATTTTATTGAATGTCTAATCATGTTTATATTTTTATGAGCCCTTTTGTTTCATAATACGTAATTTCTTGTAAATTTTTTATTTCCTTTTTTTTTTTTTTTTTTAGCTTTCAGAAGTGGTCGAGTACGCATACTAATCGCAACGGATGTAGCAGCTAGAGGTTTAGGTAATTATAATAATCTTTTTTCTCATTTTAATAAACAGAATTAGTTTATATGTAAATTAAAAATATTTCTTTCTTTCACGCAGTATTCTTCACGAGCATTCTAATTATAATGAGGTTATAATTTTTATGCGAACAACATTCTGTAAAATTATGACATTTTTTTCAAAATTAACTATCACTTACGGGTTTAAAAAGTGTAAAATTTTTTATAATATGAAATTTATAATAAAAATAAATTACCGGTTGGGTTAAAAAATAAATGTAAATAGTGAATTAAATTTTCATTGTACAATAATTTCATGTAACAATTTGTAATTATCAAACCGAAAATTACACTTCTGTTTACATATCAGTGATGTTAGTGATGGACAAGACAGGTATTTTCACAAAGAGTTACAACAATGACAGAAAATATCACCCGATCGCATTTTTCATTATAGTTCTTTTCAGAAGTGGCAATAAGAAATAACAGTAAGAATTGACGTAACTGTATGAAGATAATCAGCAACAATCTCCGTAGAATACAACTCAAGCTAAACCGTATATCCAGAAAGTAAATAGAGGTTTAACTATCATTCTGAATAAGACTAAGACAGAGATTCTGTTACTTCAGAAAGCTCGATAATAACACCTAGCATTAAAAAAAATAAAAATGATTTTTGTGTGACTAGGTGGACACTCGCCATAAGACCTTTTCACAAATTTGTCAACATCTAGCTCTAGAAAATATTTCAAAAATTATAATTCTGATTTACTCATTAACGTGGAAGTCAGAGAGGCCCCTATAAAGTTGAATTTAGTGGAGAAAGATTCTCTGATTACCTAAAAGATAAAAGGCGACGACTCTCATAAGGCTTGTGAACGTCCCTTGCAAGAAACTTATAAACAATTGAATTAAGGGGGAAACCTCCTCCAAATATTAATTTTTGCGTTTTTTTTTTTTTTTTTATTGCTTCAAAAATTTATTTAGTATCTGAACAATATATTTCCAAAGTTTTAAGTCCAACAGAAAGTCCTGAAAGTTCCTAGGAAGTCACCAAAGTGATGCGCTACAAAAGCACCGAGAACAGGTAAATGAACGTACGCCCTTTACGCTTTCTACCTTTTAATTTTTTAACCAAACAAGTTTGCTAATTTACTTTTAGAATAATAGCGGGGACTTCCGAGGATTGTAAAGAAAAATTCGGCCTGTGTAACCGTCGTTTTTCGTTTTCATACAAACAGTTGAGAGTAAAGATGCGCAAATCAACTCCGTTAGAAGAGTTAGGTGTATATGTGTCCTTTCCGATGCGTTTTTCTCAAAATATATTTTTTTCCGCGCCATGGAATGTAACTCAAAAAGTAATGAACCAATCAACTTGAAATTTTGTACAGATATTCTTTAACTTCGTAGCCTTTGCACAAACCTGAAATTTCGTATAAATTGTTATAATAAATATTTTTTTTAGCGATTTGTTTATTTTTTTAAAAAATGCTAAATTTAGGTTCATACAAAATGGAATGACTTACTTTAAATAAAAAAATTTGTTTCATTTATTTTAGTTAACTTCAAGGACCTGTGCGTTCCGCGGCGCAAAGTCTAGGAGCCAAGAGCACCTTTAGCGCCTCCATTTTGTTGTTTTTTTTTTCACTCATAAAAAATTTTTGCACTCATTTGAACGTCAATATTATTACGTAATTTGATTCATTGCAATAAATGCTCTCGATTTTTTGTAAAAAATTATTGAAAAACCTGATGTCTGGAGGAAGTTCCCCCCTCAACAGAATCAGAACTGGATGGAACCTAGCTGTTATAAGCAAATAAAGTTTTAAAAAATTCTGCTATGACCCTCAATAGATGATTCAACATCTATAAAAATTAGTCTTCGAAACATACATAACTTAATTAACAATAATAAATATCAATATTCGGAGGTATATACGTTTATTTATTTTTATATACATTAATGATTATGTTATTTTTATATCGAGAGCAATATAAAAAATCATATAACGTTTTTGTATCGATTATAACATTTAAAAGTGGCATAGTCAATTAAAACAGACTCTTTCATGAGAATTATAAAAGAACTTTCATCTGGTTATTCAAAGGATGTTCCTATAACAAAATTCTAACGATTATAAAAAACATTTAAATTAAATATATATATATATATACCATCTGTTACCCACAGCTTCACCCGTGTATTAATACCCGTTTAAATATGTACTTGAAAATTCATTAAAAAAAATTTGTTTCATCTGAAATTATGTTTATTTAAAGGTTCTTTCTCTCCTTGGGAACATTTTTATCGCCGTCCAATACAAAAAAATGGTCTTCACGATTTCGTTTAGCTGAAGATTATTGATCTTTCTGTAACTTGTCTGTCGTGATCTAACAAAAATTTCCGCTCGGTTAAACAGCATACACAGCCATCGTTTTGAAGGGGCTGTGAGTTATTCACACGGTGATCTCCCATAATTATGCATTTAAGAAAACATTTTCTTCACTCGTATTTTTCAACCTATTTTATTAAAATTAATTTATTGGTACAACAGACAACTACAATAGTTAAGTAAGTATTTCAAATTTAAGTATAAATAATATTCCCGGTAGCAAATATTAAAAGTACAGTTTCCGGTCTCACTTCCCGTTGCTGTTTGTTTCAGACAAACGAACTTGAGCGGGTCGTACTCGAACGGTTTCCAGTCTTGTTTCCTATTATCTACAGCTTTGCCCATTTATTAATACCCGTTTAAATCTGTACTTGGAAATTAATAAAAAAAAATTGATTTTTCTGGAATTATATTTATGTAAAGATTTTTTTTCTCTTTGGGAAACATGTTTATCGCCGTCTAACAAAATATGATCTTCCCGTTTCACGTTTAACTGAAGATTATTGATCTTTTTATAACCTATCTGTCATTTCTTCACTCATCTTTCACCCCTCCGTCTCGAGCATTTTAATAAATTTCATTTATTAACAAAACAATAAACTACAGTAGTTGAGTATTGATTTCAAATTTGAACATAAATAACATTTCCGGTGACAGATATTAAAAATTCCGTTACACCCTCTATAAAAAATAATAGAGAATACTACTTTTTTCCAACTTCCCCAAATGACTATGGCAGTTAGGCTTGGAGTGCGATCATGTCTTGGAGTTTTGATGATTTCAGTAACGCAAAAAGTGAAGTAACAGAACGTGGTATATTTACTCGCGCTAAAAATTAATAAAATGTTATCTGGAGTTTATTATTTACCATAGTAATAATTTTATTTAAATTTTTACGTTTAATTTATAATTACTATGGTAATTGTTTTATTTAAAATTTTATAAAAATTATTATTTTTTTCGTCCCGTGTGCGCTTCTGCTCCGTTGGTTGCATCTTACCTTTCCGAATTTTCCGATGTATTTTTCCTAAATTTTCTTTTGCACAAACCTTGTTCTCAAATGATGATCAATCATACATGCGACATTTAATTTATATAGATATAGATATAGATAGATAGATTTCTGGCTATTAATATATTGATCAATATTATTAATTATGTCAAAAGAAACGATGAAAATGTTTTACGAAAATACATTAATTAAACGAAGTGATAAATTGATTTTTGTAGCTGCAAGTAAATTTAGAGCTAACATTTATACCATAAAAAAAGAAGAAGAAAAATAATGTTATTTTTATTTTTCAATCATTTTGCATTCGATATTTTATGTTTTGCGACTGGTTAAAGATCGGAGGTATCTCGGTTGGTGGGATGTACATCTCTAATCTCCGATATGCGGATGACACTACGTTAGTAGCAAAAAACGCAGAGGAAATGTCATATATTCTGGATCGCCTGGTAAAAATCAGTGCAGAATATGGCCTCCAAGTTAACAAAGCCAAAACCAAAATAATGATCGTCGACCGTCTTGAGAATAACCGCCCAACAATACGTGAAATTGAGGGTATTGAAGTAGTAAGCCGCTTTACATATTTAGGCTCTATAGTGGAAAACAGCGGTGGATGTAAAAATGAGATACGCCACAGAGCACAGATTACACGAACCGCAATGAGCCGTTTAAAAAGAATTTGGGCTGACTCCGCTGTTAGTAAAGGTGTAAAGATTCGGTTAGTGAACTCCCTCGTCTTCTCAGTGTTCCTGTATAGTGCAGAGACCTGGTCAATGACCAGCGCAGACAAAAAACGTATAGACGCACTCGAAATGTGGTGCTGGAGGCGTATGCTGCGTGTCCCATGGACAGCCAGGAGAACAAATGTCTCCATAATAAATGAGATTGGTAACCCGAAGAGGCTATCATCTGTAGTGCTCTGCAGGATACTGCGGTATTTTGGTCGTGATCAGAGCGAACAATTTGGAAACGGTGCTCGTCCAAGGAAAGGTCAATGGAAAAAGGAGTCGAGGTCGTGCGCCGACTAGATGGACGGACGCAGTGTGCACAGCTGCTGGTCGTACCTTTCAGGATTGTGTACACATCGCAAGGGATCGGAATTGTTGGCGCAGTCTGATCAACCGGGTGACAGATCATGGTCACGATACCCCTACATGGGGTGAAACGATTCGATAGATAGAAAGATCAAGATATGGTGCATCTACCTCTAAAAAAAAAAAAAATACGTGCTTGAGGATTCGACTTAAATTTTTTTAGATTTCAACGACGTTCCATTTTTTTTTTTTTTTTTTAAACTTGGGCATGTCTACAGCGGACCTAAACCCAGAAACGATATGATGGAGGAGAATAGATATGGACATGGTCAGATATTAATAAAATAGAACTAATAATCGGAACAATGGAGATCAACGGGAATAATAAGATAAAAGAGGAATAATAAGAATTAGGGAACTTAAGTGACAAGATACCAGTACATAGAGCGGAACGCTTGTTCAAGAGGGGGAGACATTCGAAGAAGATAAGGTTGGAATCGTAAACAGCTTCATCGTTAGGATGAGAAGGACAGTTAGGGGAAAGTGCCAAAAGCAAACAAAAACGTGAAGAAGGAAGGAGAATGTAATAGAGACGAGAGCAGAACGTCAAAGCGAAGGAAAATCGTAAAACCAAGGCTGAGTAGGAAGATTAGGTTGGATGAATAGGTAGAAGGAAAATTTGTTGGGAAAAAAGGAAGCATAAATATTTGACTAGATTTTTGATAAAATCCAAAACTGAAAAGACAAAAAAAAAAAATGAGAGAAGTCTTCGATGTGGGGGTTTGAGATTCTTTAAATGTTAGTATACTGAATGAGAAATGTGTATATATAATGTAACGAAAATTGTTTATTGTACAAACGTATTTTGAAACTTACATTCAACATTCGTCACGTGCTACTTTATTACGAACCCATCAATCGAAGCCCTCATTTTGCTTAGATTCATGTATTGATTGCTTAATTTTTAATTTTTTCTTTGTTTTTAGACGTCGATGATGTAAAATATGTCATAAACTACGATTTCCCTAAAACAGCAGAAGATTACGTACACAGAATTGGAAGAACCGGAAGGTCATCACAAACAGGAACTTCACACGCATTTTTCACGGAAGATGATGAAAGACTCGCAAAGGAAATTATTCAAGTTTTAAAAGAAGCAAACCAAGAAATAAGTCCCGAACTTCAACAAATCGCAAACAATAGAAGCTCTAATTCCAGTAATACTAGTATGTTATATTTTCTTTTATTTTGTTACTCAATAAACAATGAAGGCGAAAAGAAAAATCAAAAAAGTATGTAAATTAAAAAATTTAAACCAAAAAGAAATCAATGAAAAAAAAAGTACTGTCAAAAATTTGTTCCAAATGTATATCGGTGAATGAACAGATAATCACGTTTAATTTTTTGCAAAAATAGAAGAAAAAAAATTAATTTAATCGTAACAAATTGGTTTCCATTACTTTACTCTTTATAATTTTTTTAAAATCATTTTGATTAATGGTCAACAAGTGTAAAAATAATGTATCCAATAAGAACAGATACAAACAAAACTGTTATGTTTGCTCTGGCCTCAATTTTTATTTTAGTTACTTCTCAGTGCCAGAATTGCATCTAACACTTGGGATTTTTAGAATGTTTCAGTTCCGTAGTGCTTTAATAGATTCTTAATTGTCGTTTTGTCTCATGGTTTCGAGATGGAATAAGTAAGATTTTCACGTCGAGCTGTTAGTATGAGGTCGTCTGCATATAGGAAATGATGTGCGTATTCTCCTATTGGTTGACCATTGCTGTAGATATTAAAAAGGATAGGTGCCAAAGCACTTCCTTAAGGTAATCGATTTTTGTCAGCTTCAGTTAGTATCCTTTCCATTTAGTGGCACATGGAACTGCCGATCCTTCAGTTTTTGTAAACTTGCAATACTTTGTTGGATTATACACTTTTAACGAAGTGTTCTATGACACACACTGTTAAAAGCAGCAGTCGGATCTACGGACCCAGCTCCGGTAACTTTTTTCTTTTCATACTCATCTTCATTGTGCTGTGTCAGATTTAAAATTTGATTTGTGTAAGACTCTTCCTCTGAAACCATTCTGATGTTTTATTAATCTCGTATCAATTTTATCAATTATTCAGTTAATGAAAACTCTCAAAGATCCTCTAAACATAACATATCACTTTAGTTCGTTGTTTGGCTTTTATAAGACTATGACATATGTTTGTCGTCACAATCTGGGTATTTTTAGGGTTTCAACACGAGCACTACATTTTTTGAATTCCAAGTTGTTGTTTTAAAGCTGATATTTTTAATCAGTTCTATGTACGTTTTATCTACGCACGCAATTTTTCTATTTTTGACTGTTTGAATTGCTGCAGTTATATGATCGTTAGTAATCGGGATAGCGAATTTTTTTACTTGGTCTTTAGTAGCATGACATCTGATAATTTTTTTCAGTTCCCTTCTACCTTTTATCTTCCGATTTAAGAGTAATTGGTGAACAATCTAATCAACCGTTATCTTTGTAAAGTTACATTGTTGACCTTTTTCACTATTTCGTTTTTTCAAAAGTTGCCATGCACTGCGGCTCTCTTTACAGATGACCGGGTTTTCGGCAACTTTCTGTCAATCCTTTTTTCTTGTTTTGACTATCTCCAGCGGGAGTTTATTATCCAATTCTATAGCGTCTTCATCAGAGAGGTTTTGATTAAATTTTTTAATGTATCCTTTATATTGCGCTTAATTTCGTGGATATAAGTCTATGTTATGTATGAGAAATTGGATCTATTAATAGTTTGTGACACAGTTGGGAAACATGTTTTGATACGAAAATGTCATCTGAATTGTACCCGCATTTCCGGCGTCCGTTGTTAAAAAATATAGATAATTTAACGTTGAATATCAGATTCAGCTTGTATTTTTCAGCCTATTCTTCTACCAGATCGCAATTTTGAATGTTTCCCGCACATATTCAGTTAATATGGTGGTTTTTGATATAATGGTACACGTACAAAAAAATAGAATTTTTTTTTTATGTGACCATTGCTTATACACAATGTTTTTCTGTTCACATTGTTAAAAAAAACCCCTTCATAGCGTTAACAACTCCAGTATTTCCATCGGTTTCTAGTACCCTCATATAACGTCTGTTCCTATATCTGTACAAACTTGAAGGAATAAATAGTCCAACGCTGCAAATTGAAAAATACGACTGATAAGAAGAAAATGTAGTTATCTTTCTGTCAGAAAAAAAAAAAAGTGAAGTATCGTTATCTACATTAGATTTAATTTCCACGGAGAAATTTATGTCATTGTGTCGCTATGCTTTCATTATATGTAGTTATTGGAAACATTGTACTTAATTCATTTATATTTTCTAAAAAAGACGGTTCATAATTATAGTTTTCAAAACTTATAGTTGTAAAATAATTCTTTACGGTGTGTTTTTAAGTATCTATGGCTTTTTTCGAATTTGTATTAGCATTTGAACTTGTAATTCTCTAAATCAGTAGTCAGAAAACCATAAAACATTTTTCAGTACATTTTAAATAATTCTTTAAAATGCTCTAAAGTTAAGTGAACATGTTTATTAAAAATTTGCCTAAGATTAAGATTTTCTTTTTTGAACAAAATTAAACAATTGAAATTCTTTGTAATATTGTTTACTATTTTTAATGTTAATTTTACTTGGTTTTATTTATTTTAGTATAAAATTTTGTCAAATAAAGAAAAGAAATATTTCGATAACGACCGCTGAAAAAAATCAATTGAAAACTTAATGTTGTTTACAATTTGATACATTATCACTATCTAATTCTCGATTCAAATTTTTTTTCTCCTGGCGGTAATTTGTGCTTTTAAAAACTAGAATAATAGGTATATTTAATATTGTAATTTAATTGTGTTTAATGTATACATACACACATTGACTTGGTCGAAATTTATTTACATTTCTTACAATAGTCTTTATTTGCATTTTTTTTTTTTTTTTTAATTTTAATTTTTTTATTATTAATAATTATTGCATATCCAACTCGTAAAAAATTATACCTAACGATATTCCGCCCGTTATTTAGGAAACAAAGGAAACATGAACTAATGATTTTAATAATACAAAAAAAAAAAACTACTAATAATGCGAACACTATTATTTTATTTAATATTTCATTACCAACGTATTTCGGAGTTTATAACTCCGAAACATGTCGTTGAATGATAATATTAAATAAAATAAACGACAGGATTTCTTTCATTATTATTTTAAATAACGTTTATTGAGCGATTTTTTTGAAACGTGTATGTATGTTTTTGAAGAAAAAAATACCGCTTACCTCTTATAAATATACGAGTTTTCAGAATATGTTTCCCAAATATTCAAAATTTAGGTGGAAAATATTATCGAATAGTGTAGACATATTATAACATGGTAAAATAATCATATAATAAGTGAAATTTTAGAAAATGCACTTTAAAGAAACACTTATTAAGAACTCGGTAACATATATCATTTACAACATATGTGTAAACTCCAAAATACATATCTCGATGGCTCTTTTTTTTTATTTTTAAACCCATTTAATTAGAAAAAAGAAAAATGAAAGCACGTTAGGTTTTCATAAGTTAGCATATCATGTATATTTTAATATAGAATTTTTTATATATATCAAATTAATTATATTTTAATTTTTGGATATTTTTCAGAATTCACGTACCAAGGACAAGCTCGCAATCGGAATTTTACTTCGAACTTCGGAAGAAGAAATTCATTTAAGCGAAATCAATATTAATTTTCTAACTTCTACTTGGTATATAAATGTAGCCAAAGCAAAACGATATTAAAAATATTCTATGCCATTATTATAATGTATTAAAATTCATATGATTATGGTCTACTCGGTTTAGAAGGCATGTATTCCTACTGGCGCAAAAAAAACGTTGTTGTTTAAAAACTTCTAAAATCTAAGTACCACAAGATCGCCACCGAACCTCAACTTGGCAGAATTTAGTAAGAAGAAGAAAAGTGTATTTTTAAGTAAATATAACTTGTAAATGAAGTCAATTTTTAGATTTGTACAAACGTTTGTTAATGTATAAAGTTAAGTTTTTCAATATACAGTCATATATTGATTGCAGTTACTTATATTTTTAAAACATTTTGCGTGCTATAGTATGCATGCCAGAATTTGTAAATTTTTATACCACCCGTGCTGCTTTTGAATTATAAATTAATGAACTTTTTTGTTATTTATAATTGAAAATTAATTTTTTTTCCTGTCTCTAATCAGTGATATTATGATGTACAATTCATATATTTTGTCACTGAATACTAAGTAAATGTTATTTCCGCGAATAAAAATATAGTTAAAAATGCTTTTTTACAAAAAATAAATACCGACTTCAAGGTTTATTATAAAAATTTAAAAATGCACTAAAAAGTAAAAAATAATTACTCCCGATAAAATATATATATCAGAGTGATATAACTTAAGGTGATATCGTAATTCTTATACAACATTAACTTTTTGGAGTTGGAATTATTCATGTTAGGAACAATTTAATCAACATTTAATGCTGTTTTTAATTATTCTTTTAATATGAATTTGATGCCAACTCCAAAAAATTAATGTTGTATAAGAATTACGATATCACCACTTAAGTTATATCACTCTGATATATATATTTTATCGGGAGTAATTATTTTTTACTTTTTAGTGCATTTTTAAATTTTTATAATAAACCTTGAAGTCGGTATTTATTTTTTGTAAAAAAGCATTTTATTTTTTACTTTTTAGTGCATTTTTATTCAATTAAATTAAAACATTTTAATAAGAACAGATATTTCCACGGTGTGAAAACACCAAAAGTTACATTTCCATGGTAATTTGACAAATTTATAGTATTTTAAGTCAAAAATCTAATCCGACGGTGAAAACAATCATGAATGAAAAGCATCCAAAAAGCTTCAATCTCCCGCATTATTAAGGATAACTCAAAAACTATCGGTCAGACCTTGATCAAATTTAAATGGGACCACATGACAAACACCACCTTTCAAATAAAAGAAGAATCATCAAAATCGGTTCATCTAGAAGAAAGTTCTATGGTAACACACATAAAAAAAAAAAAAAATACAGTCGAATTGAATACCTCCTCCTTTTTTGAAGTCGGTTAAAAATACGTGGATCTTATATTTAATGTGATTTTAAAAGCAACTTTATGCATAAAGCTTAGAAAATTGTATCGCCAAACTGAAAGTAGGAATGATATTGAATAAAACGGTTTGTCAAAATTATAAAAGTAATGAACAGTATCGGAATAACATACATGTAAACAGAACGATCTACAATAACCAATGGGATAAAATAACCACAGTGTTGCCAATTTACGACGCCCCCCTCCTCTTAATTTTTTACAAACAACAACAAATAGTAACAAAATAAACTAATAAATCATACAATTACTCACTAAAGCTGAATTCCTCAAAGTGTCGTTTTAAAACTTTGGAGTTCAGTCCTTTGGTCAAAACATCTGACGATTTAAGATACTGCATAATAATTTCACCCATGTTAACCTTTTCTTTCAAGAAGTGATAGCGTACGTCAATATGTTTACTTCGATTAGTAACATTTTCACCAGTAGCAATTACGTTTTGATTATCTTCCATTAGTGTTAAGGATAGTATTCGAATCGGCAGAAGATCGTTTAGGATATTTTTGAATCAAAGTCCCTCTTGAACCGCTCATCCCATAGGGATATATTCAGTTTCTTTGTTTTTGAGTTTTCCACGATACAATATTACCAAAACACTTGAATAGATATCTCATTGTAGATTTTCTGTCTGACCTATCTTGCGCATAGTCAGCATCCACATAACCGATTAATGCTTCCAATTTTTGTTGTTTTTTTACACTCGAGACTAACATTCTGGGTACTTTTTAGATGTCGCAATACAAGTTTCAGATGTTTAATCGTTTCATCCATTGGTTTCAATTTACTGGGTTTGTACACCGCATACGATACGTCTGGTCTAGTTAATAACATCACGTAGCTAATACAGACTAGTAATTCGAGTTATGGAAATTTTGAGTTTATGTCATCTTATGGTTTCGCGAGTTCTATTGTCGATTCGATTGGTGAATCAATATCTTTACAATTTTCGATTTGAAAACACTTTAATACTTTTTTCTGTATTATATGTGTGGATGGGTGGGTGTAGTCTTTTTCATTAAGAGTGAATTTTTGTTTCTCTTAAAATCAATTCCCAAGAATTTCTATAACGGATTATTACTTGATATTTCAAATTTTTCTTTTAAAAATTTTTGTGTCGAGTTAACGTAATTTGTTTCTCCTATGATTAATAAATCATCTACGTATAACAAAATATACACACCACCATTTTCAGTTGTTTTTCGATGTAAGCATTGATTTAACTTCGATCTTTCGTATTGATTTATTCATATACGTATCAAATTTTTCGTACCGACATCTGTGGTTTTCTTTCAATCCATAAATAGCTCTCTTCGGCTTACGTACTTTCCCACTTCCATCGTTTGTCCCTTCGGGCTGTTTCATGTACATTTCTGATTTTATCTCGCCGTTTAGGAAGATTTCACATCCATTTGTAAAATTTCGTAATTATAATGAACGGCGATTGATAATAACGTACGTAAAACGAAATAGCGATTACCGGCGAATACGTTTTTATAGTATCGAATTTTTCTGTTTGTTGGTTACCAAGCCGCTAACCTTGCATTATAACGCTGTGTACCATCCGAATTTTCTTTAATTCTAAACACCCATCCGCTGTCAATTACCTTTAAATCTTTCTTTTTAGGATTTTTAACCATATTTTTTTTTTACATATTACATATTTCTTCATCAACAGTTTCTTTCCGGAATTGTTCATCTTTTCGATCTTTCAATTAAGAATAAGTTTGAGGAACATTTTCAACCTCTGAAATAGTCGAACAAGCTGATACTTCATAATTTTTCAGATATGCTGATCGTTTCTTGATTTGCACAACTATATCGTTTTCGTCATTTTCATCACTGCTTTCTTTGCTTCATTATGTTAGCGATTTATTTTAGATTTTTTTGTTATTTTCTTCGATTTCAAAGTTTCCAATTAAATCATCAATTATGTAACATTTGGCTTCGGATTCTACTTTTTTGATTTTTTAAACGTTTCGTTATTAGATTTTTCATCAAAAACAACACTGCAGGAATACTTTACTTTATCCTCTATAGGGTCCCATAGTACATAGTTTCTGCATAACTAATTTGCAGACATAATTCGCTTACATCATCAAGCTTCTTTCGTTTAATTTTCGGTATTAGACGATAACTATAACAACCCAAAATTTTAAACGTCCGATATGTTTTGTTTTTTTTTTTTTTAAATAATTTATCTGGTGTTTTGACTACTTTTATTGTTGACGTTGAAGTTCCATTTAGTAAATAAGCTGCATCCAAACGATTTTAAGTAATTGAAAAACGAAATTACAAAAATACAAAGGCATAATACTGTAGACAAGTTCATAGTATTATTATTACGAAATGATATTATTCGAATAGTCTTGTGATACCCGAACCTTTACAATATTCGCCAATTTTTTCCCGCAGATCTTTCATTCGGGCTCCTGAAAGCCCCGCGGGTACTATTTTCTTCGGCCACCTTCTAAGGAGCAATCGTTTTCCTGGCATGATATTCATTAATTTCAGTCATACACCGTCGTCATCGAAGCTTTTTTGACATAGGACAGTACCAGGATACTTGGCGTCGAATGTGAAGTGGTACTACTGCCTTATGTGGGGAATCTTCTTCCATTTTTTCTTCGCGAAGAATTCTGTCCAATCATAAAGGTCAATGTAAACTTTTCCCTCCTCAGTGCCAGTTCGTACCGCTTCATTAACTTTTGATTGTGGCGTTGACGCATTCACAACTTTACATAAATCGTCCAAATCGCGTACTTCTTGACAGAACTTTTTCTTAATGAGGCCAAAAGCCCAGTCACGCGAAAATTTGGTATAACCTACTGGAAGGAACATGAATTTGATTTTTGTATTTAATTTGACAGGAGAACACGAAAGAGAAGATAATACAAATCATTGAATGATTTTTATTCAGAGCGCAGCAGTTATCAGCGTGCAGTAGCATTTCTTTCTTGCCTATGCTATTTCTTTCAATGAAATCGTGTAAGAAGCTAATGACACAATTAGAGCCTTTACTGGTGACGACACTCTCGGGAATTAAATAATTTCCTTGATGATTGAGAGTGTCATTCATTAGACCAAACAATCCAATTTTATAAGGGCACAAGAAATACAGCGGCCCAGGTTGCTCGTTCGTTTGTAGCGGTTCATTCTCTCTTCTCTTCTCTCCGTTGTGTTTAACAGCTGTTCCAAACCTGCTTCGGCTGATCGTCTATTACACGCGCCTTCCCATGTACCTAGGGCTACGAAACTTCGCCACAGTGTAGTCAAAACATGATAGAATCACTAAAAGCTCAATTACGATAAAAATCAACTTTTTGACCGTTTTTCGCGTCTAGCGCGAAATTATGTTTTTCACCGTAAGGTATGATTTCTCGGAACGCGTCACATTATTATTGTAAATTATAAATACGTGAATTACCTAAAGTAAAAATCAAAATTTCATATAGAAATTCTCCGTTAAAGAAAACGATTTTTATATGATGCATAATGTTCACTTTGAATCATTGTTAATTCTAAAGAAAAAATTATTTTTAGTTTCCATGCATTTTGTTTAGTACATTTCAAATGTTACAGAAATGAAGCATCTGTATTATTTTAAATATTTTAAAAAAAAATAAATACTATTTTATATATCACTGAAATTATTTTCAGATAAATTACTTAAGCATTAGCAAATAAATTATTTGTTGAAAAAATTATAATTGTTAATTGTTTATGATATTTGAAAATAATTTCATACTTATGCGCTGCTGTAAAAATTACATTAAGGTGACACTGAATATTGTGGTATTCTATGGGGAGGACATATATTATATTCGGCGTATTTAATTATAAACGCAGAGGTAAAAATCCTAGTCATGCGGTGAAGATCGCAGCGAAAGGTTTTACAAGTAAACATATTATAAAGTTTGTATTCTTTCTTCCAACTTTATCATAATATAAATGAAATATTTTCTTTGACAATTAAAAAATCAATCGGAACTTTTTAAAGCGTAATATTTTTCAACTATAAACACATCTTAAAAGAATGAGTACATGCAGTTCACGAAATGAGAGTTCAACTATTTCGAAAAAAACTTAAAGATATTTCAGTGCGCTTGGTTGGCGCCGCAGTTGCAAAACTTAAATTGACTCATTATTAATTATGACCGAAACGGTTCGTATATAAAAAGTACCTTAATGATATTGCAAAAATGCATTAAATGTAATTTACCCGTGTACAAAACAAATAATAGTAAACTTCCTTTTTAATAAATTAATTTATAAAAAACTGTTTCATGCAACTGATGTACCATCTCTTATTTTAATCCTATATCACATTTTGCACACAAATTAAAAAAATATTAAAATTCTTTTTGAATACTTGTATGAGTATTTTTTTTTATTATAAAATATGAGAAAAATAAATTTATTCGTGAACTATAATTTTATAATGAGATATAATATTGTTTGAACTTGGTGTGTTGAAAAGTAGGTTCAGGTTTATTTGTATTTTATGAAATTACATACTCATTTTTGTCGCATAATTAAAATAATATTCATATACAAATTTTTTTGATCATTGTTGACTCTGTACGGAGGACGTATTTTTTTCTACTCCTTTCAAAAAAAAATGAAAATTACCGAAAAACATGATTACTTTTTCGCACAATCGTCGTGAAAATTCAATCATTTGTCGTATTAGTAGATGGGTTACCGATCTCTTTGAAGAACGCTTTCGCTATCGGTCTGGAAGCTTTAGCTTTCTACCCAACCCTTCGAATCAATGAAGAGGTGGAAATCATGCGACACTAATTTGGGACAATAATCCGAGTGATCCAATATGCCGCATTAAAACTGCCTATAAAAGCTTCGTAATACAGCGACACTATGTGAACGGGTACTGATATAAATGAGGACCACTTCCGAAGTCAGTACACCTTTTCTTTTGATTTAAATGGCTCTTCGCGGCAATTTTCATCTTTTTCCGGAATCAAAGAACCGGCTAAGACAGGCCGATAAAAGGCTTCAAAATAGCGTTCAAGCCTATCACATTTCGAAGAAAGGGCCGGATCGGCTTGTCCATCAATGTGACAAATGTTTAAATTTTCACTGCGATCGTGTGAAAAAATAACCATGCTTGTACATAACTGTTGGTAATAAATTCATTTTGTTTCTTTTGTCGTTTTTATGGTTCCTAGGAGGTTGAAAGAAAACGGCTCTTGAACCAATAACGATGTCACCAGGACTTAAAAAACGTATAGTATTAACGAAGCGTGCGCACAACAATGAAACGTTCAGAGCTTAGAAAAAAGAGTCGATAAGTTTTGTTCTTCCTTTTTTGTTGCATACAATAAATATAAAATTGAGGCCATGTATTTGATTAGAATGCTGCGTTATACTTGTGTTAATACGAGTCATGTTCGCTTTTGTTTTTTATATACATATAAAAATCTGTAGATGAAGAATTTGCCTTTAGTGCCATGCAGTCAGATTTTAAAATCGAAATGCAGTAATAAAATTAGTAGTTTAACTGTATTCAGCTTCTTGCGTTGTATGTATTTACTAACAAGATTTTGATTTATATCACCAGTACAATTTAGATTCGTAATTTTTATTAAATTCAAATAATTACGTCTACAATTTTAGATAATCAGATACTATGACGTATTTCTAACTAATTGCATGTTAAGTAGAAAATTTTATTAGTATTTTTTTTTATCAGTAATTACTTTGAAATATTGTTTCACTAATAGAAATAAACAACCTTTATTTCTAGTTAGTAATCTTAAATTTCACCCTTTATCAAGAAATAATGTAAACCGAAGTGCTAGAACGTTAAAATCTGCCACTGGATTTGGTTTTCTTTTCACAAGCATTGTTTATCACAGTGTCGTAGTTAGACGTTACTTTTTTGAAGGGGATTTAAATATACGTGTGTTATATTGTAAAATTAGTTCTAATAATAAACAAAAAGATATATTCTGTAATTAAATATCGTTTTGATGCACTGTTTGCCCTCAAGATATTTTTGTTTAATTTCCGAGAAGAAGATTCCCTCATTCCTGACTACTTCTGCTTTCAACCAATACTGATAGTCAACGTGTGCCTGGATGTCACTATTTTCTACCTACGATGTCCACATCTGATTAAAAAATATTGAAAATTTATCCTATAATGTTTTGCAGAGGAAAAAAATGTAATAATTCATTTAAAAGACGTACTGGATTTTCAAAATTTGCAAATTTTAAATTTTAAATAACATTCAATAATGATAATTTTTAGGATTCCGTACATCACATATGTATGGAATCCTAATAGGATGATGATTCAGAAGCGACAAAAATATCAAAAAAAAATCGGTAACTCACGAACGGTTTTTCTTATAAACCTCAAAATTGGATCACAAATTACAATTAAAATTCTCCTTAAGAAAATCAATAACTTCAAAATTGACCGATTACTCTGGGCAGCAAAAAACGGCCAAGAATATTTTTTTTTTTTATGGAATTTAAAACAACATCAGAAATCATTAACTCATCATCAGATAACCCTTTAAAAGTGAAATTCAAAATATAAAACAAAACGCGGAAGATCTTTCGTAAAACCAAAAAAAAAAAAAATACAATTAAAAAATGATGTATGTAGATCTACCGTTTGAGCCCAAAAACAAAAAAAAAAAAGGATGTTCACGTAAGCAGTATCCCGAGTAAAAAAATTGAAACCAAAACGTATCTCAAATATATGCTTAAAGGACCGCTTTATAGATAAACTATAGTCGAGCTTACAACTTTATATTTAGACCCCTGGGCGCCAAAAGCTGGAATGTTTCGAAAAAAATATATTTTTTTTCCGGTCATGTGATACATCGATGGAAAGATTGCTATTTGTCAGAAACAAACCCGTATTTAATTTTCTTAACGAAACTTTCAAAGTTGATAAGAAGTTAAAATCCCCTTTTTCGGCGCGGTTATTATAGCTAAAAATTTCGAACAAGATTAAAAATACCCGCATCCCCGTTTGTTTCTCTAGTTTGGAACATCCATCCGAGTTTCCATCTTTAAAATTAGGCTCTCGGGACGCCGAAAGCTCGAAATTTTTGGAAAAAATATTTTTTTTTCCGGGTGTATAATATATTTTTGGAGAGGTCGTTATTTGTTGGGAACGAACCCGCATTTCATTTTCTTAACGTAACTTTCGAAATTGGCAAAAAGTTCAAAAAAGGGAAAAAGGTGAACTTTAGCTCTTTTTCCTTTGTGGCGCGTGTATTATAGCTAAAAATTTTAAGCGCGGTTAAAAAAAATGAGCATCCTCGTATATTTCTCTGGTTTGGAACATTTGGGTTTCCAACTTTAAAATCGGCCCCTCCGGGCGCCAAAAGCTCTAAATTTTTGAAAATTATTTTTTTTCCCGGGCATATGATATACCGTTGGAAGGAAAGCTGTTTGTCAAGAACGGAACCGTATTTGATTTCTTTAATTAAACGTTCGATGTTGGCGAATAAATAACGTATCTCTCCTTCTTCATGGCGCAAAAAATAAGATTTCTTTGTTTTGAATTTAATATTATGTAAAAGTAAATTATAGTCTTACATACGGAGTCCTCAGCGCATGAAACATTACGTTTGATTGAACTTGTTTACACCTAATATCACGGAAAAAATTAGATAACTGAAACGGCTCCCCTTCCACGTATAAAAAAAGAATATTAAATAATTACATTTTGATGCAACATTTTTTGATGACCCTTATCAATAAGCTCTCATTTATCTTCAGAAATTATGCTGTAATTCAAATTTTCTTAATTTTAAAACGACATAATTGTACAATAAAACAAAATTAATTTATGGAATTGTTTCAGATGAATTAATTCATTTCGTATAATACGTATCTATTATTTTAAAATATGTTAACAAAAAGAATAACATCTTTCTTCGCAATTCTGTGTGAGTAACATTAATGGAATGTACTATTTCATTTAACTGTATAGTACTGTATGTACCGGAATGACAAGTAAAGGAAATGGCGCGAAAAATATTTTATAGAATAAACATAAAAAACTTTTCTCATTATACAAATTACAGATTAAATTTAGCGGTGAATGATTTAAATCTGTTTCTAAAATTCGAAATACTGAATATGCTATAAAAAATCTTATATAATTTTTTCGAAAATCTATATTAACGAGAAAGTATATCCCATATATGTACAAAAAATTTTAGATAACACCAGGTGACCTCAAAAATATCAAAGCACTTGTATTTTTTAAAAAGTTGCGGAAATCGTGGGAGATTTGGAAAAACTTAGGCAGGAGGAAAAGAGTGCCGCAAAAAAATAGCTTTTCAAATTCAGTACACTGTGATAAAATCTGCGCATCCATTACTTCGAAGTATTTTGTTTTAATAAAACGCGATGCAAATGTTTTACAAACAGAAACTGTGTATATTTTTCCATTGTACGAACTGCATTAAGAAAATTCTTATAGTGAAAATTCATCGGCTAACTGTCAAAAAATCATCTTGATGCTATTTCAAAGGAAATACAAATAAATTTTCAAACGGTACATCACTGAAACAATCGCAGCTTCACCTACTCAGTCTACAAACGATACCTGTTCCATACAGTGACTCATTAACACCATTAATGCAGAAAAGATTTTTTGAAGAGAATATACCATCTTTGACTATTTTAATCAGAGAACAAAATCTATTATTGAACTTAATAATTTGAAAAAGGTTTGATCTGAAATTTAACTATAATTTCATACATGAAGCGAAAAAAATCTCAATAAATAAATTTAAAAACATCTGAAACAAGTTTAAATAATTAAGGAAGCCGATACTTTTCCTGCCGCAAAAAGTGGTTTAACAATTTCAATAACGCAACCTTCGTCCTTTAACATTTTAAGCATCTGCTGAAAACTAATTAACATCTACAATTAAGCGAAAATCGTTTAAATACGTTGTGTTTGATTACTTGAGTATGTACAAAAGCTTGTTAAAGGAAAAGAAAAAAGATAAAGTAGTTGGTTATTGAAAAATTTGTTAAAAATCATAAACGCTTCGTAAGTTTATTTATTTATTTTTTTTTGTTTATATATTTTAATTTCAATATCTTAATTATCTAATGTAAAAATGTTTAAATTGCATAATATTATTTATTAATCCGAAATATATATTTTTAGAAGAATTTTCAATATTTCCAAATTGCCTAACCTTCTCTACAACTAATTTTTAAAAGTTTTTAGAATGACGAACTTCGAGTAAAATCCTGACAACTATGCCTCATATTTTTTCGGTTTATGACTTCTGCTTTTGGTGCGCTTAGCTTTTTCCCCTAAATTGGAATCGAAACCATTTTTACGAAAAAAATTAAGTAGGAAAAGGGTAGAAATGATCGCCCCCTGAAGCACTAAAATTATGTCATTTAAAATTTGATAAATTTTTAGTTTCCAGGGATTTTTCAGTAATTTTACCTGTACGGTGAATCTACCGTATAGTTTTGTGACCAAATTAAAATCCAAAGAGCCAGTGCGGTATTAAGGTGTTAATATCTAAAAGCGGTTTCATGTCTTTTGATAAAACATTTTCATTACTTTCATAAGCACTGAGAGTGCTGAAGTTAGACATTATGGTCTTAGTTGTTTTGCTGATTTTTTATATAACCAGTGAAGTACCTGTCGGAGACCCCTCCCCCATCAAGCTAAAAAGTTAAAAAACCTTGAAAGCGAATAACTTTTTTAGTTCTGTTTTTTCTAGCAATTATTGATTAATTAATCTTTTCATATTCCATAACAATAACCCGTTAAACGAAAAAATAAAACATTTATATCAATGTCCAATTGCAGAATCAAATTTTAAAACTTAGTTTTAAAAAAAATGTTATAGGTATTTTTAAACTCATTTAGGAAATAACGTCTAGCTACATCACTGTCTGATAAAAATTTAAGTTAAATCGGAAAATATCTAAATCGAAGTATAAAATTAAAAGTGTAGACTAGGAGGGTAAATCCCTTGCAAGATGTAACCGATCATTTTTAGAGCTTTATAATTTTAATTAACGATGTGTTTTCACCAGGATATACGTGTATAAATGTAACAGTGTATCTTTGATTTGCATTCTGTTCTTGGATTTAACTGAAAAACATTAGCAAATTATCTAATAATCATTTCGCAGCAAACGTGACAAGTTGAACAAATATTCTTAAATGTTTTATCCTTTATTTCTTGTAATAATTTCTTAACTTACGTTTGTTTTGTTGTTTAGTCTATTTTTTTTTTTTTGTCACATTTCCTTAATTTCCATTTTAAAACTAATGTATTTTGTATTTTTTTTCTTTATGTTTTTCTAATTTAATCAAAGCGGGTAATTTTATTGTATTGTAGCTATACTAGTTCAAATAGTTCATAACAGCGGTAAATTATTAAAAAACAAATGAAATAATACAAGCAGATTATTTAAAAAGAAGTTTTAAATTAATACAAGAAAATATCACTATAAACTGCTATAGCGTCACGCCAATCAGATGTGGCGAAAATAAGTGCTGGATAAATTAATTTCTTTGTGTACCGTATTTCGCTCAACAGTAGCATTATAATTTTAATTCCGGTTCGTTCTATATAAAAGAAGACATATCGTCGGAATGTAAGGGAGAAGATTTTATTCACTTAACAACCTAAGAAAGGACTTCAAGTTGCAATAAAGGAAATAAACCTAATTTCTAGGTTTTGCGTTGCCAGTGAACCAGGAGATATTTTAAACAATTTCCACTACGCGACATTACAATTTATAATCAATTTAGATTATAATATGAATATCAAATTAATCGTGTTATTTCCTATATACGACAATATGTGTGTAAGACACAATTAGATATAATTTTCATAAGGCATTGAAGTCACAAATGCGGTACAATAATACTACTACAGAGATACACATCATAAGCGCAGAACGATTAACTCGATTGATATCTTTTTTTTTTCGTTCCAAATGAAAATAGTTTATCTATTTTCATTATGAACTAAACCTAAATTTAAAGAAATAACAATTGTGAATTGTGAAAAAAGTCATGAAATAATAGAGATTAGTTAATTCTGGAAAATAGTTGATAGTATTACCATTATCAGATGAGGAATGCAACTTTAACTAATCTGTTCTTTCTAAGTTAAAATTTATTATTTTTTGAAGTACCAACTAAATTTTATTATAGAACGCATTATATTAAATATACATTTTACATTTCATATTTGCAAAATGTTCGGTTTAAAGTTATAGTTTTTGAGTTCTTTTATTCTTTTATACTATAAATTTTTACGATTTCCTATTAAAAAAACCATGTGTTTCTATTTGTAAAACATAAAAATGAATGAAGTTTACCACTTTTAAGTTATTTTCAGTTTATGCTTAAATGAACTTACAGATTTTTAACAAAGTTTAAATTGAAAAATTTTAATTATTTATAAACCTAGATTGCCATCTTTAATCTGTATTTTGAAACAATCGATTATAACGATGACTAACATCTAATATCAAAAATTACTACAGACAATTTCATTCTTCCTTTACTTATGCATAACTGATGCTTATTATAATTCTTGGAACCTTGAAACATTAATCTCTACATCTAGCTGTTTTAGTATTCAGCAGTTGAAGGTGGTTTGTAAAAAAGTTGACCTCCAGTTACCATTTAATATTTTAAAACGGTTAATAAAAATATAATAGTTTAAGATATTTAAAATATTCTAATATTAAAATACAAACGTAATGTTCTGAAATAATAATATTCTTTTGTTATAAAAGAAAAACAACATTTCTATAAAATTATTTACTAAAAATTATTAATAAATTGTTTGTAATTTGCTATATATATTAAGTGATCAATGGTACTAAAATGACGTTTCATTATACTGCGTAACACGTTATTTTATTTCTTACGGGTAGTTTGTTGGCTGGAATAAGGTTAGTAGAGTATTATTATACTTTCTAATTTTTCATACGAAGTTTATTTTTATTTCTTTAATTATATTTTATTATTCAATTAATATAATATAATAAATCATTTTCAAGGTACGCCCCAATATTTAGGTACGTATTATTATTGAGAATTTTACGTGTAATACGAAAGCGTGCATTTTAACGTCTTAAGAACTATTTATCTGTTTAATGTACGTGAAGTTGAACAGAAAAATCATTCTACAGAACCTTTATATAGGTTGTTTGGTAACAATCGTGTGTATTCTTCGTATAAATTATTGCGTTACGTATAAAGCTGGCCTAATTTAGATTAAACTACTAACTAATTATGGTACTTGTGTTCAAGATTTTTTTTTGTTAATCCATACAGTTATTTTTATAAATTTATTTTTGTCAGTTTTTGAATGTTGAATAAGTTGAATTTATCGCTATGGATATAGGTAATGAATATAAATTAAGCACGTGTTTAAGAAAATCTTGTTAAATAGATAGTAATTAATTTCTAAATTAATTATGTTTAGTAAAATATGTTTAACAGAAATTAATACTATAATTTTTTAACATTTTATTGGTTAAAAGACTGATTTATTTAAAATAATGCCTTTTTTTTTTTTTTTTTTTTTTAATACGAGCACTTAAGTAGCATGGCTAACGGATTTTCTGTTTGTTGTAACTTAGTATTAATTGCAATAATCACTTAAATTATTCATTTGGTTATTGATATTTGCATTTTAACATCCATATTTTTATTTGTACATGCACGCGTATAAAAAAATTACATAATATTTTTTATTTAAATAAAGCTACTGAAATTAAAGTTGTACCTATAGTGTGGTATAATTGTTCATTCATGACTATTAATTAAATTACTGCATTTTCGTCCTTAATGTGAGATAACCGAGTTCAAGCGGAAGTAATGAAATTTTTTTTAAATAAAATAGGATTATGTAAAATTTTAAAGAATAAAATTTCAATGTCACAATGTAAGCTTTAAAATTAGTGTAAAATTTATATTTACATTTATTTCATGTGTGTAATGTATAGTTAATTTGGCCTTGGTATGTATCTGGTGGAGCCGTAGAAAAAAGTTAAAGATCCCTTTATTTCTTTAAAATATTTAATTGTTTCTGAAAATTGATTTAATGTTACAATTACATTCAAAACATTCTTTTAATATTCCTTTTAACAAACGTTTGAAACAATCAAGACTAATTACCCCGCATTTATACTTCTTAAATTGTACCAGATTTTTTTGCTACTTTTTCCATTAATTTTTCATTCCATAATAGGTATAATGAATACTTATTTTCTTATTGTTCAACCTATACGTGCTACTAAACTTTTGGTGGAGTAATTTTACTATTTTCTCATTCCTGTTAATATTCTCTGTCTTCAAGTTTACTTAAAGTTTTTTTCTTTTTTTTTTTTTTTTTTAATTTTAATTTTGATCAACTTTTATAATGTTTCAATACAATACATTTAGGAAGTTCAATAAGTTTGTAAGTCAAATTTTTGGATTGTAACTGTATTGCCATTAATTAAAGGGAAAAAATGGAACTATGTTAATATAAAATTAGTTCTAAAATTTGCAGATGACTATGAAATTAAAATCTCATAAATATAAATTTTTTAATAGGTGAGGAATCGTGTAATCGTTTTTTGTAGAAATTAATTTTTACGAGATCCCTTAAACTGCGTTGGTTTTTTTCCTTTTTCTAATTTATTTATTAAAGAGAACTAATGACTCCGTTATATTACAAATAGAAGACTAAATCGTGTACTGATCCATCATTACCCAAATTTAAATGTAATAATAACGTTTATCAGACAACTTCGACAAACAAATTCACTTTTTTTATTTTGTTAAAATCATTTTTTACCAGAGATTTACTAATGTAAACAAACTTCGGCGAGATTAAGTTTTAATTTTTTTTTTTTTTTATTATGAAACTAAAAGAGTAAGTTGAAATGAATATTATTGTACCTTAATAAGTAAAATGATTTAATGAATATGTTAGAATGTGCTCTATGGTGATATTTTTTGTTAATCTTATTGTTGCTTTTCAAAGTTCATCATCAAAGGAAATAAATTAGATAAGTTTTAACATTTAGATTTTAACTGCATCATGTATATAGTTTTTGTGTATTTTTATGTACAGAATTTTTAAATTTTTGACATTTGTCTTTAATTTCCTTTTCGACGTGATCTCTGTTTTTATCTCAGAGTAGTAAAGATTTGTCCTCTGTATGTTAATGTCTGGTGTTGCTGATCATGCTGTCTCTTCAACAGGTTAAGTGTAAAATAACAGTCGTACTCTACGAGCAGACCTTTAATATATGTCAAGTGATTTCAATAATGATAAAATATCTATGAATGAGCATTGTGCATTTGTATTTCAGGAATGTGATTTAAAACACCCCTTTGCATTTCAAGCGACATTTTCTTACTGCGATTTCTCGTTTAGTAAAGCTGGAATGATTGTTTTTATAACATTATCAAGTAACTCTTTGTTGATATAATATAATAATAAAGATATTTTCTATTTCCCTTAAAAAGCATTATAGTAATGTGGAGATATCGTTATTATTGGTTAAGTACTTTGGACTTCATGGTCGTTGTAATTTTTGTTTCATAATTTGAAAATAAGTACTTCATGTAATTTTGATATTGAATTTTGGTCAGCTGTTTTAGGTTTTAGGTTTATTGAATTACCAGTAATTAGATAACATTGAATTATTTAAAATTTATTTCATATTTTCTTTTCTAGCATTCGCGTGTGTGTGTGTGAACTAAACAAAAACATTTTTGCAGATTTTATTAGTATACCTGCTACCTACAATCGGTTATTATACTGCAGTTTTAATATTAAAATTGTTGTGTGTTTTCTGTAATGAATAGGTTATTTATTACTCATTACAGTTTTATTTTTTCGTATAAATATTGATTTTGTTTTATTGCGGACGTGCTAAATTTTTCAAAGCACAAAGCCATTTTTTCTTTTTCCGTTCTTTCTGCGTGTCTGGCTTCTTTGGTTTAACACACATGATTGATATTTTTAATACATTCGCAAAGCGGAAGACAAAAAGTCGGATACTTTAAGGGTGGTATTTTGCTACAGTTGCTTCGGTCAATAAAACAAAGCAGTTGAAATTAATTTTAACGTAAAAAAGTTTAATTATGTAGCTCATTAATGAACACTTCCTGTCACAATTTTATTAAATAAATTTCTTCATTGCCGAATAAAAAAACTGATATAAAAGACATTACCATTAAAGTGTGGTAAATAAGACACAAAAATCTCATGAGTTTTTTAATATATATATGTGTGTGTGTGTGTTTATATATATATATATATATATATATATATATATGTATATGTATATTTGTGTAATGTGGGTGCGTACGTACGTACATACATACATACATACATACATACATACATACATACATACATACATACATACATACATACATACATACACACATACATACACACACACACACACACTCACACGCACACACACATGCACACACACACACACACACACACACACATATATATATATATATATATATATATATATATATATATATATATTAATAGATTGATTTAAATTTCACTAATGGAAAAGTAATTAAAAACGATTTAAGATATCTCTGTTTATTTGCAGTGGTGTACTTAGGGTCTGCAAGAGAGGATTAGTTATAATATAAAATATGTTTATGGAGTGATTATACAGCGTGTATATGAAATTACAATAACACTGATACTAATAATACTATTATCTATAATTATATAAATTATATTTCATATTGAAATTTTGATAAGACTATGATTATACGCCACCAACTCATAACAGTTAATTTTTAGTTTAATCGGTACTTCAATTAAAACATTTTTATTTTAAATTATTTGCAAGTATGTGTAAATAATTTGAAATTGCAAAAAATTAAAATAATCTTTGCAATTGTTTACACGTATTTGAAAATAATTTAAAATTAATTTTTTTAAATTGAAGTATCGATTGAACCAGGAATACGAATTGTTATTGTGAACTGGTGGCTTATACATACTTTTATCAAAGTTTTATTTCAAAAATATTGAAAATAATATTGCTGTCTATTAAGAATCACAATGAAAGGTTTTTTCTTCTCTGCTCCGCTACATTTAAAGTAGGATAATGTTTAAGATGAACGTTAAATTCTAACGATTACCTTTCAAGATTTAATGAAGATGTAAAAGAAGAAAATGATCTTTTACTGTTAGATGTGCATTTAAAAATAACAGGTTTTAAAGAAGAATTTACTAATTTATTTATTTTGTAAAGATTATAAGCAGTAGATTTTAAAAAATTTAACTTTTCGAGAAGGATCAATGTTGAATTTGATCATAAATTGGGGACTGAATCTAGAGAATTTGTCGAATGTAAATGTAGATAATAGTTATTTATTTACCAATAGTTGGGAAATGCAGTGTGTTCTAAAATGTTAATAGTATTATGGTATTTAAACTTCGGTTTCTTTTTTTTTATTGCCCAGGTAATTGATTTTAGGGGAAGATTTTAAGTTTACCAAATTAGTCTCATTTTGCCCTTCATAGCTCTCTGCAAAGAAATCAATGTTACAACTTCTAATTCCAGCTACATTTAATTCAGTGCAACCTTTATGTGCAAAATAAATGTACATCGTTGGCAATTAGAATATGTGCTGTAGTTAGTGATGAATAAACATCGCCTGTAATATTTTTAAACCATTATTTCCTGCATTAGGTTGCATTCAGTTAACTGTAATTCGAGTTACAAAAATATTAACACTGACTATAGAAGGTAAAAAACAAAGTAGGGTAAATTTGATACATTTAACGTCTGCCTTAAAATCACTTTTCCGGGCACAAAAGAACAAATGCAAAGTCAAAACTGCACAAGACTGTTAATAGTATTTTAAAACACCGTATAAAAGTGGATTTATGATCAAAGTAATATAAATTCAGGTTTAATTTATCGAAGGTTTTGTAAAAATAACATGTTCCAAATCGAGTGTCATAAATATGTTTATTAGTATCTTAATATTTTAAAATTATACCATTCATAACATTAGATATTGTTATTATAGCGTTTGGATTTTGCATGTAAGTTGTTTTTTTTTTTTTTTTTTATAATTTGTATTTAGATATTGACTTTCGTATATCGTTTCTATATATTTGAAAGATTTTTGGTATTTAGTATATACTAATTTAGTAATTCCGTGTATAAATGCAATTGCATATTTTATAGTTGGTTTCACATTTTCCTTTTTTTTGATTATTTTGAACGTTCATTTTCGTCTCATTTGCCTAGATTATTTAATTGGTTCTATATAAATTGGTACACAAAATACGCGTTCAAAATTTTAGAAAATTCAAAGCAAATTTTATATGAAACCAATGACTCTGTTAACATAAGTTGCCTATTTATTTTTATTACAATATATTGACTTTATGTGTGTAATATTAGTTGCGGATACGTTTTTTGAATTATATGCACGGAAAAGAACCGAATAACCCATGATAAAACAGTAATCTATACATTTTTTAGCTCGTAGTTTCCATTATCGCATTTGTTTTTTTTTTTGTATTTAGATATTCCCTTAATTTGTTTGGTAATGTAGAATCGTTTTTGCGTGCTGAGACTTGTTTAAAATAAAGTGCAATTATTGTGTAAAAAATTATAATAAATACAGACATTTTTGAGTGCAGAGGTTTACGGTGTGAATGTATTTTTATTGTAGTTTCGTTAAGTAAAGCGTCGTTGTATAATTAATGTAAAAAACTAGGAATTCATTTTATTTCTTTAATGTATACCAGCTATTATGAAAAAAATGTTCACTGTGTATAAATTTGAACTGAAGTACGCTTTAAGTTAATGTTTAGTATATTAACTTCATTGTATTAAATCTGAAAATATAAAGGCATAATGAACATAAATATTTGAAAATGTTCTATGTTTTATGTTCAATATAAATTGAATATGTTACGTGTAAATATTCATTTATAATAACATAATTTAAAAGAAGAAGTCTGTATGCCTCTTGTAATTTTACTAAACTGATGAAAGAATATTAGGAGAATTATTTAAATATATTCGTGAAGTCTTTGTATTAGAGTTTAAAAATTAATTAGACGGTCTGTACCGTAATCTAATGTCAAAGTTCAACTGCAACTGGTGAGAATGTTACAATTTTTTGTTTTGGTCTATATTCGAAGTAACTAGAATTTTTTCATAAAATACGCCAACAACGTCAAACAAAAAAAAAAAAAAGACGTTAAATCAAAACAGCAGATAATTTCCTTACTAAAATTATTTCGATATTCAACTTGTTTTTTATCTTTTCTTTTCTTCCTTTTTTGTTTTTTTTTTTTTAGACGGGAGTTAACCTTTTAACCACAATTTTTTTTTCATTAACAAATTACGAGTGTTTCTCTTTGATATATTTGCTATAAATATGTCGCCGAAGGAATGTGTAATTGCTGTTTATTCGTAATTTATTGTGAAATTACACGAAGGATATAAAAAAATAATTGTATATATTGGAAGGAAAAAATACTGTGGTTATAGGTATCAGAACTATTTTCTGTTTCATTTATGAATACATTAATCTAATGAAGGTGAAAAAAGATTTATTCGTGCAATAAATGATGACTATAAAAAAGAAGTTTTAGTTCGATTTTTCTATTAATTGGTATCTGAAATTAAATATCTTATAGAAATATAACAAAACATTTTATGTCGATAAATTTAACATTTTTTGATAACGTAAATAACAAAAAGATATTTAAAATTTTTTTTCGCGTCACAATAAATGTGCGTGATAACGGTCTGATAATGTACAATTCTTCAAGACATTAAATTTAAAAAAGTAATTGCGAAGGTGATTTATTTCACGGCTATACTGATAACATTTTATGATCTTGTGGATATTGTCGTCTCGAAAATTCTTATTCATTCATTTTCATTCTATCTTTGCCGTCGTTATGATGCTGTCCGCTTAGTAATTCTCAACGTCGTTGTTCTGTACTCGTCCCGACACTGCCGTTTTAAATTAGTTAGCCTTTTCTTACTTAAGTTATATATATAGTGTAAGAATAAAGTGAGTATTAAGTCATAATGGTGCCGGTAAAGTATTTCGCTAGTCACATTCTAGTTTTTCTTCTCGTGAATGTTTCCTTTTTGGTTGTTGCTGCTGGTAAATATGTTACGTTAATATTGCTGTATGTTATATGCGTTTAAAAATTTAAAAGCTATAATAAAATTGTAAATTGGGTTTTAAAAATTTTCGTCTATGATATTTTAGATTTGAACGACACATTACTGTATGTGCCTACGGAAGTAAAAAAGTAAATGTGATGGTATAGGACGGAAATAGGTAGAAAGTTAAGTAATGAGTAAAGAATAGAAAATAGGTTACGCGTAATTGGAAGTATACGTTCTGTCAAACAGTGCCCTAGAATAAATAAAAGATGGAATTATTTAAAAACGCACATGTAACTATATGAAGTAAAAGAAAGTTGTAATGAAATGTTTTTTTTTATGAAATATAATGATGGGACATTATAATACAAAACTAATAATGAATAAGAAATTAAAAAAGGAAAGAATTTATGCTCTCGAAATGTCTGCAAAAAAAGAAGAGAAACTAATTAAACTTGCGAGCTTATCGTTCGTTTCTAATTCAATCAATACACCTACTAAAACAATTTAATTTTAAGTTACTTATGCTTTAAAAGTATTTGCAAGTGCGTGTAAATGTAAAATTGTTTGAAATTTAACATTTTTACAATTTGAATTACTTGCAAGCGTGGCTAAGTTAAAATTACGAAACAAAAGGTTACCGGTTAGGTATTTTTGTAGTGAATTTTATGTAGAATATTTTAAAATTATTTCCCGGTATGAAATTAACTAAAAAACAACCAAAACCTTCTTACTGCTTCGAATTTAATTCAGCCGTATTTGAGATCATTTTTATTCAAATTATTTCAATTAGCATATTGATTAAACTAGAAACAAACGAATGAACTGCCTGTGTTTGATCGCAGAATTACTGAAAAATATATGAAGAATAAGGTAAAGTTTAAAAAACGGGAAAATCCTCTACAGTGTTCTTCATGTCAGCTGAGTGAGAAGAAGAAGGTACAGTGGAAAAAAGACTGAAGAAGAAAAAAGAAAAATATAACTGATAGAATAATTTATAAATGAGTGAAGGGTTGCAAAAAATTAGCCGTATATATCGATCATTTTGGCCTCGTAAGGGCTCTGCCCCTTGACCTCCCATGCTTACCTTTCTATTTCTTTCTGTTATATACTTTATATAAAATTATCAAAATTTACAACGTCATTCATACCGGCATCGAACTTAAATCACTCCTAACAAATTAATAAATACTTTCGTTACATAAAATTGGTACATTTTTTGTTACAAAATCTAATAGGAGCCGGCCTAAGAATTACGTTGTAATTAATATATTGCATCTATAGTTTTTTTAAATCCTCAGATACTAATCAACGTAGAGTATACATTTCTTTTTGATCTAAGGTTGAATTTGCACACATAAAATTAAAAAATAAACAGACATTGTTCCCATTGGATATGATGAAGTTAATAAAGTAGTTGAGCTGTTTGTGTATTTAAATTATAATTTTATTTATTTTTAAGTACTTTTTCAGTCATTTAAACATTAACATATTTTTATTAAGTTAAAAATAAATGAATAAAAAAATTAAAAGTTTTTAAAAAAAAATAGGAAATTTGTTTTCTTAGTATTGCTTGAATAAAAAAAATTATGCTGTTATACTTTTATTGATTCCCGGGAACATTTTGAAGAAATATTTAAGTTTTGCGTCTTATTCATTAAAGGTTTTTTATTAACAAGAAAAAGAAAATATACATTCTTTGACCTCATTTCATAACAGGTTGGTGACTAAAAGCATTTTATAATTACTACCCGTTAAAATTGAATATGCCCCCCCCCCCATAATTATCGAGCATAATCGAAAATACACAGAGCATTTTAAATATTCTTTCGAACCGTAAAAAAAAACATTTTCGTTATTAGTTTAACTTTGGAGTATATAAAGTATGTAACAAAAATTGGAAAACGAATAAATTAAATTTAAAAATAAATCGGGCTGTAAAGGCGATATAGTTTCACGAATGAAAATAATAAAAAAAATACAGAAATATAGTATTAAAGGAATTAATAATTTTGTACTTTTCGGTTTTGTAGTTTTTTATTAATCGGCGCGCTTCACAACCAAAACTCTTCTTCTCCACTTACTTTTTAGATTGTGTAGTTTTACGTTTCATTCCATTGTTCGACGATAAAAGATATACGTCTTTTTTTTTTTTCCATAGTACACGTGTAGCTCTCCTTTTTGATTTTAGTATTATAAACCTACCGATTTGTCTTTTTTTCTATGCTCTGATCTCTATGTTTTCCATGGGTTTTTAATGTGCGCTAATTAAGTATTCGACCCGTATAAGAAATATATGCCTTACTAAATAAACTATTTCGAGATTAATAAATTATACAAAGTATTGTTTTTCCCGTGTTTTATAAATGCTGACTTTTTGAGATGGTTATAGTTTAATGTTTGAATTACGGTTCGTAATAAGTTTACTTACAAGGTAAGGTGAATATAAGAAGTGTGGGTCACCACCGTTTGGTCCAACTTTTTTTAGATGTAGTATTTGGGGAAAAGTGATAACTAATTTTACCGTTTTTTTGCATTAGTCCGTAAAACTCGAAGAAAGCCCTTCTAAAGGTCGTGAACTAGTGTGTATAAATCTCGGGGTTAGACGTCAAATCTTCACTCCGTAAACTTTTTTTTATCTTTTTTTACATTTTCTTTTTTAATCTGTATAATAATTTATTCCTATTTATTGTATAATTTGATATTATTTTAAATATTAAATTTTATATATAATTTAATATTTGTTGAAAAATTTGAAAAATTCATATAAGAAAAAAAATTCAAATATATTTATTTTTGCTTTTTTTTTTATTTCCGTGTGTTTTTCATATTACAAAGAACGCGAGAATACATATATTTAAAAATTTTATCTTATTTAAATTTTTCATATTGTTTAATTTTAAATTATGTTATTTTCTTAAAATAAAAATTTAATATTTAAAAGTATCAGTTTATATATAACAAATAAGGATAAATTATTGTACAGATTAAAAAAAAAGTTGACGAATCGAGGATTCGAACATCTAACCCCAAGATTTATACACTAGTTCACTATCTTAAGACGGGCTTTTCTCGGGTTTCACGGACTAATGCAAAAAAACGGTGAAGTTATTTTTTGTTTTTTACCGGATACTACCATTAAGAGATAGTTGGACCAAATCAGTGACCCACGCCCTGATGTTCCTCCTGTTATTTTGTTGCTAACAAAAATTTGAAGAAAAAAAATTGTTTGCATTTTTTATTAATTACCTATTATTTGTATATTAGATATTGCCCTCTTCATTTTATTTTATTTCGTGCGTTTATTTAAAATATTAGTTCTGTTTAAAAATTTTCTTTCGCATTTGTTATAAAATAGCGTGAATTCGAAATTTTCATAATTTTTCATAGTGAATTGTAAATGGAATTATTTATAAGTGAAAAATGAATCGCGGTAATTAGAAATTTAAAACTCGTAATATGCATTAATAAAAAGAATAAATGCGAGCTACAATGTGAACAAACTTATTCCAGTTTTTTAAGCAATAATTCTTTTCGAGTGGTTTTAGGTAATTTTTAAACTGACAGAAATAAAACTAATTTAACTCGTTCTCTTTTAAAATATAAAATGATATTTACAAATATTGATGATGTTTGAAGTGATGGTGGTAGACACCGATGAGGATAATAGAGAGACCATGAACTTTTTTGCTTAAACGAGGTTAGGTTAAAATTTTAAAAAATGATTTGATAGTTGAGAAAATTCATCTATTTATTTTTCTGAAAATTATTATGTGGTAAATTATAACTTGTATTCTTCAGGAAAATAGTACGTAACGCTTTTTCATATTTGTATACTATACTACAGCTTAAAAATGTGATGATTTTTATATATCCGCAATGTACAAGTAATTAAAATCTATTATATTTAGAGAAAAAAAGTTAATAATAAGTTATTACCGGTTATAAATATAAGCTGAAATTTGGTAACCAGAAAAAGTAAAGTAATTGTGCCTTCTGGTTGGATTTTTTTTTTTTTTTTTTTTTTTGACGAATCATCTTATATCTAAAAGTATGGTTAAAAATCGAGTTATGATTTAGTTTGTTTTTTTTTTTTTTTTTTTTTTTTTTAATATACATATATATAGTAACATTTTAGTTTTATAATTATTAATTTGGGATTCAGAATTTTTTGTATATTTAATTAATTTTCAGTATTGATTATTTTTTGAACTCGTTATAAATATAGATCTGAATAATCTTTTGGAAGCTATTTATCTCAAAAAGTTTTATGCGCGCGCGCGTGTGTGTATGTATATAAAGAGAGGGGGTTAAGAAAATTGATCGTACAAGTTTTGAAGGGAAGTTTAAAAGATTAATTTATATTGCTGTTTTTAATATTAACTTGATTTATAAAATATTTAATCGAGTTTTTTCATTATAAAATAGCCGTACTTTCACTTGACTAAAAAAAAAAAAAAAAAAAAATCGAGAATATTTAATTTTATTTTATTTCTTAGACTCGAAAAAAAAATCAGGCATAATGAAATATTGATTTTGATTCTAATTTTTTCTATTAAAATGTAAATTCTTTGTTAATTGATTCGTTTACAAACATATAGAAAGGAAAAGTTAACTTTAACCTTCTTTTGTTTATTTATATTTATTTAAACTGATCTCTTGTTTAATACAGAACGGATCGATCGTGTAATGGGGAAATATATTGAACGGGATAATTACCAGAAATTTAATAGAGGAGGCGGCAGCGGTAGTGGCAGCGGCAGTGGCAGTGGCAGTGGCAGTGGCAGTAATTATAGATCAGTCCATAATGGAGGAGTGAACAAATTTAGATCTAATTTTAACAGTGGAGGATCATCATCTGGTTATCAAGGAGGTGGTGCGGCAGTCGGCGGTGGATCCATGTATAATCGACGACCAAATAAGCCATTTGAAAAATCGTACGAAGAAAATGGCGCCATGCTTACAGTGCCTAATTGGGACACCATAGAACTTCGCCCGTTTAAGAAGGATTTCTATGTACCGCATCCGAATATTGAAAATAGGTAGTGTATATGGGTAAAATTATATTTTTAATATGTTGCGCATTTCTTGTTCAACTGTTTATTTTTATTTGGTAGCTAATAAAAGAAAATTTTTGAAAATTGGACGTCAGATTTTAAAGAGCAATCTTATTCAAATATTCAATTGCAAACTTAATTAGCTGCGTTATAATTCTAAGCTTAGCTCAGTGATGTTGATAAAAAAAAGGGGGGGTTAGAAATTTCGGAGAGCTAATAGCCTAATAAAAATATTCGTAGTGGAATTTAAAATTTCACTGTAAATGGTGATTTTAAATTGGATAAATTTTCAAATTATGAATGTTTTTTCCCCTTTTTTTTTTTTTTCAATGGTAGATGTTAAAGTCAATTTCGGTACGGTATATCTGAGTTATAATTCTGTAGTTAAATGGTATGTTACAATGGGACATGTGAAGATGGTTATAAAAAGGCAGTACATGTACCAATTTAAAAGTTACGGAATGTATAATTTTAAAGTAATAATTGAAAATTTTAATACTTCGCAAGTTAAGAAAAAGTTCAGTAAGGTTTATGTCTTCATAATCATGTGAATAAATTTCCGTTGACTGAAAACGTTATCGAGAATAATCACAATAAAGATTTAGAAGCTTTGAAGCGTGCTCATTACTACAATTTGCTTGATTATGTGGAGACCTACTTCATCAATGCATTTAAATCTAATATAAATATAAATTTATTCAAAATTAATTTATAATTTTCGTAATAATTTTAATATTTAATTTTGTTATACTTGTTTTTGTGATTTTTTTCGGATTTTTTTTTTATGTTTATTGCCGGTGTTTGTTTATACGAATAAAGTGTTTTATTTTAATTTTAAATTAACTAATTAATCAGGAATAAACAGAGCTTTAGGCTCGAAACATGTTGGTTGTTTGATATAAATTCTATTTTAATATAAATAATTAAAGCGGGGCAAATTATAAATTCACAGTTTCGGTCTTACTGTACTCGATTGTGCAGCGAAACATAATTTGGTTCCGCGGAGCTATCATTAAACCAAGATATATGCGATGACGATCGGCCTCGAGCAAAGAAATTTTGCTGCTTAGGCAAATTTCGGTTTCGTCACAGCATCTTGGTGTCTTAGTGAAAGTATGTGACGGTTCTAATTCCACTGGTTCTTACGGAGTTGGTACAGCGTGTCCTGATGCGTGTATAAATCTCTGTGCGCTCGTTGTGTATTTAGCTGAGCAGCGTGTCTTTGACATGTTCTTTGTTTCGTACTTCTAGACCGTTCGTATGTAGTCACTTATAAAATCACTGAATCACCCGCTTCCTCGGATTATTTTATCTATGTCACCGTACCTTTATATATGTATCTTTTTTGTTTTTCCTTTTAATTATTCTTTATAAGCGTGAGCTTGATTGCCGATTTCGGCTGTCCAGTCCGGTTAAACAAATTCGTACTTTGTTCAGGATATAGCACTCTATTTTGAGGTTAGTAGGAAAACATTGTGGTACATATCTCGGAGATTTAATTTCGTGTTTCCGCGGTTTTCATATCCTCTCAAAAATTGAATTTTTTTGTAATGGCGGGAGGAAACTAGCCGAACAGGTAGGATCAGACAAGTCAAATTATTTTCTGGTAGTATTCGCTGTGACATTGTTTTTGTTTTTATTATCTTAGTTCCTCTCGTTATAGTTTCTTGTTGGTTATAAAAATAATTTAGGAAAGCATGTCGGACCTGTACATGACAAATGTGACGAAGCGAGGTCTGTATTTACGAAGTGAGACATATTCCGGACGATTTCATCGTCAAGGCGATGTTAAAAGCCTGATATTGTTGATTCTTTTCTGATGCTTGTCAGGACGGTTATGTACGTCTCAGTCTGACACAGCAGGAATTTGACGATCCAGGCCTGCTCATAGTGGGCTATTTAAAGTTCATAAACAAAAAATTAAAAAAAGGATAAGAAAGACAAAAAAGAATTATAGATAGAACTATTCGATGAGAGCGAAAAAAGTAAAAAAGGTAAATGAAAACAATAAAGAATTAAAAAAAAGGAAATGTTCAATCAAATACATAAAAAATATAATAAAAACAATAAGAAAATTTAAAATTTCTGAGAATACTCAATCATAATTTTGGTACATATCGAAAAGTGTTTAAAGCGGAATTAAATGTAACTCTTAGTAATAAAATAATAAGGACGGGTCTGGAAGTCACCATTGATCGGCTGTAAAATGAAATACAAACAAATAAGAGACCATCAGTCGAGCTCACAGACGCATCTGAGCAATCATCGAAGGGTTGCACGAAAATGAAAACACTTCTGTTTATAATTTTCGTGCTGTAAACAATAGTACTTTTAAGGTTGAGCCTTCTTAGCGTTTCTCAGAAAATGTATATTTCGATATTACTAAGAGTTACTCTAAAAGAATAGGACTTTTTTTTCTTTTCTTCGGTAAATTAACTGCAACAGCCCAAACGTCCTAAAGGAAACTTGACTTTGTGTTCCGCTTAAATTATATAATTTTTACGTTATTCTAGAGCTGCAAAATGTAATATAATGCAAAACGCGAGTAACTCTATGGGATGACTAGTGAAATTTATTTTGTTTATATCTTTGTACAAGTTAAGAAATATTTTTTCCTTTATACTGATTGTCAGAATTTTTTATCTTTCATATACTAGTTTTCTCGATTTTTTTTTCTTCGGATGTAAAATTTTTATACATATATATTTATGTTTAATATGGATTTAGAGAACTTTACATACCACTAATGCCTTATGTTTATAATTAGGTAGGTAACTATTGGAATACAGCTTTTGTTTTTTTCGAGTAATCGAAATTACAATATAATTTATAATTGAAATTAAAAAAATATAATGTGTATACATTTTTCGCTATGACCTATGGGTAATATTTCAGTATTTTTTTTTGAGTGTTTAAACGTCAATATGCCCAATAGAATCGTTGATATTCGTAGTTTAAATATAATGAATAAATACAAGTTTATATTTGTGATGTTTTTTCAGTACTAAGAGTTTAATAATAAAAAGTTTTTCCAGTTTGTATTAAATTAATTTTTATATGTAAGAAATTCTAAAAAAATGCTGACCCCTTATGTTACAATAACTGTTTTACTTTTTATTATTATTATTATTATTATTATTATTGTTATCATTATTATTTTTCCAATGTTTCCTCCGACTTGGTACTTTTTATTGCAATACTATAATAACTAGTAAATGAAACGGAGGTATATTATATTCGATTTACTGCCTTCGGTGTCTAATCTTTATGTCATGATTAGATCACTCCATCCTCTGTGAATCGAACATAACATTTCATGCATTATGTTAAGATCCTTGGACTAGCGCAAAATTGAAGCTTTAATAATCGAACTCACTTTTCAGATCTTCAGAAGAAATCAGTCAATACAGAACGTTAAATGGAATATCAGTAGCTTGCCCCGGAGGTCTCGCTATTCCGCATCCAATTCAGAATTTTGATGAAACAAATTTTCCAGATTATGTTGCAAATACGTTACAGTATGTTTTACGACTTTGAATCTTTGTATATGACAACATCAATTTATCCTAAAAATATCAGTATTTTAATTTAACGTTGAAGCGTAATTTTTTAAATCATCTTTAAGATTATAATTTGATTTCAGATACTTCCATTTGTCATAAAATCTAAATAATTATTTGAGTGTTTTGTTAATATTCTAGAAAAGAAGGCTACGATTCGCCCACTGTAATACAGGCCCAAGGTTGGCCAACAGCTATGAGCGGACATAATATGGTTGGCATTGCACAGACAGGTTCCGGTAAAACATTAGCGGTAAGTTAATTTTAATAATAAATATTGTAATTTTGTCTACAAATTTGATAAAAAAAATTAAAGATGCATTTATCGCTATTAGATTAAATTGAATATTTGTTAAAATTTCATTGTTTTTAATAAAATTCTGTTAAATAGTATATGTTACCGGCGATAGTTCACATTAATAATCAAGAACCTTTACGGCGGGGAGATGGACCTATTGTATTAATATTAGCTCCGACTAGAGAATTGGCACAACAAATTCAGACAGTGGCTGCAACTTACGGCGCAAATACGCGGATACGTTCTACCTGTTTATACGGTGGATCGCCAAGGGGGCCTCAGGTAATATATTAAAAATAATAAAAAGTAATGAAGTATTTAAAATAATATATCTATATCTGGTTATAGACCAAGTAATTAAACCAATACAAAAAGTACTGATTGGTTTCAGTATAAAAATTTATAGTATTTAAACTGAAATGCTTTTTATAATTTTTAAATTTGAAAGAAAAAAAAAACCTGCATGGACAAGACTGTTTACTTTAAAATTATTATTGCGTGACTAAATCTAAATATCTGCAATGATGACCTCTTTTGAGTCTATATATACCGTGATAGTTAACTTTATTGTCCTCTAAGAAGAACTGAGCAGATATTTTTTTTATACTAATGTTTAGATTTCAGTGGCAGGGTAAAAAGTTGAACATTTTAAGTGTGATGTATTTAAGGCTTTGAAAAATCTTACTCGGTTAATTTGCTTAGTAATTTCTAAAAGAATATACAAATTATAAAAACATAAAACGTGATATTCATGTGAGAACAGCGTTTCATTTCAACTGATAAAATGTTGATAACTGAAAAAATAGAATACATTAAATTACATTTAAGATGTATTTTATTTTTTAACTTTTGATTAATAAAAAATCTTTTAAAAAAAAATAGTTTGTAAATCATAGATTTCCTTTTTAAAACATTACCAAGTTGCTAACGTTGTTTAATATTCAAATGTTTAGGGTTTACTAAATTTTGTATGTCAAAATTTTAGGCTAGAGATTTATTAAATGGACGTGAAATTGTAATTGCGACACCTGGTCGTTTATTGGATTTCTTAGAATCTAAAGCAACGAATTTACGCCGTTGTACGTATTTAGTATTAGACGAAGCAGATAGAATGCTTGATATGGGTTTTGAACCTCAAATTCGGAAAATTATTTCTCAAATCCGGGTATGTATCTTCGTTTGATGTGTATTAAGTTTAGTCACACGTGTTCGATCATGATCAAGTTGAGTAATTCATTTAATACTGATGATAATTTTTCATTATTTACAGCCGGATAGACAAGTATTGATGTGGTCCGCTACATGGCCGAAAGAAGTACGCAATTTAGCAGAAGATTTCTTAAAGAAGAAGTACATTCAGTTAAATGTCGGTTCTCTAAATCTGTCGGCAAATCGCAATATCCAGCAACACGTTCACATGTGCAATGAAGAAGAGAAAGAAGAAAAGTATATTATATTGATACATATTTTTTTAATAAAAAAAAAGTAGAAATAATAAAAACTTTTTTTGGAAATATATTAATAATTGAATATAATAAACGGCGACACGATTCGGTGTCATAGCGCTTGTTCATGACTAGGCTAAAATGTAAATGAAAACGATTAACATAATGTCATATTTGATAAACAAAACTTACGTTTAAAAATTCAATATCATGCTAATTTTAAAAGGTTGTATTAATTATAAATTATTCATAATGATTTTTAGGATTCCGTAAGCATGTAATGTACGGAATTCTAATAAGATGATTTAGAAACAACAAAAATATCAAATCAAAATCAATAATTCACGAACGGATTAACTTATAAACTTCAAAATTGGATCATAAATTACAATTAAAATTTTCTTTAAGACAATTTATAACTTCAAGCCAACTGATTACCCTGGGCAGCAGAAAACCTCAAAAACGTCAAGAATATGTAACATGGAATTTAAAAATACCTCAAAAATCACTTAAAAATTCATAACTCATCACCAGATAACCCCAAAATATAAAACAAAATGCATGAGCTTTTTCGTACAATTGAAAAATTACGACTAAAAAATTATTTAACTCCTCTTTTGGGCCAGAAATAGCAAAAAAAAGGATGTTTACTTAAGCAATAGCCTGAATAAAAAATTGGGGGAAACCAAAACGTATCTCAAACATATTCATAAAGGGCCGCTTTATAGGAGTACTATAGCCGAGCTTACAATTTCATATTTTAATCCTCGGGGCACCGAAAGTTTAGAAGTTTTGAAATCACTTTTTTTTTTCCGGACATGTGATATATGGATGGGTAGATCGCTATTTGTCAGCAACGAACCCGTATTTCATTTTCTTAACGAAATTTTTGAAGTTGGTAAAAAGTTCAAAACAGCGCGATAAATGAGTGTGTTTCTTTTGTGCTCCGAAAAATCGGATTTATTTGTTTTAAATTTTGTGTTATGTAAATATAAATTATAGTTATCTTTAACTTAGCATACGGATTCCTTAGCGCCTGAAACATTATGCTTGACTGAACTCATTTGTTTATTAAGCTTTTTACAATTTTTAAATTTGAAAGAAAAAAAAAGCCTGCATGGACAAGACAGTTTATTTTAAAATTATTATTACATGACTAAATCTAAATATCTGCAATGATGACCTTTTTTGAGTCTATATGTATACCGTGATAGTTAACTTTATTGTCCTCTAAGAAGAACTGAGCAGATATTTTTTTGTACTAATGTTTAGATTGCTATTTTTATTTAGATTTTAGTGTAGACATAAATATGTTGCTATGACTCCGAAACATGACGCTTTTTATTCTATAACAACTTATCCTAGTTTTACTGCTATTATTGTGTGTATATATCAATTTGGTCTTTTAAGCCCTCGCTGTAGGGTTATACCTTCTCACCCCTAGATGATAGTATTCTGTGTAATTATTATAGCATAGTAGTGCTAATTAACCGTGTAATTTTTAAGCATACAATCAATTCACAAATATTACATGATTTTGTATACTATTCCTGACATGAATACGACATAGCCATTAATATTTGTATAAATGTGTTCTTATTACAAAGGTTAATGAGCTTATTAGAAGAAATCGGAAATGAAGCCGAAAACCGAACAATTATATTCGCGGAAACAAAGAAGAAAGTCGACGCTCTAACTAACACTCTTCGTCAAGCTGGGTACAGATTTTTTTTCTGTTTTCTTTTAATACTATTATTTTAAATGTATCTAAGTGAACGCCAACATTTTTAGACTGATTAATTTTAATAAAAAATGATTTTATTTTACTTGCAACTTTTATAACTATATTTACATTTTTTAAAAAATAAAAAAAAAAAACATTCGACTGCTTAATTAGATAGGCAGATTCCATATTTGTGCGATGAGTGGAAATACGTTGATTAAAAGTTGTATTTTCATAATTTTGAAAGTTCCATTTGCGGATTTATTGGTCTAAAAGAAAATCCAAATCAGTGCTACTAATTCGTATTGGCGTTTTTAGTTCATATCCCTACGTACAATGTCATTGTTTAGTTCATTGTTAGTTTAATCGCTGTACAATGAGGTATCGATAAATTTATTTTATATCGAACTGAAAATTTTAAATAAATACAAATTCGTAATTTTTGGATTTTAAAATATTTCGGAATTTTATGTAAGTAATTATAAAAATTTTAATTGAACTTCAAAATGTAAGGTACAATTTGTGAATGGTTTTTGTAATTTTTTTACCGTTTCTTTAAAAACAGTTATAAATTTATGGCTAAATTATTTTACTTTAATAATTTTAAGTTACTGTCTCAGAGACACTTACAAAATTCTTTACTAATAAAAAAATGTTAATTTAAATTTAAATTATAAATTTTAAAACCTTCACACATGAATAAAACCAAAAATGAACTGGTGTCAATTATGTGCTTATCGCGTTTTTTTTTTAATGTTATATTTAAATTTTTTGTTCATTCAAAAATTTTACGTTGAGTACTAATATAATTTTTTTTTACTCGAATGTTTGATTGAAAACAATTTAAAAATTTGGGTTTTTGGATTTTACGTTGGTTTTTATTTCTGTATTTTTGATGAAATGCGTTTTGCTATTATTTTTAATTATAAGAAATTAAACTTATTGTTATAATAATTTTAGTTTTTAATATTTTTCATTTGTTGCGTTTGTTTCAGGGTTCCTGCTGCTGGTCTTCATGGAGATAAGGGTCAAGGTGAACGTGATTACACATTGAGAAGTACGTAAAGCAATAACAGTAATTAGTTTATAATAGTCGTTTAGGTTTTTCCTTTTTCATATTTTTTGTAGCGCAATTTTAATAGATGCGATAATAAAATTATTATATCTCATGGTAAAAAAAAGTTGTACCTAGTAAAAGTACCACATTATAATTTTGTTTAAAACAAGCAGTTATTCATGACATATTTTGCGTCATAATATTAAAGAAATAGATATTAGCAATGACGATTAAGTAAAATATCATGAACACTTTAAAGTTCCAGTAAATGTTAATTAAGGAGGGTTATTTTTTATTTAGTATACCATTCGTTACATTATAATTGACAAACATGATATATTATTTTTTTGTATTGAAAGATCTATATTGTCACTATAAACTTTGAAAACAAACAGGTACAAAATACTGAATCTAAAATATTTGAAAGTCCTAGAAAAATGAATTGATTAATATAATAGAATATATGCGCTTAATATACCTTTGTTATGAAATTATAAAACAGTGATAGAGTGAAGTATTCATTTTGTTAACAAAACTGCTATGGATATATATTTTAATTCTAAAATGTAGTGAATTTGATTATACTTATAATATAAAAAACTGGATCGATTTAAAATTTTCATTCTATGTTTCGCGATTAAAAATATGACTTGTTGGTAATATACGTTTAATAAAAGTTATAATCATTCTGTTTTTGATAAACTAAACAATATTTAATCAACTTACTCAATTACGCGACACATTAAAAATGTTTTAAATTGTTACAGTAAGGTCGTTTATGTAAACACATTTTATGAGTTTTTATAATGTCCTGTATATTTTACATCGTTTAGTTCTACGCGCGTCGTGGATCTGATCGCAGGAATTCAATTATTGTTCAAACATTTACGTTTATGTATTCTAAAATTGTAACATTAATTATAGAGAAGTATGTAAATCAAACTGTTTTTCACAATCAAATAATAAAATGTATTCAAGAAGAAATATATATTTGGAATTATATGAGGTTCGTTCGGAAAGTAACATGCAGTTTCACAAAATGTAGTAAAAATTGGCTGCAAAATAAACGAAATTCGCTTGAAGTATAGCATTTGGGTGTAGGAATACTCTAATAAAACAAGGTGACAATAGCCCGTATAAGCTGCAAATGTAGCAGTATTCAGTCGTGGGATTACCAGTGAAGGTTTATAGTCGATGTAAAATCCGTATGGTTATCTATCTTCCCGCGAGAGGAGAAAAAATCAAAACATATAGTGGATATTCGACGGAACAATTTCGAGAAGGATGAACGAATATTAAAGACGAAGCGGGAAGCGCGAGACTATCAGATGGCGTTACCAAAAAAAACATTGAACGCATTCATCAGCTGTTAAATGAAAACACGATACATGATTCTAGAGATTTCTATGCGAAAACGTTTTAGGGTATCACAAATTGTTGGCTTTATAAGATCTCACATTACTATCAGATGAAAACAAGTCACAGCGTATGGCGGCTGTACTCGACTTTTTAACACTAGCACAAAATCGGACCCAACTTTCTGAACCGTTTGAATCATATGTGAGAAGACTTCGGTTTACTATTACACACTCGAACAAAGATAGCGGATAAAACAATGCTTCGCGTCCGGTAAATCGGTTCGTAAGAAAGCAAAAGTTAAACACTAGGAAAGTTAATGGCCTCTGTATTGGGATCATCACGTATCGCAAGGTGTGGTGATCACCATGGATACTTATTGCGAGCTATTCGAAGCAAGAAGCCTAAACTGAATCCGGATAAGATCCGACTCTTACTCGGCATTACACGTCCACTTAAGGATTATAAAAAGCAAGAACTTCTAAAGTTCAATTAGTGCGTCTGCTCTTCGAACGTCGTCCTAAGCAATTTTCACCCTTTTCCATCGTTCAAAAAAAAATAATAAAAATAAAAAGAAATCGGAAGACAGGTCATCTACGCGAATTTTAAAAGAAAAGTGGGTAAATTTTTTAATTTACAGCGATACGGATAGTAGAACTGGAAACTAGAAAACTAGTCTATCATTATAATAAATGTTTCGCATTTCCGGGCGATTATGTCAAAAAGTAAAACTTACATTTTTTTAATATAATTTTTCCTAATTTTTCGGTGTATTTTTTTTTATCTTCGCAACAAACTTATGCGTTACTTTCCGAATGGTTCTCATTTTTAACAAACTTCCACGTAATTTACTTTGGTAAAAATTTTAGGAAATATATTTTTGGCACTAACAGCACAAGATCTGTAATTTCAGTTTTTTTTCGCGTTTTATCAGTTCATTCTGAGTCACTCATAACCGATCTGTTTAGACGCATAAGTACACTGAAATATTAACAATAAAGATAGGTACAAAAAGATACCTAACACAGCTAAATAATAAATATTTATAATGTGTAATTCTATAAATTTAATCCAAGGTTAGTGTTCCCTTCATGCAATGGGCACATTACATTGTACAGATTGTAAATAAAATAAAATAAATATTTAGAAAATTGATTAAAGTATGAGAGAGGGAGTGCGTGCGTAAATGAGAACTAGTTGCTGGCTAGAGGTTGTCGTATCCCGATCGATTTCACCTTTGATGGGTGCGCGCGGTGATTGGTCAGCAAAGGAACGAATCGGCATGTCTGGCGGGAGAAGAGATTGTTTGAAAGAAAAAACGGAATGACACAAAAATCGAGAAGAAAAAAATCAGTCTCCGTCGAGTCCTCGTCAAATGGTAGAATAATATCGACTCCTTTGAAAAAAGAACTAGTCCGTCTTGTAACCGAAACAAATTCGATCCAAACGGTATACTAGTAACGAGATCGCGTCAAAACTTAGCTGTCTAATTTGTCGTATCTCTAAAATTTCGTAAATTATTACAATTCCGATTACCGGATCTCCTGCCTGAGTTCAACGAGAGAATCCAAGACAAAAGCCATCAACGTACCCCCGTCTGCCGACAAAAACCAATGACAGCCCAGCAGCGACAGCAGAGTGTTATGTACAATTTATAATATTTTTATTGAATGGTTTTTTGCGCGTATTTGTTTATACGACAGAGTGGCCACCCAACCGGGAATTTTGCAAACCGTGAAAAAAAGTAAAAATAGCCAAAAGCGATATTTTTAATAAGAAAAAGTCATTTCAGGCAAAAAATGAATGCATTTTTCATTGTACTTTAAATAAAAATTACGAAGTTCTGTTTTATTCATATAAAATATGCTACGGCGGTCAAATATTATCAATAGTAACAAAAAAAAAAAAAAAAAACATTCTTTTTATATAATTCAAGTAATCGTGGAAATCGGGGATTTAGACTAGGAAACCCGGGAATTTAAAAACTATATATTTGAGTGGCTACCATGTACGAGTATAATCATTGTGTTTTTCATCAACGGTCGGCCGTTTAAGGAAAATAGGTGTCGGGAATTAATAATAAAATAAAAATTTAATAAATTGAAATCCGCTAGTTCTTACGGATCTCGTGGTTGACATCCCTGAGATCTTTCAAAACGGATATAACATTTCAACTTTCAACAGCATCCTCCGTCGTGAGTATATCTAATGTCTGTCAGCCGATATTACATAATTACATCCATTTCTAAGTATGGTACAATTGAAATAATCGTTTTATATTAGTAATGCTATTTTTGTTTTTGCCTTTTAAAAAAATACGAAATTAAACGTTCTAATAATAATTCTGAACTTTTTTATTAACTTATCAATTCACTTTTATTCATTTTTATTGACAATTTAAATTTCTGTATTATTTAAGTACGGAATTTTGATACTTTTTCTTCTTTTATTTCAGTGTTCCGAAAAGGTAGAATAGGCGTTTTAGTAGCCACCGACGTTGCAGCTCGTGGTCTAGGTAAGTGTTATAAACAATTTTTCATTTCAGCTTAATCGCGTATTACAATTTTATGAGATTTAGTTAACAGATGTAATTTAATAACGGAGTAAGCAAATTATTTTTTATTGAAGGTGTTTTGGTATATTTACTATAGCTATGGATTTTAACATTATTAAGAAAACATAATGATTAATTAGTAAGTACATATGGTGTGTTTTATTTTGTTTAATGAAATGTTCGTGAGTAATTTGTCTTGCTAAAGATTATTATAAAAATATGTAATAAGTTTTTTTTTTAAGAACAGTATTTGTAGAACAAATATTAAACCAATTTTTTTTTTAAAAACTTATGTTTCAGAGGCACTGTGAAAAAATTTAAAATAAAGTGCCTCTAGACACTCTCCTACTTCATACACCACGGGTTAACAGAAGATGATGATTCCAGTGCGGCATTCCAGTATTCATCTGTTCTCTGAGCCCGTATATTGTACGCTTTTTTCACGTTAGTATGCAATATCAAATTTTACGTGGTTTTTGTCGAATGAAATGAAAAGTGAAAAAAGGAAATATGGTTGAAATGTGTTTTCTGTTACGCCTCATAAATGCGTTTTAAAATATTTTGGAACGAAATTATGCGGCATATGAAGATAGTGAGTCAAAAGAATTAAATCTGTAAGAGCTTTCTTTTTTTTTTCCTCTAAATTTTGAGTTTAAGGTTCCATAATAAATTTCTTATGGAATTACATTGTTGGGTACCTCCACACGATACATTATGTGTTACATTTATGTTAAAATAAAGGTAAACTGCGTTAAATGATAAATTTGACAGAAAGGCGATAAGTGATTGTGTGAAGTTCCATATAAGCTACCAGCATATTACTAGTTTGAATTGGAATATGGTTGGGTCGAGTTTAGTTCCAAGTTCTGATGTTTTGAATATTATATTTACGTGATAGTTTGCTGTAATAAGTGTTCAATGTTGGAATAAATCATTTTAACTTAAGAAAAAATTTAACTATGTATCAATGTTTAAAAATCATTGATGTCTTATGTTATAGTAGAGCAACCTTTCCATTTATAATAAACCTATAATTTAATTTTCCCCTTTGAACTATTTGGTTGATTAAACTTACTTTTTATACAATATAATTCTGAAGTAAGATTTGTTGTGAGTATACTAATGTGATGAAAGTTGTACGATATACACGGTTCTGTTTATGCAACTTTATACACCAACGAAAACGATTGGTCTATATAAAAGTTAATAATATGCGGAGCCATTCCAATACGTACCATCATTGTGTTGTTTATATCGTGTACAATCGGAAAGTCAGTTTGTGAATGGCTCTGGAATTAAGAACAGAATAACTGGATCATCGTCGTGCGTAGCATTATCATCATCATCATTTAGCAAGTAGAAAGGTAGTATCCTATTGTAACTGAAATTTACTTTCTGGCAGTAAGTACAATTTACCATTTTGATACATAATTTTAGTTGTGATTCCCGAATAGTGCGTTAGTGGTGAAAATAAATGTTTGTTTTCCGATATTTAATTATATTTAAAATTAATTGGAACAAAAAAAAGGTATACTCAATAGTGCACAGTTTGCTTAGAGACCGATATCCGGTACTGGTACACAGTATTAACATGAGTGGTGAATAACTTACCGTGATCTGTTGCAACCGGCTTGTATTTAATTAAACGGTGAATAAGAAAACTCTAATATTGTGAGTTATGTGTATATATATATATATATATATTAAAAAAATATGAATTAAAAGCAAAAAAAAAATTTATACCATCTTGGTTACTGGTCACAAACGGGCTCTTGTTAATGACATTTACTTTTTCTGTTTTTAATAGCTTATAAGTAGAAATTTGATATATATATATATATATGCAGTTTAATTTCTCCATATTATTTCTTTGATTTATTAAATACTTCATAAAGACACTTCAGGTAGTTTTAAAATATCGTATTCTGGATCGTGCTCTGTAGAAGCTAAATTAATAAGGTTTTATTTTAAATATTATCTTCTTTTTCTTTTTCTTTTTTTTTTCTCTATAGATTCTTACAGGGGATTGCCTTTTTTTCTTTTTTAAGCACACATATGTATACGTATATATTCGAATGTTGAAAATAAAAATTAAATTTAGGTTTAGATTTGAATACAGTAAGAACTATAAATTTATAAAAACTTTAAAAAATTTGAGAAAAGGCTGCGATAAGGATTGTAATGATTAATAATTGGAATATTTCGTGGTTAAACTGAATTTTATCTAAACGGTGTAGAAGTAAGATTGCTAAAATTCCTGTTTACGGGGAGAGTGTCGAATTTTTCTGTCAATACTTGGATAATATAGAGTTTATATGTATATATGTATACTTTGTACTAGTACCGGATACTAGATATATTCGTGTTTCTAGATATTGAAAATTAAATATTCAAGTGAATGAAATCTCTGTCAATTGTAACTCCTCTTTGTAATAAAATTTTCTTTCTTCAGTTGTACTGATGTAAAATTTCTTAAATATTTATTTCTTAATACCACAAGCATAATTTGAAGTATTTTAAAATGAGTTTAAAAAACGGGTGCCATTTTTATGTATTTAATAAGTTATTTCGATCGTTTAAAAAGCAAATAATACGTATATTTCAGTTTCTATTTAATTTATGTACTTCGTAATGCAAAATATGTATAATATAATTTTGCTTTTGAGGTTAGTAAAGGTTTTATTTAATTGAACTGTAAGTGTAGAGCTTTCTTTGATAGGTGTGTAATAATTTTTGAAAAGTAAAATTTTGTAACGGCCATTTTTAACATTTATATTCAAATTCATTTGCATACACAGTAATTAATTAAAAACTTATGCAACAAACAGTATATGCTGCATATTTCGAAGTTTCATTTAAGTTTAATTTTTTCATAATATAGAGGACTGAAACTCTACAATAACGTAAATTGTTCATTAATCTTGAAACATGATATTCACTTTCTATTAAACTGGAAAATAGTATGAGGAATTCTATTAATTGGGAAAGAGTCAGGGAATTTGAAGAAGGTACCAAAACATCCGCGTGTTATGTAATATATAGAGCTTGAAAGTATTAAAAATTTGTGCTAAATTAGTATGTATGATTACTCCATATAGAGTTACTAAAAAATTTTATTAAATTTTACCAGCAATCAAAATGATAAAACGGAATTAAGATGGTAACGAATTTTATGCATGTGTCAACGAGAAGTAAAAGTATTTAATCCAAATTTTTTATTGTAGTATAATAAGAAATATATTATATTACAAAATGTTTGAAAATTATATAGTTTTGTATGTATGATCCGTTTGAGAAAAAGATAAAATTTTGGAAAACTGAGAAAAGTCTTAAATTTATCCATCATTTGTTTACTTTTGTAATCCATACTGTTGACTATGTACACGTTAATAAGATTCAAGTTGATTAAAAACGCAATTAAAAATATGCGAGTAACAAACGAAACGTAAATATTTTCAATGACTTTTATTAATATGGTGTTTTTTTTGGTCCTTATTTTAGATGTGGATGATATAAAATACGTAATCAATTACGATTTCCCGCATAGTACAGAAGATTATATTCACAGAATCGGTCGAACTGGTAGGGCAAGTCAGACAGGAACGTCGCACACATTTTTTACGAAAAATGATGGCAGGTTTGCTGAAAATCTAATTAAGATACTTCGTGAATCTCATCAAGAAGTTGATCCAGAATTAGAACAGATGGCTAGGAACAACGCGCGACGTGGCGGTGGCCGCGGAGGAATGGGCCGAGGAAGTAAGACACAGAGACTTCTATATTCTAGGTTTTCCGGATAAAACTTCGTTGTTATTTCACTTTTCAGTTTGTAAATTGAAAAATTAACAGAAATGTTTAGTTAATTCCTATCTTGATGTCGATTTTTTTTTTTTTTTTTTTGAAAAACCTTTAATAAACATAAAAACTCTTTCGAAGTGCTATTATCGTAAATTGTGATTTTAACAAAGAGTAAGAAATGATATTTAGTCTTTTTGGAAAACATGTGACTTATGCGTGAGCTAGATTATACTTCTGTTATATCTTGTTTCAGCTCTTGAATATATTTAAATAGTAAAAAACATTTTCTAAATCGATATCAAATTTTTCTCTTACTTAATACAAAATAAAGTTAACGGTTTTAACAAATCCGAATTTACCGTGGAAATGGAAATATTTTGGCAATTTTCTCTAAAAAAAGAAACATTAATATTCGTGCACGTGTCAAATTTATTGCCAAAATGTTTAGTTTTGATGAACAATTTTTTTCCATAAATTCTCAACTGTTTAAGAACTTTTAGTAACACTCTTAAAAATAAAGTACGAGTTTAACGTTCAGTTGCTGTTTCATATGATACCGCTACAAGCGGTAATTGAAAAAATAACTGTAATCCGTACATTTTTTGTTAGAATGTTCTTTTTTATTAGATTCTAAATAAAGAAAAAAAAAAAATTTTTATCGCGTTATTTTAAAATTAATATTCTTTTCCAGAACTAATTTTTGAAAAATTTTCCGAATCGTAAAGATGTAATATTTTTTTCAAGCATTTTTGAAATGATGTGAGAAATTAAAATTAGTTTGGTAATTTTAAAATTTAACGTTAATTATATAGGCATAATTTGAATTTAATGAAAATGTTTAATTTGGTTTCATCTCATTTTCCACATGATTATAGCCTTAAAATGTTTTCTTTATTTGTATATATATATATTTTTTTTGAATTAATAGTAAAATTACGTTTAAAAAATACACACTACTTATTAGAATTGTGTGAATGTTTTAAATAGTACTCTTAAAAATATACAAAATATTCGAATGTCTAATATTTATTTAAACTTTAAAGGATATTTTAATTAAATTTAAGTAAACGCCACAAAATTGAAAAATTTTACTAGAATATTAGAACAACTTTAAAATACCACATGGATGTGTAATATGTAATAAATTAATAACTCACTATGGTCATAATAGCACTTTTTTTTAATTATAAACATGTATTATATTTTTAGATCGATGGTACGGCGGCGGCGGCGGCGGATATCAAAGTCGCGGTTTTAAATCCGGAGGAGGAGGAGGCGGAGGAGGCAGTCGATTTCATAAACGGTTTTAATTTCTTGTGATACGCAATCGCTTCTTTATGTTTGCATCAATTGCTTACAAAATTTGTATTCGATTATCGTGTAATTCCAACTTTATTTTTTGAATAATAAAATTTTGAGTATTATTACAAATTTCATATATTATGTAAATTGTTACATAAAAATTTCGTATTAATATAAGACATCGTATTTTGCAGATGTGAACATACATCACTTATATAGTAAACGATTTTTACATAACACTTGTGATTTAGTAACTTCAACTTCTACTAGTATATTAGTCAAAGCTGTAAAATATATCAGTTTACCGAAGTAAGCATTATGTAATGTAAACAGACACAGGCTTGCAATGAGCCACTGATATGTTAGGCCAAGATCAAGGATAAATATAACGGATTTCCTCTGGTTGTTTACGATGAACAACATATGCAAAATGATGTTGATGTCGATTTGCTTATAGTATTACTAATTATAACTAAGTGTGAATGTTATTTTCTAGAGACAAAATAATTAAACGTACAGCGCATGTGTAATTAAGTACCATTACGAAATATTGAACTATTTCAAATTACGATTCGTTTAAATAGTTACGCACATTAAGTTTAAACTTTTGCAGTAAAAATGCACCTTAAGCCCGCGAAAATTGTTTAATTGATGTATCCGATATTTATTTGGAAATGTCATGTCTAAATAAGAAAGAATTTTTTTTCATTCGAACATTTTCTTCCGTTTTCGGTCAAGCTGATACATTCATTCAGTTAAGGATGTTGCATAATTAATTTTAACTGCTATTATCAATGTTAATAATTGATATCACGAACACGTAGTTTTCTTGCTTCGTAATATGCAGTGATTCTAATTGTGAAAAGTTTAATTACGCAAATAAGGTAAAAGTATAATGCTGCAGGATGCGTCGTCACACTTCTTGACACGTTATTTTACATCGTGTAACATGCTAGAGTTATCTCACCGTTCGCACAACAGTGACTACTCTGTTCATTCACGATAAACTTTATAGATCATAATTGAAATTGAAATATTTTTATTTTAATAATCCTTTTGTTATTTGTACGAGTAGTTATTATTCCTATTTTTCTAAGAATATGCTTTCAAATAGAAACAGAAATATTTACAAATGACGGTCGTTTGTGTTAAAGTCGTGTCGGAGAGAAAATTTGTTTTTATTTTACTTTTCTCATCAGCATAAATGCGAGTGAAAAAAAGTGGTAAAATTTGAATAGTTAGGTAACTTATATAAATCTTAATTTTTTCAACGGTGATTAATTGTGTATGTAATTAATTATTTGATGCGTACAATTGTCAAAAATCGAATGTATCATGTTACGACCTCGACTTTTAATACACTTATTAAATAAAATTTTTAAAATTCGCATCCATTTTGTTAGTTATTGTTAAGTAAATTTGAAAATAAATTAGCGTGTATTTTTAGTATATTAATTATACGTTTAAATAACTGCTTTGGTGCTGTACCCCAAAATATGTATTTTCAAAATACAGTAGAACCTCGATTATCCGAGTTAATTGGGGCGAACGAAGATCGTATGTCGTGAAAAATCGGATAATCGATTTTTCGTTATTTTTTATTTTTGAAAAAACGCAATAAATAAACTTTGTATTGCAAAAATTTTATAGAAATGATTGAACAAACAGTAAACAATGAAAAAGGTACGTAGAAAATGTGCAATTTAAAATAAAAAAATTAAATCACTCCGAATTAAAAATGAAAAAGTATGTATTGCGTAATAATTCTCGTTTGAAACAAAACTAACAGAGTAAATATATTACATGTACCTACCACCCTGTAATAACTAAGATTTAAAAATTTAAAAAAAGGTCTTCTTCAAAACAAAATTAAAAATAAAAAATCACTTCAACGTGTGTAAAAATTTAAAAAAAAAAACAAAAAAATGGTAAAACCTAAAACTAAAAAAAAAAAAAGACAATTCGAAAAAGAAAGATCATTTCTTTGGTACATACTTATTATCGTTAAATCATTTCTTTGAAGAAAAAAAATCTGTAATAGATTTTTGCTGAGGTATACTGACTTTTTCTAGCGGCAAAGTCTCGCCACTTGCGGGGAGTACCATTAGTTTTCGAGAGGTAACGTCGTCTTGTTTTTCTAAAAAATTTAGGCTCATTTGTAAAGCAGAATAAGCGGCATTATACGAAATTTTCTCTTCCGATTCCTTTTCTATTTCCTCTAAAGATGGTTTATTGAAATCACGTAGCACAGATCCGACAATTTCTTCGTCATTCATATTAAATTCGGAGTCGTCTGCGACTAACCACTCTTCAACATCATTCGCATTTACGTCACCACATCCGGGTATTTTTTTCAACATTTTTTCCAACGTTGAAGCACAAGTCATGGTTCTTTGGGCCACTTTTTTGAGTACGATCATCATCATAGGTTATATCTAAGAGTGGACACCATGCTTTTCTAAGACATGATATTTTTACAGAATTCCAAGCATCCGCAGTCCAAAATATAATATCTTTCATTGTAATGTTCTTCAAACAATTCGTTAAATCGATGTCTCGTTCGTCACAATTCAGCAAAATTTCTTGTAGAAGACACTTCCGATAATTTCTCTTGAATGAAACGATAACTCCTTGGTCCATGGGTTGTGTACAATGCTGGTTGTGTTGGGTGGCAAAAACTTTACGATTATGTGTTTGCTTTTCAACGATTCAACTTCAGGATGTGACGGTGCGTTATCAATCAACAACAGAGCTTTCCGAGGAAGGTCACTTTCTTTTAAAAACTTTTCAACACGTGGTACAAATTCGTCGAAAAACCAATCCCGGAAACGGTTAGCGTCCATCCAAGCGCTTTTTTGATTTTTGTACACAACTGGTAATGTTCGAAAATCGTAATTTTTCAAGGCACGAGGTTTCGCTGATTTTCCCACAACTAATAAGGGTAATTTGAGAGTTCCCGAAACATTTGCGCAAGTTAGAATTGTAACACGTTCCTTAGACTTGTTCGCTCCCGGTGCCTCACGATCAGCTTTTTCCGCCAAAGTTTTGGTTGGCAACATTTTAAAGTTTAAACCGGTCTTATATCCGCATTGAAGATTTGATCCATGCAGTAACTCTTTTTGTAAATTAAGTCGTGCAATTCTTCGGAGTATAACGTAGCTTCTACTTCGTCGGCCGACATTTTTTCACCATTTATGTTGAGTTGGCGGATACCATAAAATACCATCCATTTATGCAGCCAACCTTCACTAGTCTCATCGGGAAATTTTTCAGCCAAAATTTCGGCTTTTTCTTTAATGATCGGACCTGATATCGGTAATCCTCGGGTTCTTACCGAATAGAACCAAACGTACACAGCTTCATTAATTTTCGGCGTGTAAGTTAACTTCATAGATTTCCTATCGGCTGCATTTGATGCACTTTCGGTGTAAAACTTTTGAATTTTGGTTCTGTTTCTCATCCAGTCGCCCACGGTACTACTTGAAACACCATACGAAATAGCAACAATGGATAGTTTTTCTCCTTTATCGACTCTTTTGATTGCTTGTATTTTTGTTTTCGATGGAAACCATGATTCGTTTACGTTTGGGCTTATTAACACTTTTTCGTTTTTTCTTCGAAATTTCTAAAACTAGGTTTCATTTTACAGAAGACAAATACGCAAAAAAGAATTTAACCACGCAAACCTGACACGCATATTTAAGTAAAACTTCAACACACTTACACTGGAGTTACAGTAGCGAGAACATCGAAAAAACAACAACAAATTCACATATCCCACGCACTCCATTACTCGGGGTACCAAGGTCATATGATATGCGTTACTTAGTTTTACTTAGTCATCACATGTCGCATTGGTTACAAGACCTCAACGCTATGCGAACATTTATATTCTTTTGTTTATTTAGTGCAAAAATAAGGGAAAATCGGATAATAAAAAATTAACCGACTTTTGGACATCGGATAATCGAGGTTCTACTGTAATATATTCCCATATTGTTCTCATTAGCCGTGATATTAATTCTGTGCTACGTCCATATCGCTCATTTTGCTTTGTAATCTATTCCTTCGCAGTATAGAGCGCAGTAGAACCGTTTTTTCTATTGCTCTTTTATATTTTATACGTCTTCCAAATACGAAATTCTTTCAGTTCATAATTGCATCGCTGCGGTGGGAAAGATAGTCGTGTTTTTTGATACACCGAAACGGGAAAAAATCCTGATTGCGCGTTTGTTTTCACGTCACGATTTTTTCGTATTCCGTTGCGGGCCACGGCCGGAAGATTTCGGAGCACGCCTGGACCATTTCCTCATCCGTTTCAAATCTGGCTGTGCAATCCACGTTTAAAGACAGGAAACAGCTAGAAATCGCAGGGAGTAAATTCCGTGATGCGTGGAGGGTGGGGTAGGACCTCAATACCGCGTCGCTCGAATCTTGGTGAAAAATTAAGTTTTTAGTGATTTTTGGCCTTATCTACTGAACGTGTACCCAAAAGTTTTCCGGACGCTGATGTAGTCTCGCCATTGAACGTGGTCTTCAGGATGGTTTTCCTTTCCAAAGGTGCACTGTAATATTAACTCAGTATTGCCGTCCAGTGCACGCCACATTTCTCGAGCGTAAAAAGTTGGTGGGGTACCATCGATATGTCTTTACACAATCGGCTCGTTCGGGTGTGCCGTTCATGCTATCGCGCTAAAATTTTCACCATTTGTGCAGAAAACTTTAGGTTTTACGATGATGTGATTGAATTTTTTTTTTTCGATTTCTTTCGTTCGTTGCGGAGTGCAGTACAAATCATTTTGAACCAAACATAGTTATATCAATTTTAACTTATGGATCCATCTTTTATTCTCGGTAGTAAAATAATTGCGACTATCAATTACGCCCGACATGTTAACTAAAATCAACTGAAAAAAAAATTAAAAGTACTCTGCCGGAATAGCATTACCTTTTAGTAGATCACTGATGAGCACACGGAAGATCCACTAGCGTTAATACAGTGAACACTTCGTTATTGATCGACATAATTCCTCGAGTGGCAATTACCACAAATATGGAATTATAATATATAATAGTGGTTCTGTACCTACTGAACAAAATTTGTTTGTAATTTTTATTTAAAAAGTAGTTTGCTTAACCTGGGCAGCAAAAAAACCGTTAAGAATATATAATATGGAATTTAAAATGACCTCAAAGATAACTTAAAAATTCATGACTCATCACCAGATAAAGCTTTAAAAGTAAAATTCAAAATGGAAAAATAAAATGCAGGAGTCCTTTCATGAATTCAAAAAGTTACGGTTAAAAAATTTTTCAAATCCCCCTCCCTCTTTTGGGCCAAAAACGAAAAAAGGAGGAAGTTTATGTAAGTAATAGCCCGACTAAAAACGGAAAAACCAAAACGTATCTCAAACATAAGCGTAAATGATTGCTTCGTAGGAAAAATATAATCAAGTTTATAACTTTATATTCAGACCCTTGGGGTTCCAAAAGCTCGAAAGTTTTGAAAAAAAGATTTTCTAGGCATGTAATATATCGTTGGAAAGATCGCTATTTCTCAAGAACAAAACTATATCATTTTCTTAACAAAACTTGCGAAGTTGGCAAAAATTTCAAAAGAGCGCGAAAAACGACGTGTCCTCCCCCCTTAGCGCCGCCAATATTATAATTAAAAATTTTTATCAAAGTTTAAAATAACCGCATCCAAGTATATTTCTCTAGTTGGGTACATTCGGGTTTCGAATTTTAAAATTTGGTTCTCAGGGTGCTGAAAGTTCGAAATTTTTTTTGAGCGTATGATGTATCGTTGGAAAGATCGCTTTTTGTCGGTAAAGAAACCGTATTTCATTTTCTTAAAAAAATTTTCGAAGTTGGCAAAAAATCGCAAAAAGTACGTGCCTTTATCTCTACAGCGGGAAAATTCAGATTCTTTTTTTTTTTGAATTTAATATATAAATGTAAATTACAGTCATCGTTAACTTAACATACGGAATCCTCAGCATATGAAACATCATAATTGACTGAACTTGTTTTTTTAAGCGGTTACACCTATGGTTTTTGTACGCATTTTTTGTGTTGGCTTAAATGATGTAAAAATATTCTAAAAATGATATCCAATAACAATTATAGTCTAAAAAAAATTTTTAAATGACCCTCAAAGATAAATTTCTGGATCAGTCTGAGATGCTTCGGAACGCCTCTTTAAACGCTTGGCTTGTCTATAGTAACAACTCGCAAGTTTCAGTCAATTACTTCTGTATAACACTAAATTAATTTTCCGTAATATTAAATATAACTAAAGAAGATGTAAAATTTAATAAACACTAATTACAGAAAACAAATTTTTGTAAAAAAATTCTAAACTTATTTCTGAAAAGTCATTTCACCTAATTAATAATTTAACGAATTATTTTTATTTCAGTATTTGATCTATTCAAAGATTACAACATATTAAGGGGAGAACAAATGACAGTATTTTCGAGCCCTAGTAGCACTGGTTTGAATCGATCGTGTATACTCGTGTTTCATTAAAATCGGGTCATACAACGAATAAATTGGTTTTCAACGCGCGAGTGCGAGTGACATATACCAGAAATTCTTACAATATGGACCAATTAAGTGTACGGGCGGCACTGTCGTTATGCCTAAAAAAAATTGCTATGTTATAATTATTCTCCGTGTCATGATCTTTTTCATTCTGGCCATATTCAGGTTGTCTAACGTTGCTCGGAGAAGAACCGGAGCATGGGTTCATCACTGTCGTCTTTCATAGGATCATCTTCACCAAATAAAAGTTCCCTTGAATTCGTGAAATATCCCTTGAATCACCTGGGTCGAACAATCTTCTTGGTGCCATGTTGTCACTGAAACCTACAAAAAAAGAAGAAAAAAAGTAAAATTAGTTAAATTTGAAATGAGGCACAAAAGGGAGAAGGAAATCATACGAAAACATTTTTTTCTTTTTGAAAAGAAAGAACTGCAAGTGACAAGAAAGAAATTTATAACAAAAATGTTCGCGTTGGATCTGTGAGATCCCTTGCCCTGCAGGTAACAATCGGGTGCACTGAGTGAGGGTTAGAATGCAACTGGCGTGTGAGGTCCCTCATGCTAGGAAAGTACTAGGGAAAACAGCGCTCTCTACTGGAGTGCTCGCAGCGAACACTAGGAAAAGCACTTGGTGGATCTCTCAGATCGGGTGCGATCTTCGGAGTGTTAAAATGGCTCAGCTACAAAGTATACAGGAAGGATCAAAACGTACAGGGGTGTGGCGTGACTCTACTAGTAAACGAGCGACTCCCACATCATACCTTGCCCGCTCTATCCTTACATAACACCGAGTCCATCGGTGTCGTTCTACATGTCGACAATAAACTTATACGCCTGTACTTCGTAAACTGCCCAACTAGCAGCCTCCATTTTGAAAATGACATCTCGTCCCTTATGCATTCTGCTAACAAAATTATTGTAGCTGGAGACTTTAATGCTAGAAACACAGCTTGAAACTGTTTTGTTACTGATAAATCAAGTAGATTTCTGCTCGATTTATCATTTAAAAATAATTTTTCTATAATTTCTCCTAAAAATCCCACTTATATTCCAACCTCAAATTTCACGAGACCCAGTGTAATTGACCATGTATTATGCAAACAATTTCTGTATAGCTCTACACCTATTTCCCTACAATGTCCAAGTTTAAACTATAACCCTAATATTTCGAAGTAAACAAACCCTCTAAATTAATCCCGGAAAAATTTATATTCGATTTTAAGCATGCGTATTGGACTCAATATAGAAATTACATAAACAGTGTGTTATTACTGGCGAAGTATTCATCTTGAGTTTGTGCAGAAGTCCGACTGTCCGCAACCTATTGAATGCCTGTTAGACGTCTAAAAATATAGCTGCACAGTATTGCTTGTTTTCAAGAGCTGATAGGATATGTTGAACAAGCCGATGGAGTTGTTCAATGGTGCCATGGAGTCCTCGGAAGCCGAACTGATGGTCAGTAATCGTTTTTGTTCCTAAAATTTCTATTATCCTGGATAACATTATTCTTTCGAATATTTTAGAGGGAGTGGGAAGTGAGCTTATTGGTATGTAGGAAGCGAGAAAATGGTCTAGCTTCCCCAATTTAAATATCATAACGATTACGGCACACTTCCATTGAGTTGGGAAGTGAAAGTCTTTACAATAAATAACACTCCTTTGACCGGAAGAGTTTTAACTGTACTGCCATCAGTGCCGATCCAGAAACCTGAAATTGAAAAATTGAACTAGTTCGACTTGACTAGTTTACCTAAGTCAACTTACCAGTGTTTATAAGAGGCTGAATTAACATTTCCAAACAAGAATATATTAAAACTATGATAATTTTAAAGTATTTGTTTTAAGTATTCTTTTATTTTTATATAATTAATTGTGTAATAATTATATTTTTGTCAAAAGGCAGAAATTTCAGTATTTAATATTAATCTATTTATAATATTTAATTCAATAGAAACATCGATGTTCGATATATTTAGAGAAAAGTTTAAATAATTAAAAATATTTTGCTGCCTGCAGTCGCTCATATACAAAACCAGTCAAATTGTAATTTTCTCCGATTCTGTTGCTGGTTGCAACAATAACTTAAAATACATCTCATCAGAAGACCTTTTGGCTCAACTTTGTTGGATTGCAAGATATCCAAAACAATTGAATTTATACTATTTTTAATGAAATATTAATTAAATAAGTAAAATAATTCCAAATGTTTTATAAATTATTAAATAAAATTATTTTTCTTGTAAAATGAATTAAATAAAGTAATTTAAACATAACACCTAATTTTACAAATAAAATTAAAAAATTGGAAATGAAATTAACAAAATAAAAAAAGATTAATATTTTCAACATATTAAAACAAATATATTTAATTAAAATATTTAAAAATTATATTTAACGTTATTCTTTAATTTAAACAATAATTTTAAAAAAATCACACTCGGGATAGAAATGAATAAACATTAATTAAAAGGCTAATTAGAAGTATACTAAATTATTTAAGTTGAGTATATTTTAAAAGTAATTATCTGTTTAAGCACTATTTTAAAAAATTATAATAATAATAATAATACTATATTAAGAAATTTTTATTACAAAAAAATAAATAAAACACAGTAATTTAAAACACAATTTGACTGGATTTTTTATTTTGAGAAACTGAAGAAATACTTTATTTCAGATTCAATTTTGTCCCCTAATATATTTAGAAGCAATTAAAAAAGCTTGTGAATATACATAAACATAGTAGTTTAATTTTTTATCCATTACTATATTATTTACATAATAATATCCTTAGGACAATCACATCTAACATACAAATATTATATAATTAATTCGTGAAATATAATAAAGAACTAATTACAACACATATAAATCATTATGCTTTTATAAATGAATACAACCTGAAGAAAGAAAAATATAATAGGTTGTTAATTATTTAAGTTGACTGGATATAATAACATAAATTTAATGACAACTATATATTTCAATACACTTCAGTTCTTATTTATGATCCTTAAGATTCTAAAATTTTTAATTAAGCTTTCAAAAGATAGGAATTTAAAAATTAATTAAATTATGAATTCTAATTGTTAAACTATAATTTCTTTGGTAATAAATGATTTAATGGTTATTTTTATTAAGTGTCCTAACTATGGTATATAAACATTTGTAAAAGTTTTTTTCTAGCCTCTTATTAATTAATGTTGACTTCTTTAAATAATAATCTCTGATCTGATTATGTTACAGGCTTTAATAAATTAATTTTTAAACCACAGAAAAATGTTGAAAAAATCATTAAGTTTAAAAATATTATTTAATTATAATGTCTAGATTGATTCATGATTAATTAAGTGGAAATAATATAAATTGTGTAGGTATTATTTTTCTTAAATTATTTTATTCAACATAAATCGAACAGAGTAATTCTAAAATATTAATTCTAGCAGCGTCTTAAATTAGTACAAAATTTACTTTTTTTACATTACAATCTTTATATGATTTCCTATTATATTAACTATTTATGTAAGAACTCAGACCCTTCTTATTTTTTTAATTCTTCACAGTGCAGTTGCACCCCTTGACCGCCACTGTTTTGAAGGCTTTAAATTTACATTATGTGTTAATAAAGAAGTTTTTCAAATTATAATTTTTTCATTAGGCTCATATGTATATCTGACCTTAGTACAGTGTGCTTCTTATCAGAATTTCTGCATTTATATTATATTTTAATAAATAAAATTTAAGCTTTATAATTCATTTTTAATATAAAATCTTATTGGTACTATAATACATTTTTCTTCTTCTTTCTTAGCAATTTCCTGATGCGGGATCTACTTGGTGGCATGTTCCTCTGCATTTCCTATGATCCTTAACCTTCTATCCCAACATCGATTTCCATTATGTCAGTGTTGACAGAGTCTGTCCACCGTCTTCTCGGCCTCCTTCATAGCCACTTTTCTCCAGGGTCATAATCCATTAATATCTTCACTAGGCTATTGTCTACTAGTACTATAATACATTATTATAGAATATCCTTTTCCAATATGCATTATTTGAATGCATTGATACAATTAGATGAAAACAAGTTCAGTCAAACCTGATGTTTCATGCGCTGAGGATTCTGCATGTAAGACTATAATTTATGTTTACATAATACTAAATTCAAAACAAAGAAATCTGATTTTTTGTATCATAAAGAAGGAGAAATACATAATTTTTCATGATTTTTAAACTTTTCACCAACTTTAAAAGTTTTGTTAAAGAATTAAATACAGTTTTGTTACTAACAAATATTAATCTTTCCAATGATATATCACATGACCAGAAGAAAAAAAAATTCAGAATTTTCCAACTTTCAGCAGCCTAATAGTCTAAATATAAAGTTGTAAGCTCAGTTATAGTTTTCCAATAAAGCAGTCCTTTATACATATATTTGAGATATGTTATGGTTTCCTTAACTTCTTTACTCAGGCTATTGCTTACATGAATATCCTTTTTTTCTTGCTGTTTTTGGGCCCAAAGGGGGGAGGGTCTATATAATTTTTTTATTCTATAAAAAAGCTTCTGCGTTTTGTTTTATATTTTGAGTTTCACTTTTAAACGGTTATCTGGTGATGAGTTTTGAATTTTTAAGTGTTTTCTCAGGACATTTTAAATTCCATATTATATATTCTTGATGTTTTTTTACCACCTAGGGTAATCAGTTTGTTAGAAGTTATAGATTTTCCCAAGGAGAATTTTAATTGTAATTGAAGTTTATAAATCAAACCGTTCATGAGTTATTGTTTTTTTTTTTTTTTTTTTTTTTTTCTCACCACTCCGGTCTTAGAACCACAATTGGCGTTGCTGTTTGGTTAACTAAATCTTGACTTTTCTATGTTAAGCAATTACTTCCTCATATCTCTTCTCATTAGAAAAAGACATGATTTTTAACTAATATACTAATAACTTACTATTAGTTTACATTACACACAGTTTATCACAGTAAAAAAAAAAAAAACTTTTACAAATTAAGTCCATTTTATGACATTGTTCAACACAAATTAGGTTTGAGCGAGTGAAATTAATTCCGTAGATGCTGTTGTAATTTTCTCGGGGTTATCCGGGTAATGCGTCTCTACACCAGTATCTCTTGAGTCTTCTCTGCGGATTCCCAGGGAGAGATGAACAGAACATGCTGGACGCTTCTATGTTTTCACTGAGTTCAAGTTTACTAAAGAACGTACCATATCGAAGTTTGTAATAGTCTTGCACGAATGGGATCTTCAGATCGTGATGGAGTGTTCTATTGGACACGAAATAAGGAGCGTTGGCAACTTGTCTGAGTATTTTAGATTGAAGCTGTTGTATTCTGTTGATATTGCTCTTGGATGTTGCGCCATATACTTCGATGCCATACCGCCATACTGGCGCCAGTACGGATAGATAGATTAGTCTTTTGCAAGACATGCTCACGGCAGACTTCCTTCCCATAAGGCTGTTTAAGATTTGAAGTCTCGAGCGAATTTTTTGCCTTGTGTACGCGACGTGGGTCCTCCATGTTAGACGTCGGTCCATTGTTAATCCTAAGTATTTAGCGCTGTTGCTTTGCGGAAGAACATTTTTATTTATTTCTACCTGGGGACAGGACTGTTGGTTTAGCGTAAACGTCACCTGTAAACTTTTGGAATGGTTTATTTTAATCTTCCATTTCTCTGCCCATGCTTCAATCTTGTTCAAGTGCTCCTGCAACAGTAGTGAAGCACGCGAAGGATCACTATTTGCCGCTAAGATGCAGGTGTCATCGGCGAAAGTCGCTGTTACCGTGGTTTTTAGCACTGGAAAATCCGCCGAGTACAAGGAATATAACAGTGGCGCAAGTATACTTCCCTGCGGGACGGATGCATTTATCCCGTATTTTCCAGATATTGATGAATTTATCTTCACTACAAAACTCCTTCTTGACAAGAAGCATTGTATTACCGCATAAATATCATTTGGCAGAATGTTCTTCAGTTTGTACAGGAGGCCTTGATGCCACACCCGATCGAATGCCTGCTCGACATCAAGAAAGACCGCGCTACAATATTGTCCCCTTTCCAGTGTCGAAGCTATTTTATCGGTAATCCGATGAATTTGTTGTACGGCCGAATGTTTTGCACGAAATCCAAACTGGTGATTGGGCAAGATCTTGTTTTTCGAAATTACTTTTATAATTCGATCCTGTATTAACATCTCAAATATCTTTGACAGTACACTAAGCAAACTAATTGGCCTATATGATGAAGGAGCTGATAAGTCTTTATGAGGTTTTGGTATAATTTTGATAATGGATTCTTTCCAGGTTTCGGGGAAATATCCTGTTCTTAAGATAGCGTTATAAATATATGTCAATAATATTAGGCTTTTATTCGGTAGATTTTTAGCTATTTCAGCGGTTATAAGATCTTTGCCTGGAGCTTTTTTGTTTTTTAAGCGTTTAATTTTATTTTGTACCTCCTTCGGCGATATGTATTTAGTTGGCCATGTTAATTGCAAAGGTGCCAAAAGATATTCTTTAACTGATATTTCGTGTTGCAGCTGACCCTTTATTTCAAACGGTTTAAATGTATTGAACAGGTGCTTCCCAAACGTCTCAGCTTTGTCCTCATCGGTTTTAGCCCAATCCCCATTAGGTTTCCTAATGGATTGGGGTTTGGGAAGTTTATTGATAAAGGACTTTGTAGATTTCCATATCGATCCGTCTTCCGGATTTAGTTGTGCAAAAAACTGTGAGTGTCTGAAATTTTTATATCGAATTATTTTATTCCGTAACTGTTTTTGTAGTCCGTTATAGAATCTTTTAAGTGATGGGATTCTGTTTTGCTGCCATTGAACTCTTGCGTTTCTCGTTAATTGAATTAGTTCCCCTATTTCAAACGGAGTATAAAATAAATGAGTTTCCGACAATCTATCCTCTTTGGGATATGAAGTATTTGTTTTACACGCCTCATGGATACTGCTTACCAAATTGATCACTGCATTTTCTATTTCACTTGAAGTTTTTAGAGGAATATTTAAATTGGTATTATGTTCAACTTGTTTAGCGAATCCACTCCAGTTTGTGCTATTATTTGTTAAATAACTTCGCTTTGGTTTGGGTATCGTTTGGATGGTGATGCATGCTAGGACTGGTGAGTGGTCTGAACTGAGCAGAGGCAGGGATTTGCAGTTCCAATAGACCTGATGTAAATTTTTTGTTATAAAGAAGTCAAGTATGTTCGGAATGCGGTTTTGGTGCTTAGGCCAATAGGTCGGCTCATCTGGTCCTACTACCTGCAAGTTGTGCTGTCGAATTAAATTAACCAGCATTCTACCTCTGGAATTGTCCTTCCGACATTTCCATAAAGTGCTGGTGGCATTAAAATCTCCTCCTAATATTACCCTGGTTCCTAGGTTTTGGAAAATTGCTCTTATTCTCTCCTTGGGTAGGATTATGTTTGGATGACAATATATTGCTGCAATAGTAAATTCTGATTCCACAGCTCTGATGCTGACTAAAAATATTTTTATCGTTTCTGAACCATTTTACTAGAAATATGTATGGAATCCTAATAAAAATATATATATATATATATATCAATTATTTTAAATATAAATTAATATAATTACTTTTTATGATCATGTATATTTTTTTTATAAAGTAGATGCATATAAGTTTATGTTTCAAATATTCTATTTTTCATTCATGAATGTAGTTTAATGCTAATTTGATATTTATTCAGAGAACAGATATATTCTCAAAGTGTAATTTACAAACGGCAATATTCAAAAAATTATACATATTTTAAAAATTTTTATACTTTTTTTTATAAACTATTGTATACTGTTGGCATATTTTATTCAAAATAGAAATGATTCAAATCTGTGAGTATTGGTTTAGCAAATTAATTAAATGGTTTTGATAACATAAATAAATTACAGTCACTTCTAAAATTAGTTAAATATTTACATTATAAAAGTACTATAACATATAAACTGTTTCACTAAAAGATATAATGAAAGTAAGAAGATAGAGATTAGTATACAAATGAATTTGCTGTTGAAATGAATGGAAAAAACGAATGTTTAAAAAAAATCTAATAAAACTAAAGTAAGAAATTTTAATTAGTTTTTGCTCCGTTTATACTTTGTTATAATAGCATATGTTGAGTTCAATTTATAGCAGGGTGCTTCTTCATCTCTCCTATAGATTTTTATTTTTATATAAAAAAATGATTTTTATTGAAAATGCAATACAAAGAAAAAATAAACATTGTAAATGATTTATTCTTTTATTCACTATTTATTTTTCAATGAAATTGTTTTCTAGATTATTTGTATCTTAATATGTTCATGATTCAAATTTTTTGTAATAGAAGTAGGAATCTTACTTCTTTTACCAATAAATTTCAAATCATAATTGATGATTGATTCATTTATTAGTTGAAATAGCAATAATGATTTTAATTTTGTAATAGGTGCAATATATTAGTAAATCCTTGGTAAGGGAAATTCAAAATAACTAGTTAATTATGAAAAGTACAGTACAATTAACAGAATGTCATTTTATTAAATATGTTTATAACTGTTGAGATTCATTAATTATTTATTTCCTAAATTTTGTTCAGTACTTAGTTACACATTATTGCTGTAAGTGCCATCACCAAGTTAAAATGGCATAATAACAAGTTTCTTAAAGTGGTGAGAATTTATTAAAAATTGTTCCATTTGCCTGTTCTGTATAAAATTTAATTTTGTTTTATTAACTAGTTTAACAAAATTATTCTGAAACAAAATAAGTATGTTAAACATCTCTGTAAGTTATACTAGTTGACTGAGCATTATAACTACCATCTATTACACTATAAATAGTACACAGATTAGTATCAATGATTATTAATTTTATTTATGTTGCTTATTTTTGAACCCAAGACTTCAGTGTAATACATAACCAATTTGTTTACAAAATAATAATAATTTCAATACAAAATTATATAAATTTAGTATACTGTTTATATCAGCTTGAAATAAATAAAACCACAACATTTATGGCAACAATATTGTTTTCATTGTCCATAAATTTGTAACTGAATAAAACATAGTGAATTATAAACATTAAGAAAAGTGAAAATAATTATTAATAGACTATCAATTTTGAGTTCTAAATAACTTTTTAATAGAACAGAATAAATAAAACCACAACATTCATGGAAACAATGTTGTTTTCATTGCCTGTGAATTCATAATCAATATACATATAGGAAATAATAAAAGAAAAAAGAACAAATTATTAACAAATTATCATTATTTACATATAACTAGTAGGCAAATGTTTATAGTTAAAAAAAAAATACAAAAATGGAAACTACTGCATGCAAAATTATCATAAGAATAAATTGTTTGCAACAGTACTTAACTAAAACATGTATCTATTTTTTCACAATTTTTGTACAAGCAAACTGAAATAGAAAGTAATTAGTAATCAATAAATAACAATATAAATTTTGTAAGAGAATATATAATTAAAAAAAAAAGGTTATGACGGCATAGTAGCCCTAAAAAGGGCTAATCTAAAAGCATTGAAATTACAATAAATACAAGTAATAGATATGACTAGTTACAAAATAAACAAATAAAATAAAAATAACAATAAAAGCAATAATATTAATAACTAAAAATAAATAATACAATAAAAATATCAACAATGGAAAATAGGTATTTAGTTTATCTGTCAACTGTGTCAGAATACCATTGTGAAGACTGCTAAACATTGCACATCCTGGAAAAAAAATAATATATAATAGCAGCTGGCCTTTATTTAATCTATAAAGGCTCAATTATTTATATATAAAGCATTTATTACTGAATATTTAAAGATATTTGTACATTTATTTCTTAAAAATCTAAAATGAAGTATAAAATTTAAAGGGGAAAAATTTGCAAATATTAATAAAAACGTTTTAGAATAATATTTTATCAAGTATACACACATAAAACAATAAAAAAAAAACGCCACTTTGTAATTTCTGGCTCTGATGTTACAAATAAAAACCAAATTAAGATTTAATTCATGAGTATCTCAATCTAGAACCTCTAATGAGGGTCATAATAAATTGTAATACATTTAAAAAGAAAAACTAGAAAAAAGTATGAAGTAGATGATTAGAATAAAATATCAAAATTAATGATGAGGTAGAAGATGAAAATGAGGACTAGGATAAAATATACATTATACCCCTATTTTTAAATAACAATATAGGACAATCAGATTTATTTACATTCTCTTTTATCCACAAAGCAACACTTATACATTTATCATTATGTAACATACAATGATTATTAACTTTAGCTGTTGGCCAAGATTATCTGTTAATCAGGTTTCTTTTTTTCAACTATTTTGCATATAACCTCCACATATTGTTTACTATATTTTGTATGGGTATTCCCATTTACAACTGATCTATTACCACATATATATATGTTTAATTGGAATGTAGATCAACTACTATACCATTAGTAAATAAAAATTTACCACATATTTTTTTCTTATCTCCTATTCCCATTGATATATGATTCCACTCCTTTCCATGTACTTGTACATTGATACATCTTCTACAGTGACTCTGGTATCTGAAATCGTAGTCAGTAAATTGCCTGGACATTGTGCACCTATTTAAAATAATTCCCATTATTTAAAAACTACCTTGTATTTATTTATTACATAAAGGAGAAACAAATTTTAAAACAATCTAAAAATGTTCAAATAGTTAAAATTTTTAAACTACTCACCAATTCTGCATACACCTTTCCTAAGTGGCATTCAATGTTGTTGTAGGTATCTTTGTTTGTAACTGGCCAGTACAATTGCATATGTATAATTTTTTAGTATTATTCATTTTATTGATAATCCATATCAAAAGGTATTTTGCTATCTGGTGTGCTACTTCTTCAATCTTCAATTACAAAAATTCTGAGATATTGATAAAACATTTACTATTAGTCAGAATGTGTCATTTTTATTCTTTCTTTTATTTACTTAATATTGAGAATATAAGTTAAAACATTTAATGAGACTAATAAAATTTAAACATTCATTTCTCTTCATTTAAATTAATTTTAAAATTAAATGAAATTTTAAATTTTTGCTTAGATCTTAAACCTTACATTTAACAACACAATCCTCTGTTTGATTGTCACCTGCATTAATTTATTTGAAAACAGCTATATTCTTACATTTTTTCTTTTCTTTATTATATTTCATGTTTCTATATTAATTCATTTCATTCAATTTTGTAGTTAAATAATAAAATTATATATTCTAAATGGCATTGATAATTTCTCATTCTTTTATTAATAATCATTTTAAAAATTTTTAACAAAAATTTCTCATGTTATTCACTTGTAAAATCAACATTTGAATCTGTACATTATATTCTTTTAACATGTGTAATGTACACCTGCACTGTGTATTAAATGTGATGAGCTCTGCCTAGGTCATCCAAAAGTTATTTTTGAGAAACTACATTTATAATTTTTTAGGCATGGAATAAATTAATGGACTTTTATGGAAATAATAAGAATATTTTTAGTACTTTTAAAGTTACTGTTAAATATAATAATTAAAATATGTGAAAATAATCCCAAAAAATATTTTTTTTCATATCTGTAATAACTATAATAACAAACTAATTTTTGAAAACATATTTCTTAAAATCACTGGTCATGAACACATCTAAGTAACTGCAATAATAAAATAATGATTGAATTATCAAAAGGATCAACATTCTGCAACAGAGAATAATTTTGATACTAAAGATTAATAGAAAGTGTGCTATAACAGACAATATCCCAACTAGTATTTTATAATAGTATGTGAAAAATGTAGTACTGTAATATTTCACAAATAAACATTAAGGAAAAAAAATAATTTCTGAACTTAACTGTTTACAGTACAGGTAAACACATTTAACATGATTTCCAAAAATGAGGTAACTTTTATTTAAATATTATTCTTAAAACTGTTTATTCACATTTCTATTATCTGAATTCCATTACCTAATTTAAAAGTATTTTATAATTAAATGATACATACACATTGATATTCAAACGCCAATGTTCATCTTGCTCATTATCATTTCTTACCCAAATAAAAATAATGCCACATATATTTTGATTTTTTGCATTATTTAATCAACATTTTGATATTCATTTGTTCATTCTCACCAGCCAATTTTATTCAATAAACACACATACATTTTTCTTAAATGTAGTAATTTTATTATATAAAATATAATTTTTAAACGTTTAAAATGTATGCTTCCAACCTGTTTGATATTTAATATGGTGCATTTCCATTTGTACGTCATGCTTCTTAACATTTCCCAGACACTATATATCTGACTTCAATTGTATCTGTTAATTTTTCTGTTCTCTAGAGCTAAAAATGCAAACGTTTATTTTTAAATGTAAAATAAAAAATCGTTTTTTAATATCATGCCAAGTTACATTAAATTATATATTAAACATTTCACTGCAATGAATGTATTTAAAATTGCAATCATTTGGGCATACAGTTAAACATTTTTAGATCAGTAAAAATAATTTAATTAGTAGTTTCAGTGCTTATTTTGTATAACCTGTGTTAAGGATTTAATATACATTTTTTCAATTTAGAAGGCACTGAAAACCATAACTGTAAAAAGAAAGTATATTAATTTAATTATATAAGTCTTAAACCATAATTACATGCTAAATATCTGTTTCCTTATGAAATTTCAGTAATAATTTCCTTGTTAATTAAAAAAAGATAGTTTTTAAAATTACAAAACAAAACATTTAATAAATATGTGATCAAACCTTACTACTGCGTTATATTATTACTGGTTTTTAATCAAAAACAGTTAGTAAATATAAAAATATACAAATTTTTAACCATAATAAAACAGCTTCTAAAATTATTCTCTAAAAAAATGCATGGTATACTAACTTTTCTGAATCTGTAGGGTGAACTAATATGTTCCTTTAAACTGTTCATAACGAAACTGCTTTTGGCACATTACAAATATATTTAATTACATAAACAAAAAAAGTAAATTTAAAACACATTGAAGGCAAAAATTTAGTAAAAGACAAAGAAACACGATTCACGCTAAATTCAAAATCGCTAAACTCGAATTTCACACAATCGTCTAAAACGATGGAAGTGAGCAGCCGAAATGAAAGAAAAACCTCTTACGTCATTATTTGATAATATTCTTAAATTTTATAGGCTTTTAATGTGAATTTACACAAATTAGCTTTTTTTCATCATAATTAATGTTAAATATTTAAAGAAATACTTAAAATATAATAAAAAATATTATTTTTATATTTACTAATTATTTATATATATATATATATATATAATTTAATTTATTTAACAGTTATTAGATGCAATAAAATTGTTAATGAAATATATATATTTTAAATTGCTTTCGTTTTTAAAAAACATAAAAACTGACGGCAAAATATTAATTCATAAAAATAAATTTTAGTTTTTTAAATATGTATAAAAAATTTAAGAATGATAAACAGTAATACGAAGAACGAATTTGAAAAATATATTGTTTATTGTATAACAAAATTATAATACGGGATTTTATTTTATGCAAAACTATTGAGAAAAATTATGTGTTAAATGAGAATAGAACTTTAATTGAAATATTTAAAGAAAATTATATATCTGTATTATTGGATAATTTTCAATATAAATTCCCCAATACTGTGTAAATTTCTTAAAAACATTGATTTCAGTTAAATATATTATGAATGACTTAAAGCAGTAAGATTAAAAATCACATAACTTAATAAAATAATACTAAATGAAAAATAACCCAGAATATACATAATAAACAGTTTTCAATAGCAAATATTATAAGTAGAGAAAGTAAATGTATGAAATAAAAAAGTAGAGTTATAATTTTGTTATGCCGAATACAAATTTTACAAATGATTTTTATATGTGTAAATAATTTGTATGCAATGTAAAATATCAAATTCAATTATGTTATATTATTTTTAAGTAGAAAACTAAGTAGAGATAAATAAAAGTTTTTAAATGGTTCAATCATTATGCCTGAAATTAAATAAAACGCATGTTTAATTTGAAAATTTACTGTTACTGAACGATTACTGTGATATATACTTTTATAAAATATATACAGAATAAGTTTTAACTCATTAAACTAATAATTTAATTTCAGTGATAGATGTATGGAAGGAGTGAGTTGTAATCTCAAAATTTTATAAACATTTTTTTCTAGGACTGAATTGTTTGTGCATAACATTTCAAAACAAATTAAGGTCGAACACTAATCAATTTTTTAAAATTTCATTTGGAATATTATTTGCCTGCAGTGGTTTTTGAAGAAGCAATACAATAGAAATTAAAGAACTGCTGTATTCATGAAGATGAACACTAAAAATTATATACATATACTTGGTTTTTCAGCAAATTTGTTGGTTTCTTCTGAAAGCAACTAAAACGCTGGAAGTTGGGTGGAAAAATGGAAGTAATTGGTCTTGCGTCATCGTTGCAAAAACGATAGCAAAATTGTTAAACTACATCGATTGCTTACAATTATCGACTTTTTAAAATTTTTAATACTCTCTTCAGAAATTGAAATAATTCTCAGATGCCATTTAGTCCTATTATCGGTTTTTCCTGTTTACTCTTTTAGTGAATTTACGCGTTTATTTATATATAATTTTGTAATTATTGAACATAAACGAAATAATAATTCATAAAGTGATGAAATGCGTGTTTAGTACACTTTATGTATATAGTAATTTTAAATTTTTATTACGGAAAAATGTAATGGTGGACAAGAAAGTAAATATAATAAACATAGTCAATGAATTGTGAAAAATAAAATGTACCTTTTTTTTATCGTCAGATGTGCAATGCATTTAGAGAAGAAACATAATATTAAAATGCTCAAGTATGAATTTACATGTGAAAAAGGGTAAATCATTTATACTTCAATAAATAGTTTAAAGCGATGTACTATGTTATAACACTTTTTAAATTATATGCCAATAAAAAAGTATCCAATCATATGTAAAATTATTGTTATAATTCACATTCATAAATATATTTTTTTTATGAATTAATATTAAAATTATGTGAAAATGTTAACACTCAATGATTTACATGAAACTTTTTTAGAATTTAATATATGGGAACGAAAACAGGAATCAAGTAATATAGAACAGTATAAACCGTGTGATGCAGTAAAGGAAAAAAAAGGAAATGTGAAGCTGTTTATTTGTAATTGTGTTGGCCAAGTAAAAACTGAAATACACAGACGTATTCCTCATAGAAAAGAACTTTGTAAGATTGGTGAGATACATATATCTGTATTGTTTGTTAATTAATAACTATAAAAAATTTAGTTAAATAAAAATAGTGATTTTGGTATATAATTAATAGATTGCATTGCACAATTATAAATAGGTGCGATAATTGAGTTTTTTGCGGTTTTGCTGAAATGTTTACTATTTGCTTTTAAGTCTTAAATGTTTTTTTGCAATTTTAAGAACATGAAAACAAATCTTATTGAAATTGAATGTAATGGTATTTTTGAAAAAATTAATTGGTTTTAAAAAAGTTATTAATATTGGAGGGTGTAACAGTTTCTAAATATAGAGAATATTAAGAATACATTATTTAAGTCAAATTTGAAATAAATGAAAGTGGACATATGCTTAAATACTAAGGTGAAAAAAATTATATAGTTAATTTATGCGCGTTTCATATTTATTAATTTTTTTATCATTCGTTCACACATTTTATTCCGTTAAAAATTATTTGTTGTGTCTAATATAAAAGTAGAACTTTAAGACTTTAGTGTGTAAGATTATAATAAGGATAATTACACATATGTACCATAATAAGGTAAATTATAAGGTAATTTTCTATTTGGAATGTTAATAGAAAGAATAAGAAGGAAAGAAAATAAAAAAAATGATATTATTACTGGTTATGTTTTAATATATAAATACGACTTAATAATTTAGGTGTATAAGGTTATGTTTAGAATAATTACTGATTTAGACTTCATACATAGTGTCTCTGGACAGCAAACGTAGAAAAATTATTTAAATTTCATTGAATTAAAGCTGACTAATCTTGTCACCATAAACATACTTAAACAATATAAAACAAGTAAAAAATTGATCACGGTTTATTTTTAAATATATAAATTATTTATATAAAAATTTGTTTATTCACCTTTTATATGGTAACTAAAAATCCAGATTCAAAATATAATTTAAAGTACATTATTTAATATATGTTTTTTCTATTTATTTACATTTATGTTTCATTTGCAGATTGCATATGGCTTGTCCACACTGTTATTTGGATCAACATATAGAATAAACTTTTGTGATTTGAATTGCTATTGTTTATAGTTAAATTAGACATTATATTTTATGTATATATACAAATTATTTTAATTTTAAGTCACAGTTGTAATTTACGATAAATCAAAAATCTCACGTTTGGTAAATGTGTAATTTATTGTGATTTATTTTTTCTAAAGATTTATACAAAAAGAATTATTTATGTACTGTAATTTACACTATTGTAACAACTTAAAGTATTTCAAAAAACTTTTTTACAACATACATATTTTATTTACTTTTGACAATTTTTATTATTTCATTAATTTCATAGTATAGATCTTTTAATTGTATTAAATTTCAGAATGTGTTTTTAAATTTATTCTATATTTTGTTGATAACTTTTGTAAGTTTGCTATATTTCTTAATAGAAAAGGTGTGTGTACTACAAATCTCCAGTTTATTCATGTGCTTCAACTGTGTGTTATATATTTTTATAACAAGGTCAATCAAGCATGGTGTTTTGTGGGATAAGGATTCTGTATATTAAGTTAAAGATAACTATGATTTACACTTACATAATGTTAAATTCAAAACAAAGAAGTCTAATTTTTCGTGCTGCAAAGAAGGAGAAAAAAACGCTATTTCTGGCGCTTTTTTAAACTTTTTTCCGATTTTGAAAATTTCAATAAGAAAACAGAATATAGTTTCATTCTCAATAAATAGTGAACTTCTTATCAATATATCATACTGGTGGGGGGAAATATTTTTTTCAAAAATGTCAAGTTTAGGTGCCTCGAGAGCTTAAAATAAAGCTGTAAGCTCAGCTATAGTTTTCTTATAAGCCGGTTCCTTATTCATATATTTGAAATAAGTTTTGGTTTTCGCAACTTTTTTATTTGAGATATTACTTATGTGAACATCTTTTTTTTTTGTTGTTGTTTTTGCCCCAAAAGGAAGGGTTTAAATTATTTTTTAACCATAACTTTTTGGTTTTATGAAAGAACTTTTGCGTTTTGTTTTAGATTTCGAATTTAACTTTTGAAGGGTTATCTGGTGTTGAATTATTCATTTTTAAATGATTTTTGAGGTTGTTTTAAATTCTGTGTAAGTTCTTGGAGGTTTTTTAAATTTTATGCTATCCGGAGTAATTGACTACCTTGAAATAATATATTGTCTTAAAGAGAAGTTTAATTGTAATTTTTAATCCAATTTTGAAGTTTATAAGTCAAACTGTTCGTAAGGTGTTGATTTTTATTTTGTTTTCTATTCTGCATTTTCTTAAATAAAATGTGTTCTCAGTCCTTGAAATAGTTTATAATATAAAATGCCCATGTATTATGTACAATCATAAATTCTATTTGTTACATATATATATAAATATATAATCAAAGAAAAAAAAAAATTTGTTTCATATATTGCCTCAAAAATTTGGTGTTACAGTAAAAAACAGTTATAGTAATTAATAGCTTTGAACAGGTTATAGAAACGAGTATTGCTGTAAGTGGAAGAAGTGCATAAAACTATAGGTTAATTTTTATCCAATATTGCAACCAAAATTTGTTATTAAAATAATAAATTATGGCTTATAATGACATGGATAAACATGTAATTTTAAAAGTTTTTATAGATGAATTTAACTAAAATCGTCATTCAATTTTTTTTTCTTAAAAAAGGAAAAAAGATGACAAAAGACTGGTACCAGTACTAAATAACAAGTCACCAGTCAGATTTTGGTGAAATACAATCAGCCATATTAATGTTCGGTCACGTTATAGAACAAATGAATGCACCAGATAAAAATAAAGTTTTATAAGTAATTTTCTTTAAACGAATTATGATTCTTTTTTTTACATGCATGCATTTAGAAGATTTTTCTTTGTGTTATTTCATTTAAAACATTACAAACGAATATTAATGCGCCTGACTATATTATGGTGCTCTCATTCCTGATAGTTCGTAAATGCGGCTTCTCCACACTATTCCAGTGTTACGGCTTTAACAAGAAGAAAAAGGACAAAGAAACTATTCAAGCTAAAAAGGCTACTCGCCGTATCCAACCAAATTATCAACCTCGTCTGGAGGCTCGTGTTATTGACACGAATAAATTCAATTGTTAATCAAATAAAATGTATTATATTCACATAATTAAACAACGCGTAGTTACTCAATGACAAAAGTATTTTGGAACTAAGATCAGATGATCAGAGCATAAAACAAGGATAAGCAACGACAAACAAAAAAAAAATATTTACAAAAATTCTCCAACTCTTGTTAATTACTATGACGACGAGCAATAAATTTAATTCAAGTTTTATTATGAGCTCGCCGACCACGTAATCGCTTTACAAACGGTAACCTTGTAACCAGGGGTGTATCGTCAATAGAAGCGATGGATGCACCGCTTCCTCTAACAAATCAGTAGGAAATTGTTTTTTTTCGCATTTGCGAAAAAATTACAACCGAAATAAAATGAAATAACTTGCTGAATTTAAGTGCAAAAATTAAAAATTACTAGAAAAAAAGTGCTAGATGAAAGAGCATCTGCAATAGCGAGTAACAGAAAAAGCTACACGCTTACTGTCTACAGTTGCCTCCAAATGATCTGCTGCATGTTGATAATGGAAAAAGGTTGCGCACTTATATTCAATTTGGAAGCGCCAGATGTGTCGCTTCCAGATCACATCATTTGCACGAATTTTTATCCCGTGCATTGGGAGTAAAGTAAAAATGGGCACACATATTCAATCTGGAAGCGTCGAGTAAAATCGCTTTACTAGCATGTACAACAATCAACAGTGCAATTTTTATGCATGTCAGTATGTGTGTGTGTACAATCATTGTGTAATGTGGTATTTGCAGTACTGGAAACGATGATCAGTCGTGCGTTTTCCACTTTTCAGTCCGTAATATTACTACAGTAGAAGCTATACCAGCACGTTTATCCGTGATGTTTCAGTCTGGTAAAATGCAAACATTTTCGAAATTGAGACTACATATAATTATTAAAACACTTCCACTGATTGGTTTTAGTTCATTAAGTAATCCAGAAAAAATTAAATATTCAAAATAATAAAACAACGCCTAGTTTAGATAATTTTAGTACAAAATCGAAAGGCGTGTAAAAATTCTCTTCCATAATTTATCAAAGCTAAAACCCCAGTAGTGAATCAGCCATCGGTACTGCCCGACCAGTCACACTGACACCTCATCGCACACACTCTCACATTTATTCTTATCATATGTGTAATTTTGCAAAATAACGTCGCTTATAGTCAGTTTGCGATATGCATAAATGTAAGATACTACTCGTTACAGAAAAAAACTTGTTATTTTACGTTTAGAAAATGAGAAGTCCATTAAAATTGAATAAAACAGTTCAACGTTCTTTATACCACAATTTACAAAATTAAAAAAAAAAAATTGAAAAGAAAAGGTAAAACAGAATAAAGGAAAACTGGTTGAAGTAAATGTACTGAATTTTAAAAACAATTTTACATGGTTTAGTTTCAATAAAGCATTAGTGTTCATACTAGTGAACCAAATTTTACAGAATAAACTAACAAATTTGCTGAAAAACTAAATATACGTATATAATTTTTAGAGTTCATCTGCATAAATGCAGCAGTTTTTTAATTGCCACCGTATTGCCTCTTCAAAAACAACTGCAAAAGCAATTGGTATTCCGAATGAAATTTTAAAAAATTGATTATTGTTCGACCTCAATTTGTTTTGAAATGTTATGCACAAACAATTCAGTTTCAGAAAAGTTGTTTATAGAATTTTGAGATTCCAACTCACTCCTTCCATACAATTATTACTTTAATCAGTTAAAACTTGTTCTATATATATTTCATAAAAGTTTATATCAGAGTAATCATTCAGTAACAGTAAATTTTCAAATTAAACATACGCTTTATTTAATTTCAGGCATAATGATGAACCACTTAAAAACTTTTATTTATATAGTTTCCTATTTAAAAATAATATAAAACTATTGAATTTGATATTTTACATTACATACAAATTATTTACATATATAAAAATCATTTGTAAAATTTGTATTCGGCATAATAAAATTATGAGTACTTTTTTATTTCATACATTTACTTTCTCTACTTAAAACATTTGGAATTGAAAACTGTTTATTATGTATATTCTGGGATGCTTTTAAAAAATTGACTCAGTATTGAGGAATTTATGTTTAAAATTATCCAATAATACAGATATATCATTTTCTTCAAAAACTGCAATTCAATTTCTATTTCCATTTAATAGATAATTTTTCTAAATAGTTCTGCATAAAATAAAATCTCGATTTATAATTTCATTATACAATAAATAATATATTTTTCAAATTTGTTCTACATATTACTGTTAATCATTTTTAAATTTCTTACGGTGTGTGCGGAAATCCATATACATATTTAAAAAACTAAAATTTATTTTCACGAATTAATATTTTGCCGTCAGTTTTTATGTTTTTTAAAAACAAAAGCAATTTAAAATATATTTTTTCATTAACAATTTTATTGTACCTAATAATTGTTAAATAAATTAAATTATATATATATAGAGAGAGAGACATATATAAAAATAATTAGTATAAAATATAAAATATTAATTAATAATTGTAAAACTAATATTTTTTATTATATTTTAAGTTTTTTTTAAATATTTAACACTAATTTTGATGAAAAATAGTTAATTTGTGTAATTCACATTAAAAGCCTATAAAAACAATGACGTAAGACCAATTGTTTCCATTTTTTCACCCAACATCCAGCGTTTTAGACGATTGTGCCGAAATGAAAGAAAAACCTCTTACGTCATTATTTGATAATATTCTTAAATTTTATAGGCTTTTAATGTGAATTTACACAAATTAGCTTTTTTTCATCATAATTAATGTTAAATATTTAAAGAAATACTTAAAATATAATAAAAAATATTATTTTTATATTTACTAATTATTTATATATATATATATATATATAATTTAATTTATTTAACAGTTATTAGATGCAATAAAATTGTTAATGAAATATATATATTTTAAATTGCTTTCGTTTTTAAAAAACATAAAAACTGACGGCAAAATATTAATTCATAAAAATAAATTTTAGTTTTTTAAATATGTATAAAAAATTTAAGAATGATAAACAGTAATACGAAGAACGAATTTGAAAAATATATTGTTTATTGTATAACAAAATTATAATACGGGATTTTATTTTATGCAAAACTATTGAGAAAAATTATGTGTTAAATGAGAATAGAACTTTAATTGAAATATTTAAAGAAAATTATATATCTGTATTATTGGATAATTTTCAATATAAATTCCCCAATACTGTGTAAATTTCTTAAAAACATTGATTTCAGTTAAATATATTATGAATGACTTAAAGCAGTAAGATTAAAAATCACATAACTTAATAAAATAATACTAAATGAAAAATAACCCAGAATATACATAATAAACAGTTTTCAATAGCAAATATTATAAGTAGAGAAAGTAAATGTATGAAATAAAAAAGTAGAGTTATAATTTTGTTATGCCGAATACAAATTTTACAAATGATTTTTATATGTGTAAATAATTTGTATGCAATGTAAAATATCAAATTCAATTATGTTATATTATTTTTAAGTAGAAAACTAAGTAGAGATAAATAAAAGTTTTTAAATGGTTCAATCATTATGCCTGAAATTAAATAAAACGCATGTTTAATTTGAAAATTTACTGTTACTGAACGATTACTGTGATATATACTTTTATAAAATATATACAGAATAAGTTTTAACTCATTAAACTAATAATTTAATTTCAGTGATAGATGTATGGAAGGAGTGAGTTGTAATCTCAAAATTTTATAAACATTTTTTTCTAGGACTGAATTGTTTGTGCATAACATTTCAAAACAAATTAAGGTCGAACACTAATCAATTTTTTAAAATTTCATTTGGAATATTATTTGCCTGCAGTGGTTTTTGAAGAAGCAATACAATAGAAATTAAAGAACTGCTGTATTCATGAAGATGAACACTAAAAATTATATACATATACTTGGTTTTTCAGCAAATTTGTTGGTTTCTTCTGTAAAATTTGGTTCAATAGTATGAACACTAATGCTTTAATGAAATTAAAACCATGTAAAATTGTTTTTAAAATTCAGTACATTTACTTCAACCAGTTTTCCTTTATTCTGTTTTACATTTTCTTTTCAGTTTTGTTTTTTTTTTAATTTTAAAATTTTGGTATGAGGAACGTTAAACTATTTTATTCAATTTTAATGAACTTCTCATTTTCTAAACATAAAGTAACAGAAGTTTTTTTCTGTAACGAGTAGTATCTTACATTTATGCATATCGCAAAAATATGTTTTATTGAATAAACTTGCTGATAAAACATATTAAACAAAATCCGTCTTAATGATGGAGTCGAAATAAAATATGCTAATGAACTTCGCACTTGTATACATAAAACAAAAAAATACCAATAAAGTGGAAATTACTTAATATGAAATGTAAATTTAGTCTGAAATCGAATTAGTCTATTTATAATTGTATTTTATTATAATAGTAAAAAAGCTGTAATAATCAAAGTTAATCGAATATAAAAATTTAATGATGTTTATAAAAAAAGGTTCTATACTGTCATGATCCTATTATGCATAGGCGTCGCTAGTGGGGGGGGGGGGGGGGGGGGGCAGTTGCTCCCCCCTGGAGCCTTGAAACTTTTTAATCAACTGGCCATAATGATTCATAGGCGCGTACTTGCGGGAAAATTTGGAAGAGTTTTATAATAAAGAATAATTTGCCAGAAACTCACAAAAATTATGTTTTAATTAAGATTTTATTCTTGTAGCCTTTACAACTTATAAATTTCATTTTTCCTATAGCTCATATCTTCGTTCTATCATCTTGCCTCCCCCTGGCGGCTGGTGACGCCCTTGCTACTATGGTATAACATAAATAAAATTCTGGTTTTTCCTTTTGGAATTCTGGCTTTACTATGCTGTGAGAAATGAAAAACGTGAACACAATTGTATATTTTTATCTTATTTTTAGATCTGTACATGGCATAGTCTCGAAACAAGTAAAGTAACGTAATTCATATTGAATGGTTTGAATGATTGAGAAGTTGGAATCTTATTTCAATGCCGTACCAACACTATCAAGATATTTAACGTAAATAAACAAAGGTTAGGCATAAAGATACTGCCCGGCTATAAGCGACGTCATTTTTCAAAATTACGCATATGATAAGAATAAATGTGAGTGTGCGCGATGAAGTGTCAGTGCGACTGGTCGGGCAATACTGACGGCTGATTTACTACTGGGGTTTTAGCGACACTTTCGGTTCGTCGGCGATTAAATCATTTTTAGTTACACGGTTACCGTTGATATTGCGATTGCGTGGTCGGCGAGCTCATAACACTCGAATTAAATTTATTGCCCGTCGTCATAGTAATTAATACGAGTCGAAGAATTTTTGTAAATATTTATTTTTTTTGTTTGTTGTTGCTTATCCTTGTTTTACGCTCTGATCATCTGATCTTAGTTCCAAAATACTTTCGTTGCCGAGTAACTACAGTTGTCTAATTGTGTGAATATATACATTTTATTTGATTAACAATTGAATTTATTCGTGTCAATTACGCAAGCCTCCAGGCGAGGTTGATAATTTGAAAGGATATGGCGGTCCGAGCCGCCGTGAGATAGCTTTTTTAGCTTGAATAATTTTTCCGTCTTTTTTTTTCTTGTTAAAGCCGTAACACTGGAATAGTGTGGAGAAGCCGCATTTACGAACTATGAGGAATGAGAACACGATAATATACAGTCAGGCACATTATTATTCGGCCACGGCGTTGTGGTATAAATGAACGCACCAACAGATGGATATAAAACTTCAATAATGACACAAAGAAAAATCCTTAAAATATATGTATTAAAAAAATTACTCATAAAACTTTATTTTTATCTGATACTTTCATTTGTTCTATAACGTCGTGATCGAATATTAATATCGTTGACTATATTTCACCAAAATCTGACTGGTGACTTATTGTTTAGTACTGGTATGAGTTGTCATCATTTTCCTTTTTAAGAAAAAAAAAGATCAAATGACGATTTTAGTTAAATTCATTTATAAAAGCTTTTAAAACTACATTTTTAGCCATGTCATTATAAGCCATAATTTATTACTTTAATAATAAATTTTGGTTGCAATATTGGATAAAAATTAACCTATAGTTTTATGCACTTCTTCCACTTACAGCAATTTTCGTTTCTATGACCTGTTCGACACTATTATTTACTATAACTGTTTTTCACTGTAATGCCAAATTTTTGAGGCAATATATGAAACAAATTTTTTTTCTCTGATTATATGTATATGTAACAAATAGAATTTATGACCGTACACAATACATGGACATTTTATATTATAGAAATATTAACCATTATATAAAAATTAATTCCTACGTTATTATGAACTATTTAAAGGACTAAGAACACTTGTTTTACTTAAGAAAATGCAGAATAGTAAACATATATCTAAGTCTTAATTGCAGATTTCTTATTTTACTCTATAAATCGCTACTTTAAAATCAAATTATACCCGATGAAGGTATATAGCTTTGCAAAATAAATACATGAAAGTAATTAACATTTTTCATTAAAAAATAATTACAAAAAAAAATTAAACTTTTAACATTTTATTTAAGTTTTCTATTGTTTCCAAGTTCCATTTTCGTAACATTTATTAAAGCATCTGTTAGGCAAACTGCACAAATTGTCCATTAAACAAAAAAAAAAAAAAATGGCGTAATTTTGTTTATATTAATTTGTGCTACTTTCTTTACTTTACGATTCATTTCTTACGCAATGATTACCAAAATTTAAGTGTGGTCCGATTCAAAATAATGAAAGGATTGCAAATATTAAGATCATTGTTCAGACTATTAATGGAACAAATTGGAGTAATGTTAATCTGACAAATTCCTATTTAAGGGAGACAATAATCTCTTACAATACATTGTATCGTTTTATAGTTATTACTGAAAACAGTATACAAAAAAATTTCAAATATTTATATTTAGATTAAATCTATGATTAAATATTACTTCCTCAATTATTTTAAATTGTCTTTTTTATTTACTCATCTGTTCAGGAATTAATTTGAATTTGAAGGAAGTAAATATTCACTGCTCGGCATTTGAATTACAGAAATTTTATTTATTTATGTTCTGTAATAATCGTTTAATTCATCATGCATGCTTTCTTGTAGGTTGAATTCAGTAGTAACCCCTAGAAAAACTGTTTTATTTTAATGTCTAAAACTACAACTTCAAAGTCAGCTGGTAAATTATTCTACAGCGAATTGAAAATGGCCATTCTGTTATAGGGATATCGTTGTGAAGAGAAATATAAACCACAATTTTTTACTTTAGATCAGTGTCTTTTTCCTATTTATTATGTTTATAATAAAGACATGAAAATTCAGATGATTTTAATCTACTATAACAAAAACATGATTATTAAATGTTAAGAATTATTTAAAATGTTCAAGATAGTTCTTACAGTATAATATATCCCATTTATCGTTTGTTTTTTGATTATAATTTTATATATTATTCCCAATACGGTTAAGATTTATTTCCATTCCTGAAATAAATTTAAAAGAAATTATTACTAAAATTAATTCAAAGGTGTTAGTTTTACATTTGGTAGTAACATTTCACCTATGAGATCTAAATAAAAAATGATTTGCTCTTAAAGATTGTAACCAGAATTAGTTTCAAATAGTTTATTAAATTTTAAAAATACACAAATAATTAATTTGTTTTGTGTTAATAAATTCGAATATTAGTAATAATTGTATTAAAAATTGTTATAAACATTTCGGTTGAGACTGTTAAATTATTTTTAGAATTCTGTACACATAATGTCTGGAATCCTAATAAGATGGTTCAGAAGCAACAAAAATATCAAATAAAAATCAATACCTCACAAACAGTTTGACTTGTAAACTTCAAAATCGAATCAAAAATTACAATTAAACTTCTCTTTAAGACAATATATTATTTCAAGGTAGTCGATTACTCCGGGTAGCATAAAACTGAAAAAATCTCCAAGAACTTACATGGAATTTAGAACGACCTATAACCCTTCAAAAGTGAAATTCGAAATATAAAACAAAACGCAAAAGGTTTTTCATAAAACCAAAAAGTTATGGTTAAAAATAATTTAAACCCTTCCTTTTGGGGCAAAAAGAACAACAACAAAAAAAGGATGTTCACATAAGTAATAGCTCAAATAAAAAAGTTGGGAAAACCAAAACATATTTCAAATATATGAATAAAAAATTGCCTTATAAGAAAACTATATCCGAGCTTACAGGTTTATTTTAGGCCCTCCAGGTGTCTAAACTTGAAATTTTTGAAAAAAATATTCCCCCCCAGCATGATATATTGATAAGAAGTTCACTATTTGTTAAGAACGAAACCATATTCTGTTTTCTTATTGAAATTTTCAAAATCGGAAAAAAGTTTAAAAAAGCGCCAGATATAGCGCGTTTCTCCCTCTTTGCGACACAAAAAATCAGATTTCTTTGTTTTGAATTTAACATTATGTAAATGTAAATCATAGTTATCTTTAACTTAATATACAGAATCTTCAGCCCATGAAACATCATACTTGATTGATTTACCTTGACGATCTGTAAGCGTTAAAAAAATAAAAAGAAAACCTCGTTAATATAATAATTTAAAAAGGGATCAGATAGATAAAACAAACATTTTTATTTTAGACGTTTCTTTATTATATAATGTAAGAATTTCTTACCTAAGATTTATTCCATAATAGTTTCTGTTCCCTGTTCGGATTCTTGGCATGCTTCACTACTAAGGGATTTTTTTCTTGTTACTTTCGTGTCAGTCTGCAATAATAATAATAAATTTAACCCGCTTAAAATAATAATTACATAGGAATGCGTTAAATAAAACAGAAAAGTTCACTGTAAATACTTACCATACTGTGCAGGAATTATATATATAAATATCAATACATAGGAGATTTATTTCATAGTGGAGCTTCAGGTCCCCGTTCGGATTCTTAGCATGCCTCACTACTAATGGGATATTCTTGACGATCTGTAAGCGTTAAAAAAATAAAAAGAAAACCTCGTTAATATAATAATTTAAAAAGGGATCAGATAGATAAAACAAACATTTTTATTTTAGACGTTTCTTTATTATATAATGTAAGAATTTCTTACCTAAGATTTATTCCATAATAGTTTCTGTTCCCTGTTCGGATTCTTGGCATGCTTCACTACTAAGGGATTTTTTTCTTGTTACTTTCGTGTCAGTCTGCAATAATAATAATAAATTTAACCCGCTTAAAATAATAATTACATAGGAATGCGTTAAATAAAACAGAAAAGTTCACTGTAAATACTTACCATACTGTGCAGGAATTATATATATAAATATCAATACATAGGAGATTTATTTCATAGTGGAGCTTCAGGTCCCCGTTCGGATTCTTAGCATGCCTCACTACTAATGGGATATTCTTGACGATCTGTAAGCGTTAAAAAAATAAAAAGAAAACCTCGTTAATATAATAATTTAAAAAGGGATCAGATAGATAAAACAAACATTTTTATTTTAGACGTTTCTTTATTATATAATGTAAGAATTTCTTACCTAAGATTTATTCCATAATAGTTTCTGTTCCCTGTTCGGATTCTTGGCATGCTTCACTGCTAAGGGATTTTTTTCTTGTTACTTTCGTGTCAGTCTGCAATAATAATAATAAATTTAACCCGCTTAAAATAATAATTACATAGGAATGCGTTAAATAAAACAGAAAAGTTCACTGTAAATACTTACCATACTGTGCAGGAATTATATATATAAATATCAATACATAGGAGATTTATTTCATAGTGGAGCTTCAGGTCCCCGTTCGGATTCTTAGCATGCCTCACTACTAATGGGATATTCTTGACGATCTGTAAGCGTTAAAAAAATAAAAAGAGAACCTCGTTAATATAATAATTTAAAAAGGGATCAGATAGATAAAACAAACATTTTTATTTTAGACGTTTCTTTATTATATAATGTAAGAATTTCTTACCTGAGATTTATTCCATAATAGTTTCTGTTCCCTGTTCGGATTCTTGGCATGCTTCACTACTAAGGGATTTTTTTCTTGTTACTTTCGTGTCAGTCTGCAATAATAATAATAAATTTAACCCGCTTAAAATAATAATTACATAGGAATGCCTTAAATAAAACAGAAAAGTTCACTGTAAATACTTATTGTAGTGTGCAAGAATTACATACGTGAGATTTATTTTACAGTTGAACTTCCATTCCCAGTTTGGATTCTTGGCAACACCAACATAACTATCGCAAATAATCTATGAATAGAGCACCAGAATTGATCACATTGACTTTAGGAATAATTTCTTATTCCAAGGACACTATAATGCCCTTGCTTAATCCAAAGATTAAGGTGTTTGCTTATACCGGCGCACACTCGGTCCCCGCCTGCAAGAGTGCAGGTTTGGGAATTTCCCATCATTGGGTTTAATGACCATACGGCATTTCATAAACCCTCCGTTCATTTATTTAAAACTGGATCAAATACAGGATAAAACCTAAAAATAGAAAGGTTTTCATGAAACCTACTTATTAAAATTAATAATTAGTATTTTTTAATAATTGTTATAGGAAAAGTACGTCATAGTTTAAAAAAATTACCTTTATTATTGATCTGTTAGTGCCATATATATCTTCCTTCTGTATGTGTGTACATCAACAAATTCTGTAACTGATCTGCCTTTTAAAATCTGGTCTATATACCAGCACACATATACTCCACAGCTGTTATTATCAGATTGTGTGCTGCAATCTCCATAAGTCAAATTCCAGTCCACATCGCCACTTACAGAGGATAATGCGTTTTGCCAGGATTTTAAGTAATATTGGGTATGTTTGTTTACATTTTCCAATTGATTTTCATGTCCTTTCTTGTTCATTGAGTCAAGTATACGTATTTCCTTATCTGTTGGTGTTACAACTAATAAAAGCCAATGATCGTTAGTTGGATTACTGGGAATGAATGCTATTTCAGCAAGAAGGACATTTGTAATTTGATTTCTTACAATTTCTGGTGCTCGTGATATTAATTGTGTAAAATCGCTATGTACAACATAGCCTTTATTAGCCTGGTTACATAATGTACGGGCATATTCATCTATAATACAATCATAAAGCCACCCGGGATTGAAACCTCGATCTATTAACTGTATTTGGCTCTTTTCTTTGTTGTTTAATTTTGGTTCCAGAGACTGCAAATGGTATGTTTTTATAATATTGTTTGCAGAACTAATTACAACTTTATTCAGCTCCACTTTTTTAATTATTTCTTTGGAAAATCTGTCTTTAGCCAAATAACAGTGATCGTGTTGAATTAGGGAGATACTAGGAAGTGTAGTCATAAGCCTTTCTTTAGTTATTTTTGATTCATTTTTATCAAATACTTCCTTTGTTACTTTCTTTTTTGTATACTCCCATCTATGTTGGTGCTCAACTTTTTTATTATGTGGTGTGCAACTTTTGGGCAATTTCTGATCATTACTATCATTGCTAGTTTTTGATAAAATTTGCAACACATTTTGTAAATATTGCTTGCATTTTGCCAATTCATGATCAGTAAAAGATGCATTTTTATTTTGAGTTATTTTTTGGATAGCAACAGCCATTTCATGTATTTCTGATATACTGCTGCTATTTTTATTACTCTCTAGTGCTGTCTTCAATTTTTTTATGGCAGATACATCTTCTTCATATACTTCTGTACTGTCATCTTCTAATACACAATGAATGCACACTGCATGTATATGTTTGCAAAGTCCATTTTTATATTCATAGTAGAAGCAGTTACAGACAAACATATGGCGACACACTTTACATGCAGTGCATTGCAATTTACATTGGTTACATGTTCTATTTATTTGTTTTACTGAATACTTTGAATTTACAATCCAATTTTGAATTTCATTATTCCAAACTATACCATTTTTAGGAATTTCTAGCCCTTTTTTATGGCATCGATGTACTTCATGTATGCGGTATGTACCTTTCCTTCTAATATCTGTTATATTTTTTTCCAATACTTTATCCGCGACCTGTTTTATTAAGGCTTCTATTAATGTATCTAGCCTTCGATTTCGTTTTCCGTGTAAATATATATATTTTAAGTGGCGATGGAAGGACTCCAAAAACATATTTGTATTTATTCCAGCGGATTTTCTATAGTAATGTGCCCACATCTCAATGCGATTAGCATAATAATTACTGAAATATTCCTTAAAATTTAATAATCCCGGATGGTCATTCATATTATTTACAAAATTTCTCATCATAATGAAGAAATTGTTTTGATCGTTTTCTTGTTGTAAAGCACGCAGCTGTTTTAATATATCTCCACGAAGTTCTTTATTTGGTATTTTATTAGCATTTTTTTTCCAACAACGCAGAACATGCCAAATGCACAGTAAACGTTTTTTTACCTCTCCCATTTCCTGTTTCCAACTATCGTAATAGGTTTTATCGTCATCAGACATAAAAACTTCTGGTTTCAATATGCCAACCTTTTCTTTTATTACATTGAAAAATACCTTCATCACAGCTTGCGTAACTGAGGTACTAATGCAGAAGGCACCTGCAATACCTTCCTCATACTCATTTGTTACCATCAGTGTAGTGACAAGAAAACCATATGCATTCGTGCTAAAAGTTGTGTCAATGCAGATTTTTTTGTTACTATATTGCTTCAAAATATCCCTCTGCATTGCAGTACTGAGCACCAACATAAATTCATTATTATTTAAAAGTGGGTGTTGAGTACCCTTATTTTTAAATAGTAATACTGGGTTGTCATCTTTTTTTTCATTGTCTTTCACCCACAAAGCAACACTTGTGTAGTCATCATCATGTAATCTATTTTTTACTGTTACATGATATTGACGCGCTACATTCCAAACATCTTGCCTATCAATAATGTGCCTCCTTTTCAATTCATCATTATATTTCATGCGAATGTTTTCCACAATTTTTCTCACTGGTACTCCTAATTTCAGCTGATCTATAAGAAAAAAAAATTGCACATCCACACACACACACACGCACACGTATTCATTAATTCATGTTATTTATATATTTTTAGTCATAGACATGTTTTACTTTATAAAAATTACAACCGGTGTATTTTAAAAGTGAGAACTATGGTTATGAAGCTACTTCCAAAATCATTGCAGTTATAATTTGTATAAAATAAATCATATCTTTGTAATTTGGAAATATGTACATAAGTCAACTGATTAAAATTATAATAAGTATTTAAGTTAAATATATAAAATAATTTATATATATAATCAGCTGTCACAATAGCTTAGGGGTATGCCACTGTACACTTTTTGAAAAACTTTTTTTTTTTTCATTAGCTTAAAATGTACTTTGAACATTTCTAAATATGAGGCAATATGTTGTTTACCTGGAAAAAATAATTTCCTTAAAATTTCGCGCTCATTCTTGAGCGCGGCAGGCTGCTCCAAAATGCATACTCGCTGCGACTATCGCTTTATATAAATATTTGTTTAAAAGGTACTCTAATGTCGTGCTATTTGATTTATAACTTCCCTAATGCATCAACAAATATTGATAGAAGGTATTTATGTTAAGTTACAAACTGTTCAAATGAAAAGTAGGCCAGTAAAGCGTAAGTACATGTATAAGGCTAAACACATAGTGAAGCTGCGGTATAAGTAAACGAACAAAACAAAAAGGAATTTTTAGAATCCTGTCAACAGGCAAAATTGTAGATGTTGAAGTAAAGTCTAAGTACTATAAAGCTTGCGAACACTGGAAAAATAAATTAGAAACATTGTAGTATGAATCCTGGTATGAAGCACACTTTGGTGAATGTTTAGTGAACCACGAAGGTTCATCTGGTAAGATGGAGGTAGATGCTGTTGTCGAGATGTTTGAACGATCCGAAAATGCACAACCTACATCACTGATGGTAATAGCAAAACTTTTAAAGGCATAATGGATAAAAGGCCGTATAAAAATTTTAAAATAAACAAATATGAGTGCATTAATCATTTGCCAAATAGAATGGGTACTCGATTGAGAAAACTGAAAAAAACAATGAAAGGTCTCAGACGAAAAGGTAAATTAATTGGCACATTAATTGATCAGTTAGCAATTTATTATGGCTTGGCGATACATCAAAATCGGAACTCATTGGAAAATATGAAGAACCAAATTTGGGCTACCTTATTTCATAAAATATCAAGCAACAAAAATCCGCAACACAAGAAGTGCTCAGTCTTGTGTGCCTGGAAGAAGGCGCAAACAGTAGGTTCCTTGGATAACTTCCGTCATAAGGAGCCGCTTTCTAAGGAAGTTTTTGAAGTAATCAAACCGATTTATGAGGACCTGAGCCGAGATGATTTGCTAAATCGTTGTTCGGGGGGGGTACACACAAAATAGAAAACAAGTTTTAATTCTACGGTTTGGAATTTAGCTCCAAAATTTTATTCAAGCGGCAAAAAAGTCTTGAATATGGCGGCTGATATTGCTGTGTGCAATTTTAATGAAGATCTGATGAATATTCTACGAATCATGCAAATTTTGCAGATAGATATTGGCCTTCAGACATACAATTTTTGCCTTGAAGCCAATATTAAACGGTCAAGCACGATCTACAACAGAGGCGGCAAAAGAGGCACACTCTACCAAAAAATCATCGAGAGAGAATGAAGAAAAATATTTAAATTTAGGACAGCTATATAGTCCGAGGATCAGGGGTTAATGGTAAAAATGTTTAAACAATCAAATTTTTATTTTTACATGTCTATAACACATTTTAAAACTTTAAACGCGTTTTTCTTAAAACTTAATTTTTCAAAACGGCACGCAGCATAACTCAAACAATTTTCATTCTTTTTGTTTGAAATTTTAACTATACCTTTAAAATAACATTTCAAAGAGAAATACGAACGGGATTTTTGAAAAGTTAATATGAACATTAGTTATTAACAAATAACTGCAATAGTTTTTGGTTGAAAATTAAACTTTTTAAACAAATACTTATCAATCATATAAAAATCAATATTTTCTAAATCCCGTATGTATTTCTCTAGCTATTAGCATATTGATGAAGTAAAATTTTTAAAATTTTCCCCACATTAAAATTTGCAATTGCTACAGTGCGTCTCAAAATCAACATGCCTTACAAGAATGGCTCGGTATTCGAAATTTTGCAATATTTTTTGACAAATTTTTTTTGTTAAATACTTAAATATATGCTTAATCACTACCTTGAATATTAATTTTCTATTTCCTTTTCATCCATCAAAAAAGAATATGCTCAAAAACGCTTTTTTTTTAGGCTGTTACAGTGATGTTACCCCTTAAGATAGTATTTATGATTGATACCATAAATACCTTTGATGTACGTTATTCAAAAGAATACAGTGCAAATATATTTAATATAATGCATTATTACAACATTTACCGTCAACACATGCATCAACATCAAGTAGTACTAAACTGTGAAAATTTGTATGAATTGCACATTAAAAGCAGAACAGTTAAAGATTATCCTAATTCTAACAAGTACAATTATATTATCTGATGCGGCATTTGCAATTAACAATCCATTATTTGTAAACATTGTCAAGTTTGACTATATATTTAAATTTTTACCTAGTCACTATGCCACAGTAAGTCACATTCACCTTAAAAAACTATTTATGTATCACAATTTTTTTGTTTTTCATCTATTTTATCTTATTGTCTGTTAGTCCAGTCATTACAAATTTGTCTGAACCGAAAATATTATTTGTTTTCAATCAGTTATTGTATAAATGTAAATTGTAGTAATTCTCAATGTATGCTACACTATGGTTGACTGACCTCGTTTTTATTACTGCTCTATTTAAAGTCAACTACGGACACTGGGATATGATCCCTCTGAGTCCCCTCCAAGGAAATCTACATCTAAAAATACCGCAGAAATATATTTTATATATATTTTTAAAAAACGGAAAAGCCTAGTGTTCAAATTTAAATGAAAAAAGTAATTTCTGTCATTTTTACTTTTGGGAGTTTGAAATATGTCACAAAATCAAAACATATCAATAATTGAAATTCAACAGAATTACATTACAGGTACAAGGAAAGTGAAACTTGCAATTTATAAAATTTATATTAGTGACATCTGCAGGCGCTCAAGGAAAAATCAAAGTTACATTAGTATCTAACATTACAATGAATGTGTATCAGTTTTCTGTTGTTATTGCACAGTTATTATATCATGCTGTACTATATAGTGCAAATTAACCTTTTTTATATATATTTTTACCCTGGTTAACTATGCATATTAATCTATACAGATGTAATTTTTGAAATTTTCAGTGTATGGTAGCTAGATTCAAACAATGATTCATTTGAAAGACAAAATATTGCTGCCTAACTGACCATGCCACTTAATAATATGTCACAAAAATGACAAAAAATCAAATAAAATACAATAACTCATATGTATATAAATGCTGTGAAAAATGTATACATTACAAATTTCATACTTTCATTTTGAATTTAGTATTATTTGTGTAAACATCAGCTCTCTTTAACTTAAAACATAGAATCCCTCATGCATAAAACATCATGCTGACTAACTTTATTCTTAATATATAGACATGTACACAAAATTTGAATTACCAATTATTATTAATATAATCGTATACATTCAAGTCTTACAATTATATTTATCAATTAAACTTAACTAAAAATTTTCTTATTTCCCCATTTTTTATAGTTTACTTTTTTCCTCTTATATTCAAATACAAAATCTAATAATAACTTATAATTTTCCTTATTATATAGATACAGGTACAAAATTTTAATTAGTAATTATTCTTAACATAACACATACGCTTAAATTATTAACTTACAATCATATACTAAACATTACAAGTAATAATGTTTTTATTTTTTTTCTATTTCTCTTATTTTTGTTTTTTTCTTCTTTCTATTCTTTCTTTTAACATTCTAAATACGAAGTTAACTTATAATTTCTTTTATTATAATACAAGCAATTATCCTTATTATAACCTTACACATTAGTCTTAAAGTTATATTTATATATTAGACCTAACAAACAATTTTTGCTCGTTATTTTGGCTTAACGATTTCAAATGTAAGGTAGCTATAACTTAATATTTATCAAAATAAGTGTTAATCTACATTTAAGACAGTAATAGTCTACTTATAATAATATGTATGTGCAAAATGGTGCAGACATACACTAACAGATCATACTGATATCATATTATCAGATGTGTTTATGATCAATCTGTGTATGTTGGTCTAATGCACATACATATTTATATACTGCTTTGAATGCTGCCCATTTGGTACAACACGTATGAACAGTGTGTGTTTACACCATTTGAAGCTGGAACAATAAGACCTAAGACACATACACGCATAGATTATTTTATTATTGAAATAAATTCTTATGCTAAGAAATAAAGTTGAAGAATATTACTAATTATTTATATTACTTATTGTTACTAAATACAGTATATTATTCTTAGGAAGTTAATGCAAAATTATGTTAATAAATAATAACAATTTCATTGATTAATAATAAAGTCACAATTAAAGGTTAAAAGAGGATATTGCTTTACACTTAGGGTAGTGCTTTATGGGATAATCTGAATTAATGTTTTTATGAAAATTATTGTGGTTTTTCTATTTATTAATTCAACTTCATTGATAAAATTTTCATAATTTTTAAATAAAAAAGGAATGTAAATGTATTCCATAAAATATATTCCTTTTTGTTCCAAAATAATAAGTTTGCATTTATCGGATATTATAAATATAATTATTTTTTAATTATAAAAAAGTTATTAAATTTTATAAATAATTTTACTGAATATTTTAAAATAATTAAACTTTTTTTTAAACATATACTTTTAATATATCTTTGGTTCCTCTTAATCCATATTACTAACTGCTTACAAACCTGTATCTTAAAAAAAGAGTAGTTGTGAGATAAAACTTGCATGAATCACCTATTTATTCACCTATGAATACATATTAATTTTTTAAAAAAGAACAAAACGTGCAAACGAAAATGATAAAAACAAATTAATAAACATGAAACATACCTAAATTAACAACTATATAATTATTTTTCATCTTATTATTTAAAGTTTACCACATGTCCACTTCTATTTATTGCAAATTTATCTTAAATAATGCATTCTTAATATCCAGAAATTATTACTTCGCCCAATATTAATGATTTTTTAAATGTAATTAATTATTGTAATTTAAAATTACAAAAAAACATTTAAGACATGAAAATAAACAGTAGTCATTCCAGGAAAACCACCTCAATTTATTTAAATATTAAAAAGCATTTAAAAAGGAGCATTTTCAATTAAATTCGAGTTAAGTTCAGAATGTCTTTAAATATTAAAAGATTTACATGTTTTATTAGATTCAGTATTTATCATAAATACTTTACATTACACATGAATTTATACTGAATGAAGGCTTACAAAAGAATTTTAACATATGAATTTCAGTTACTATAATCTTTCATTTGCAGAATATACGCATATATATATATATATATATGTGTGTGTATATATGTATTTTAAAAATAATAAATGTTTGAAATTTTCCAATGCGAATTTCAATATTCTATAAAAAACTATATAATAGTTACCACAAATTTCGTTTTTTTCTTCTCCACTCATTGCTATATGGCTTAGCTCTTTTTTATGAAACCAGTGTGTTGTGACATTTTCAACAAAGTATTTTCCATTTATAATTGTTACCGTCATATGGGCTGGGCACATCGCACCTATACAATTATGCAACATAATCTATTAATTATGTATCAAAAACATTTTTTTATTTTACTACATTTTTTATAGTTATTAATAAACAAACATTATATATATATATATATATGTGTATATTACCAATTCTGCAGAGACCTTTCCTACGAGGCATACGACGTCTTTGTATTTTAGTTCTTATTTGCCCAACACGATTACAAATAAACAGCTTTACAATTTTTTTTTCCCCTGTACTGACATGGCACAGCCTATACCGTTCTATTTTACTCGATTCCTGCTTCTGTTTCCATATATTAAATTCTAAAAGTTTCATGTAAATAGACGAATGTTAATATTTTTACATAATTTTTAATATCATTAAATTTATAAGAAATTTTATATTTATGATTGTGAACTATAACAATAATTTTACACAAAACATACTTCTCTGTTGACATTATATAATTAAAAAAGTGATATAACAGTACATTACTTTAATATATTCACTGAAATGTATATGATTTACCTTTTTCAGATGTAAATTCACACTTAACCATTTTAATATTATGTTTCTTTTGTAAATGTGTTGTGTAATTCCGACGAACAGAAAAAGATAAGTTACACATTCCACAATTCATCCACTGACCATGTTTATTCGTTTTATTTCCTTTTCCATCGTTACATTTTCTGGTAATAAAAATTTAGAATAAAATTACTATATACAAAAATTGTTCAAAACATGCATTTTGTAACTTGATGAATTATTACTTCTTTTACTTACTTGTGCATTCTATTCTTATGGCGTTTTAAATTATAATTCCTTGTAAAACTCTTACTGCAAATATCACATTTCAGGCTGAAAATTTAATTATTTACATATAAATAAGAAAACAAACTCAGTCAACACAATAATTGCAATGACATTAATTTGTATATAATTATCCAATTCTATCACAATAAATTACTATAATATGCAATACACATCTAAATTTGTTATCTACATTTAATCATTAAAAGAATCATTACATTCACTGCAATGTAAAAAAATGTTCAGATTTGTTTATATTATTAATCAATTAAAAATAACTAGGTTATGTGTTAAAAAAATATATAATAAAATAACCTTTCCGCTTTCTTATTATGAACAGTTCTGATATGACATTGTAGATTACGTTTGTAAAGAAATATAGCTTTGCATGTTCCACATTGATGACTTCGCTGGGTTTCCTTCAAATGTTCGCTATGTATGTGCTTCCGGATATCTTCTTTCCTTTGGAATGTATAACCACAATTGACACACTGATACCCATCTTTCCATATTCCTATATAAAGAATATTATAACAATAATGAAAATTTACTTCCTTACAGGAAAATGTTTAATTAAATAATTTTGACATTAAGGATTGATTCCATCACTTAAACATAATATATACTCGAAAACTACAAAATAAATTACAATAAAAATAGGGTTAAAATCGAGTAATCAGTTATTGTAATATAAATTTATTATTTTATACAAACCATGTATTGAATTTAAGTGCCTAGGTAAATTAGCGAGTTTGGTAAACGATTTACCGCAAATTTCACAAGTCGTCATTTTTATTTCAAATTTTACCTAAAACAAAACTAGATAAACTTGTAATAAATTATTCAATTTAGAAATATCAATATGAAATATAATTAGATGAAAACAATTTTATAAGTAATACACTAATCGGATCAAAATTTCTAAACTGTACCACCTATACCTAAGAAAAGATAAAATGTTAATTTACAAAACAAATTATTTAAATAGTAATACTTAAAGTAACGTAATGAAATAAATTAACGTAATATAATGTTGAATATATATAAATTAAATATGAATAAATGTGAAATTCAATAATCTGATAAATCGTTTTAAACCGTAAATTTCGCAAGAACGCAACAGCAAAATGTAACCGCAAAAACCGTATAGAGCCAAATGGCACGTGAGAAATTTTTCAATTTCTGAAGACAGCATTAAAAATTCAAAAAAGTCGATAATTGTTATAAGCAATCGATGTAGTTTAACAATTTTGCTATCGTATTATACAACGATGACGTAAGAGGAGATTATTCCATTTTGGCTGCTCACTTCCAGCGTTTTAGTTGCTTTTGAATTTCACTAAACACAAAGAACAAATACTATCGCCAAAATCACAATGATTCTAAAATCTAAAATCCAACTCACTGGAAATGTAGCACAATCGGTCTTCAAGAAATACGATCAAAACCTGAACGTACAGAAATGTAATGCTGGCTGAATACATCTCCTGCAGATACAACAAAGTTGCGCCAAAAGGCCTTCTGATGAGATATATTTTAGATGTTTCTCTGGTTGCATTCCAGAAATCATATTTTGCTGTCATTTTGATTAATTAAAGTCGAAATTTATGTTCTGTTGTTACAGATTGCTGTTATTTTGTTCTGAAATTATTTTTTTAATATTAATACCTTGTAAGTATATAATACATCTGTATGTATTGTGTTACCGTGTAATGAAAATGCATATTCTTTTAAATAATTTGTTTGCTGTTTTTTGTTGTTTTTTTTTAGGACGCTAACGAAATAAAAAATAAAATTTAAATATTTCAAATATTGTTCTTATTTTATAAAGTGATGACAGACTTATAGTCTGCAGTTTATATTTATTAATGCAGCTTTAATGTATTGTTATAAGTTAATTTCGTTAACTAAAACAAATGTAAAATGTAAAATTTCATTAAAATTATTAATAAATAAATATATATACGCAATTGTAATAAAGTAATAAATATTCACAAGTATTTTAGTGGATATAATGTATCCTAATGTTCTTAAACCGAATAGAGTTCATTGTACTGATTGTAATATTAATAAATTATTTTTTTATTTTATTAAAGTTTGAATTCGTTTGGATTCCAATTTGAGATGTATTTTATCATAACTTAGAAATAGATTACTGGTACATTAATTTTTGTATTAATTATGGTACATATGCTAAATTATTTATTTTGTATGTTTTCATAAATGGATATTATCAAATTATTGATTAGTATAGGAAATGGATACCGATTTAATCATCGTCTTACGAAGTTCTCAATTTATGTAGCCAAAACTCATTACTTAATTAGTATCTAATTTACTTTCTTTTATAGATTCTATCATGAACATCGCATAATGTTTATGAAAGTAAAAGATAGACTGCTCATAGTCATAACTCTTCAAACAATTCACTTCATCAAATTAATCCGTGTTTTTCTAGTTCTTCTATTTATAGAGTTTGATTACCTATGTCGGTATTACCTTCATTTGCTTACTTGTAAGTAATAACTATTAGAATCATCTCAGTGTTTGTATTTAAGTGCTATTAACTATTGTGTAACTAATTTCTTTGTCTTTTCAGTTTGAGCGTTTTTTAATAATAGAAACAAAATATTTTACGTCAAAATTTTTCTATTACCAGTAAAATGAGTCAAATAATAGTTTTATTATAGTACAAAATCTGACTTTGTTTTTATTTCCTTTAAAATATTAATTTTTAACATGTTGCCTCTAATAATTTGTTGTAAACATGTACGGGGTTTATTAAGAAAGTATCCCGCCTCAGCTTATATTTCTGAATCTGAGTTCACTGAGGTCTTCGGGTGGGCGTCTTTTTCGAAGTGACCTCCTTGAGAGTCCAGAATCCGCTACCAGCGTTTTTTTCAAGTACGTACTTTTTTGAATACCCATCAACTCCTGCATCACATCACGTTTGATGTATTCGCACCTTCAAATATTCTCTCTTTCAAGTGGATTTTCAATTTCGAAAATAAGCAGAATTTACTTGGAACGGTGTTAGGGCTGTAGGGTGCCTGCCGAACCTGTGAGATACCTTATTTTGTTAAAAAATTTTGAATTATCGTAATGGAGAACCCAATCACCGCGTTCTCAGAAGTGAGTCTGCATCGCGTAACCTTCTCAAAACTGCCAAATAGTATTCCTTGTTGACTGTTTGACCTTGTGAAGCATAATCGTGGTGCACAACACCTTGATCAAAAAAAAGTCAATATATTTCCTTGGCTTCTGTTTTGACGCGCTTTTTTTTTTTTGCTTTTGGTGAATTGCGGTGCTTTTACGTTGAGGATTGATTTTTTGTCTCCGGATCGTCACGACTCGTCTCCTGTTATAATTTTTTTGAAAAAACTTTCATTGTTTTAGCGCTGCCCAAATTGTCTTTCGGCATTTTCGCGCGAAGGTCTTTCTATTGTTGCGTCAACAATCGTAGAATGAATTTTGCGGCAACGCGAGTCATATCCAAATTTTCGTTAATATTTCAGAAATGATAGTTTTAGAAATTCCAGTATCATCTTTCAATTCTCTAATGGCGCGACGACGATCTTCTTTAATTGCTAATCGAATTCGGTTTACATTTTCGGGTGTTCTTGTCAACAGAACGAGCATCACTTTATACCAAAATCGACTAAACCACCCCTTTATTTGGGTTTTACTCATAGCTTCATTTCCAAAACCCTTCTGAATCGTAGAAATTGTCTTAGTTACCATATGGTCAAGTTTAAAATAAAATTTAATGCGAATTCGTTGATCAAAACGTTTACGCAACAATGTGTTAAGTTACTATTAAAACTGGTCAAAAGAGTTTTCAAATGAAACAGATAATAAACGGGGGTACCTTGACGTCGCTCGGTCAATTCATATTGAAGTTACAAGCTAAGGTCGGATACTAAATTGTCTAATATACAAGGTCTGACAATTAAGTAATGAGACTGACTTTTTCCTCGCGCTTGTGGTAGTACTGCAACTTTAAAATTTCTACACGGTAGTCCGTCATCCCTTCCCTATCGATAGATGTGTTTGCGACCCTCGTACGATCATTAATTCTCTAGCTGTGCCATGGTTTATTTAAGTGTGTCCGTAGTGTTCGTCACGAAAATGTAGAAGCGAAATTTCAAGTAACGCGTTACGATTAAATTTTATGTTAAACTAAGCGATGGCGACTGAAATGTACAATAAAATGCTAAAAGTGTATGGTACTGATTCTGTGAGTGGTGCGCAAATGTTTCATTGGCATAAAGAATTTAAAGACCGCTGTGAAAGCGTGGAAAATAAGGCACAACGCGGGCGAGTGATGGAAGTACAGACCGAGGCAACTGCGTAGCGCCTGCGCACCCTAATCCACCAACATCGCCATTTAACGGTTCGAATGTTAGCTATCGAACTAAATATCAATCGCGAAACTTTTAAACAGACTTTAACCCATGATTTTGTGGTGAAGAAGCTGTGCGCAAAGATGGTACCAAAGAACCTTTCTGAGAAGTAAAAACATCATCGAATGTCAATCACGCAAGATTGTTTGGAACCGTTAGAAAACGATCCTACGTTGTTCGACTGCGTTATTACGGGTGACGAAAGCTTGGTTTTTCAGTATGATCCTGAGATGAAGCGCTAAAGCTAACAATGGCTGTTTCCGGGCTTCCCGAGACCGAAAAAAACTTGCATGAGCAAGTCAGAAGTGAAGATCATGCTCATGTGCTTCTTTGAGAGGTGCGGGCGGTCTATGAGTTCGTTTCAGTTAGAATGACTGTTAATTACGTCTACTACCATGATGTACTAGAAATACTTCAAAAAGGGTTTAGCAGAGTGCGTCCAGACATCGTGAGAACGTGGATTCTTCATCATGACAATGCGCCTTGCCATAACACATTTAGTGACGCTGTGTTTTTAACCTCTAAAGGGATTGTAGTGTTACTGCAGCCTCCAATCATCTGTTCACGTTGTGATTGATCTAAAAATTTGAAAGTTACTATTCCACTGTTAATCAAATACACAAAAATAATTAAAATTTGAGAACATAAGAACATCGTACATCAGAAAAAATTGTTCAATACTAAATCTTTTTCTTTATATGTATTAGTGAAAGTAAAAGCGGGTAACGCTTAAATTGTTCATGTAATACGGCAAAATTTGGAAAAGTTCGGATCTATTTACTTGTCTATCCATTCGATGAGCGCTCGTCAACGGGAAAATATTTGTATTGATTTAAATGTTAAATTTACAATATTTCAATAAAATTCATTTGAATATTTTATTTTATTTTTTATAATTTACTTATAAACATTTTTTTATTTTCAACTGTTGAGACACCAACGAGCGTAGCAAGCTAGCGCCGTAGGCACCGATTGTGTAAAAGACATGGATAACCTTTGTAAATGGTGGGATAAACAATAGCATTTTCCTTTGATTGTTTGCAGTTCACTATTTGGTTTTTAATATTAAAATATCACATTACAAAATAATACGTCTGAAGGAAATAGATTGAACTGCATGTTTTGTTTGAACGATTATCTAAAAATATTTCTAAATAATAATAAACAAGTTCAGTCAATCATACGCTGAGGATTCCGTATGTTAAGTTAAAGATAACTATAATATACATTTACATCATACTAAATCCAAAACAAAGAAATCTGATTTTTCACAGAACAAAGAAGAGTATACGTAATTTTTTGCGCTTTTTTGAACTTTTCGCCAACTTCGAAAGTTCCGTTAAAGAAATGAAATACGGCTTCGTTCTCGACAAATAATAATCTTTCCATCCATATGCCCCCAAAAAAAAATATATTTTTTTTTCAAAAATTTCGAGGTTTTATTGTCCCCCGAGGGTCTAATTTTAAACTTAAAAGCTCGGCTATAGTTTTCTTGAAAAGCGATCCCTTAGGCTATATTTGAAATACATTTTGATATCCCTAACTTTGTTCCTCAGGCTATAACGTATATGAGTTCATCTTTTTTTTTTTTTTTTGCTGTTTTTGTCCCCAAAGGGAGAGTCTATATAATTTTTTAACCGTAATTCTTTGATTTCATGAAAGAGCTCTTGCGTTTTGCTTTATATTTCGAATTTCACTTTTAAAGAGTTATCTGGTGATGAGTTAGTGGTATCTGAGGTCGTTTTAAATTCTATATTATATATTCTTGACGGGTTTTTGGGTTTTTTGTCGTTCAGGGTAATCGGTTAGTTTGAAGTTATAGATTGCGTTAAAGAGAATTTTAATTGTAATTTATGATCCGATTTTGAAGTAATAAGTTAATTAGTTCGTGAATTATTGATTTTTATCTGATATTTTTGTCGTTTTCGAACCATTTTATTAGGATTCCGTACATTTCATGTGTACGAAATCCTAAAAAAGGGTCACTGGAGGTTAATTTGATTCACTATGCTGTTAAATGATGTAATAAATAGTGTAGATCTTATGTTAGTATCGATTTTTGTAGTGTTCCCATTTGTAGGCATCTACTGGGGGATGAAACATCATTTAGTTGTATTCGAAATGTTCTTTTTCGAAGGAAATTTTTCATGAAGATCAGCAAGTTACCGGACTAATTTCCTTATTTAAGAAACTTAGAAAGGTTTAATTGTAACTTAAGAAAAAAAAATTACGAAATATGTAAAATATATGCAAAAGCAGAGGAATATACAAAACTATAAAATATGCAAAATGTACAGTATATTTTTGAATTCCAAATGTTTCAAAACGTAAAGAACTATTTCAGAAATCGATTTATCACAATAAATAAAGTTGATTTTGCGTGTAAATTCAATCTCTAATAATTACAAATGAAGCTTACAAATAAATGTAGATTTAATATATATTCAATAAAATGTAGGTGAATACATCCTGTTTGTTAAAATGGTATAATAAAATAAACTTTAATAACAAACAATATAGAACAATAAATTAGATAAATACCTATTTAGAAAGTTTTCGGGCATAACCCATCATCAGCTAACACTAACTTAAAGGAAACTTAAAACATACTGAAGTGAATATAGGGAATACATGTGTATATATAGTAGATGTAAAGAGGAATAAACATGGCAGGTATAAAAATCTATAGGTTGAAAATGCTAATAATTAATATAAAATATAAAATAAAACAAGAAGACAAAAAGTTAAATTTTTATATTAAACAGTGGATTATTATTATTAGGTGTTTGGTCATTTAAAATATTATTTTTATATTTATTTATATAATAATTTTCTACAACGTTCATATTATTACCTTTGTGATAAGTGGCCAGGATGGTTACAGTATTTTCTATTGAATTAGGTTTATGTTTATTTTTAATTAGATGTTCTGCATAGGTTGATTTTTCTATTTCATTATTATTAAATGCTTTTATATGTTCTTTATATCTGCAATTAATTTTTCGCCCTGTTTGACCAATGTATGATTTCTCACAATCAGTACAATTTATTTTATATATACCGCTATTTTCGTAAATATTATTATTTTTTAAATTTAAGGTGTTTATTTTATATTTTAAATTATTTTTAGTTTTGAATGCTACATTTAAACCTTGTTTTTTGAATAAATTGGTTAATTTGTATATGTTATTGTTTATAAATGTGAATGTTATTCATCCTTTATTGTTAGTAGCATTATTGACTCTTAATTTTTGTATATATTTTGATTTTGATTTTATTTTGTGAATTAGTTTATCTATTATTTGTTCGTCATAACCGTTATTTCTTGCCAAAGTCTTTAATATATTAATTTCTATTTGTTTTTTATTTATATTCATGGGTGTAGTTAATAATCTATTTATTGCAGTCATGAAGTAAGCATATTTATGTTGGTTTGGGTGATTTGATGTTTTATGAATTATATTATCAATGGTGGTTTGTTTTCTATAAATATTATATGTTAACTTATCCTTTGATTTTATTATTGTTATATCTAAGAAATTTATTTTGTTATTTTCTTCTTTTTCCATAGTATAATGAATATTTTTGTGAATTTTATTTAAATCATTTAGAATGTCATTTTCAGTATTACTACTATTTTCATCAAAAATTAGTAGTGTATCATCTACATATCTAATATAAGATTTAATATTGTATTTTTGTATTATATTTTCCATGTATATTTCTTCTAAATTTTGTAGAAAGATTTCACTTAAAATACCCGACAAAGGTGAGCCCATAGCTAAACCATTATTTTGTATATACATGGAGTTATTAAAATTAAAGTAATTTTGCTCTGTAACAGTTTTAATTATTTGGATTAATTGATTACAAAAAATATTATTCTTTAACTTATTTACAGATTTTTTAATTATATCTATGGTTTCATTTATAGAGGTATATTTGTATAAAGGTTTGTTATATCATAAGAAATTAATTTAGTTTTGTTATTAATTTTTATATTTTTTAATTTATCAAAAACATCCAATCTGTTTCTAATAGTATATTTATTATTAATTGATATATTAGTTTTTAATATTTTAGTTATTAATTTTGAGATTTTATAAGAAGGTGCACTAGTATAATTTATTAGTGGTCTTATAGGAGCATTATTTTTATGTATTTTTATTAAAGGGTTAAGAGTTGGTGCTTTTGGGTTCATATTTATTAAATATTTAGCTTCATTATTATTTATTATTATATCAGATTCTTTTATTATTTTCCTTATTTTTATTTGATATTTATTAGTGGGGTCTGTTTTTATTAAATGTATATTATTTTCTTTTAAAAAATTTTCAGTTTTTTGGATGATTTCATTTTTATTGATGATTACTAAACTGTTTCCCTTATCTGCTTTTACAATGACTGCATTGTTTTGTTTTAATTTACTATTGATATTTTTAATTGTGTTTTGTATTTTTAAATGTTCTATATTTGTTTCATTTTTCTTTAAGATATTTCTGATGGCATGAGTTGCCTCAGCTCTAATAATTGTTTGATCTTCAGTTGGTAATTTTTGGATAGCAGATTCAGTTTCTATAATTAAATTTTCATATTGTTTTTTGTTATATATGTTTAAATTATATTTATAGCCCAAATTTACAGTATTAATTTCATCATTTGTTAATTGTATGTTGGTTAAGTTTATAGTTCTGGGATGAAAATTAAATTTGTTATTATCTGCAAGTTTTGGTTTTTGTTGTTTTATTAAGTTATTTGATTTCTTATCTAAAATTAGGCGTTTTTTATTAATAAATGCTTTAAATTTTAGATCTATTTCATCTAAATATAATTTTAATATTTCAAATTTTAAGTTATTAGCTAGATATATATGTAATTTTAACATTTGAAGGTTAATTTTATTCTTTTTGTTATAAAGGAAGTTAATTTTTTGGATTAAAAATGAAATTAACTTCCTTTATAACAAAAAGAATAAAATTAACCTTCAAATGTTAAAATTACATATATATCTAGCTAATAACTTAAAATATCTTTCTACAAAATTTAGAAGAAATATACATGGAAAATATAATACAAAAATACAATATTAAATCTTATATTAGATATGTAGATGATACACTACTAATTTTTGATGAAAATAGTAGTAATACTGAAAATAACATTCTAAATGATTTAAATAAAATTCACAAAAATATTCATTATACTATGGAAAAAGAAGAAAATAACAAAATAAATTTCTTAGATATAACAATAATAAAATCAAAGGATAAGTTAACATATAATATTTATAGAAAACAAACCACCATTGATAATATAATTCATAAAACATCAAATCACCCAAACCAACATAAATATGCTTACTTCATGACTGCAATAAATAGATTATTAACTACACCCATGAATATAAATAAAAAACAAATAGAAATTAATATATTAAAGACTTTGGCAAGAAATAACGGTTATGACGAACAAATAATAGATAAACTAATTCACAAAATAAAATCAAAATCAAAATATATACAAAAATTAAGAGTCAATAATGCTACTAACAATAAAGGATGAATAACATTCACATTTATAAACAATAACATATACAAATTAACCAATTTATTCAAAAAACAAGGTTTAAATGTAGCATTCAAAACTAAAAATAATTTAAAATATAAAATAAACACCTTAAATTTAAAAAATAATAATATTTACGAAAATAGCGGTATATATAAAATAAATTGTACTGATTGTGAGAAATCATACATTGGTCAAACAGGGCGAAAAATTAATTGCAGATATAAAGAACATATAAAAGCATTTAATAATAATGAAATAGAAAAATCAACCTATGCAGAACATCTAATTAAAAATAAACATAAACCTAATTCAATAGAAAATACTGTAACCATCCTGGCCACTTATCACAAAGGTAATAATATGAACGTTGTAGAAAATTATTATATAAATAAATATAAAAATAATATTTTAAATGACCAAACACCTAATAATAATAATCCACTGTTTAATATAAAAATTTAACTTTTTGTCTTCTTGTTTTATTTTATATTTTATATTAATTATTAGCATTTTCAACCTATAGATTTTTATACCTGCCATGTTTATTCCTCTTTACATCTACTATATATACACATGTATTCCCTATATTCACTTCAGTATGTTTTAAGTTTCCTTTAAGTTAGTGTTAGCTGATGATGGGTTATGCCCGAAAACTTTCTAAATAGGTATTTATCTAATTTATTGTTCTATATTGTTTGTTATTAAAGTTTATTTTATTATATTCAATAAAATGTTATAATTTAAAAAAATTGTTTTTTGGTTTTCTGTATTTATTCCAGTGATTAACAGAATTTTTCTGTAATATAAAATTATATTATTTAAAATAATATCACATGCAACCATTTTGAATAATATCAGATTCAATTTCTTTTCAGTCTTAAATGTGCAAAAAGCGTACACAGTAACGGATAAAATATATATATTTTGTGTAAGCGTGAAAAATTTTCTCGGAACTTCCAAGAGATGATTTCCATATCAGAATCAATCCATATTAATGATGTCTTTGTAGTATTCTGTGATATTTCAAACTCCGATATTAGCTAAACGTTTTAATTCGAAATTGTATAATTTTGCTTTACTGTTTTTAAAAAGGATTTTGCGTCAGTGTGAAAAACTACCTAAAGAAGGAGTTCACGATGAAAGTAATAAAAATGTAAGAATCTGTAATATAAAATGATCTGTCTGCGGATTATTATTTTTCCAGAAGAAAATTACTCTGGAATCATTTAGCGGGATTACATAAAATTATTTTTCTTTGAAAGAAGAATTAAGTTTTGATAATTTTAGTGCTGTTTAGCGATATTAGATTAATATTTTTTTATTATTTCGCTAAAGTATAAAGTGTGCAAAGGAACTTATAAAATTATATTACTATTAATATATTCTTGTTTGAAAACATTAATTGAGTTTCCTATAAATATCAACAATTTTCCAGTGGTAAAAAACTATCTGAAATGGCCTTTGAATATAAACTTGACTGGGTTTAACCAGAAGTTTGAAATATATACATTTAACTAAAATTAGGGTTTTAAAATAGCTACAAAACGTATAGCGATATTATTGATGGATATTAATTCTCATTTGTGGTTAAAATTGGATCTCCGGATGCTTGTATATATTATAGTCTGTATATATTGCAAGATTTGTGTTTGACGAATCAAAAACGTGTAAACATTCATAAATTTCAATTAATTTGAATACAGTGATTATAAAAAATTATGTATTGTTTTTATTGTTATTAAAAACAATGGAAATAAGAGTTTTTACAATGTTTAAGCGTAATAAAATAATACATTTTAAAGGTATTGTGTAAAATTAAAATAATTTTACTGATGTTACAAATTAATCATGACAAAATAAAAGTTTTCCTACATAGCAGATGCTATATTCAGCTACTTTAAACTGTAAAAACGTTATAACATGATAAAATAACTTGCAAACTAACTAAGGATAAATATTTAAAGTTATGAATAAGTATAGTAATTATTCACTTTTTTTTTAATTATCAAAATTGGTGTACACTTCCCCTTGTTTTTTTATTTTTTTAAATATAATTAAATTTAATAAAGGAATGTGGAGGCATTTTATATCGAGCCGTCAATTCAGTGAATTTAAATTTTCATTTAGTCAGTATGTGAAAAAATATTAGTTTATTACTAAAAAAAAGGAAATGTTTAAAAGATAGAATACCTAGAAGAAATACTCGGAATAAAACATGTTATTAAAAAAATATTGAAATGATATATTGAATATTACTTTTAATAAACTTATTTTTTATCACTAATAAAAATTTTTTGTAGAAGTAAAGAGAAAATTTGATAAAATAAAAATTAAACATGAAAAATGAACAAACAAAACTTTTTTTTTTTTAATTAAACAAAATTAATTCAGATGATTTAAAGGAAAACAGTGTGCTACGAAGAAATGACCATACATACTACCATGTCTAATAAAAAGTAAATGTTACTTAAATTTTTTAATAAATTTAATTTTTAATATTTGATTATTATTTTAATAGGAAACTGAAATGGCTGTTGCTGCAAAATGTGTGGAATATAAAGGTGACTATTTTATTGGAATAATGCAATATTTTAAAAATAATATAAATAATTTTATTGAAGAATTGTAGTATTATGTATGTAAATAGTGATTATTCACTACACTTTTTTTTATATTCCACCATTTTTATGAAATGAACTATTGAAAAAAATTCAAAAACTAATATACAGATAACAAACATATTGTATCTTACAGAAATAACAGTGATATACTTGATTATTTTGCATGTTAATTGGATATTGATTCTGTTCTGTTCATATTTAAGAAAAATATATGTAAAAGAGCAAGAAAAAATGGAAATTGTTACTGAATTATTGAACGAATGGTTTTTCAAATATTACAATATACAACTTGAAATCATAGAATGGAATTCCATGTTTAAAAATTGTTGACAACTTGTATAAAAGAATGTTTAATGCTATAAAATCATGAAGCTTATGGAAGATAAACTTTTTTTTTGTTTTTTTTTTTTTTTCGAGAGATAAACTTTTCATGTACATTAAAAAATGCATTAGTAATATGAAATGATCTGAATAAAAAGGATTGTTTTTTATAACTATAAAACTAATTTCAAAACTATTGAACAAGAGATAACTGTAGAAAGACTACCACAAGTTTGAAAATGAACAGGGACTAATAAAATATATTAAACTAAAACGATCACTAATAGTTGTAAAAAAGCAATGGCAAACCACTATGCACACCATGATGCACACATAGGTTGGTGTACGGATAGACATACCGGGATTGCATTTTTACTGTGATAATAAGCATTTACAATCAGTTTCAAGTGAAATTTTGTACACCTATGTTATATATAGAATTTCCATAAATATGTTACCTACATCTGTATAACAAAAAAAAATTTAAAGATGGGTCAATTGAGCGAAGAGCATTCAAACATTATGTGATTGGGGTCACATACAAAGTGACTGTTGGAGAGATGTAGAGGGCAGTATAAAGATGGTATTAGAGAAAACCGGAAAGGCGAGGAAAGGAGCAAACTGTGCCCAAAGCGCAAGTGGCATATCGCAAAGATATTAGAGCGACGCATAGAAAGGAAGTCAAAAAACTAGGGATAGAAAGAAGAAGAAGGTTGAATGGACAAGTAAAAAGAATCCAGGTTAGAGAATGAGGAGGAGTAAGAGTTGAACCACAATTTATAATACAGAGCAGCAGACAAAAGAATAATATTGATGGATGGAAATGTAGAAAGAAAACTGCGGGCTTGGCACAGAAGATTAATCAGAAGCAAGGAACTTTAAAGGATTCAGAGTGATTTAAACAAGGATAAACAAAGGCTGCGCCAATTCCACCTGGTCCCTTGGAACTGTTAGTGTAGATTGTAACATGGTTAGAAAAACGAAAGTTTAGATTTTTTGTAAAAATTTCGATCTAACGACATGATGTAGAATAGGTTTAGGAGGAACAGAAAAATAAAAGCAGTTAATTGAATGAAGGAAGGAGGAAGAATTGAAGGAAAAATATGGACGTTTTTCGTAAGTGTAGATACATAGTAAAAATTGAAGGAGCCGGACCGAGACAAGAGACATAGTTTGGTGTCTTGTTGACGCAAAAGCACAAGTTACAGATGAGGGAATAAGAAAAAATAAGAGATGAAGAAGAAATCGGCAACAGTTCGATGAGGAAATGATAGCCTAAGTAGGAATGTCGAAGGAAAATGGGAAGAATATAAGTCTCAGCTTGAATGGTGAGGATAGGAGAAGATTTTGAGCTCCAAGACAAAGACGGGGGCAAGTATTTTGCACCTGATCGAGCTTGGAAAACAAAGATCTGGAAAAGTTACCATAAGTGTAACAGCAGTAGTCCAGAATGAAACGGATACAAGATTTATAGAACATGAGCAGGGTGCACGGATCATTTTTTCAATCCATATGTGAAAAGAATTTAATAAGGTTGAGGCTTTGAAGTGATAACATGTATATATGGTTAATATGCTTGTGAAACGACTAAGAATACTTCAAAGTAACAAAAGGAATTAGCAAGGGGGGCAATTATTTAGAGGAGAGAGTAATTAAGGAAGGATCAAAAAAAGCGAAAAGTAAAGACAGCAGTAGAGGATTTATTTGGAAAAACAAAAGGATGAATATTGAATAAAACGCTTTCTAAAATTGATAAGGAGTTTTGAAGTTAAGAATTAGCGGCAGAGATACTGCGATGAGTGATATAAATGAGTATGTTGTCGGCGAAAAATAAGGAAAAAGAATTTAGTGACAGAGACGCAGTTTTAATAAGACAGATGTTGAACAGGGTTGGAAATAAGGTAAGAACCCTGCGGCAATTCATGAAAAATTAGTCTAGAGATGAAATAGAGGAGAGAAGAAAGAATGATAGTTCTAGATTGGAAGAGACTAATGACAAAAGAAGGAAAGAAGGCTGGAGTATTAAAAGAGAGAACACAACGTCAAATAAGGCGAGAAGGTGGACATTATCAAAGATCGCAGTAACACCGACGTAGGAAGTGATAAGAAATGTTTTATTGATAAACGACAAATATACATCTGACAAAAATGTACTGATATAATTGGGGGGGGGGCTGCGTACAGGGCGGAAATCAAACACATTATTGGGTAACCGATTATTGTGCTCAAGCCACCAAACTAAACGTCGGTGCTTATTATTTTAAAAAGTTTTCTGGCGCAGGAAGCAGGACAGATTGGACGAAGTGAGGAAAAGTTAAGTTTCGGGATCGGGACAACAGTGAAAGTGTTTCAAGCAGTTGGACTAGAATCAAATGGGAGAAAGGAATTGAATGTATTTAAGAGGAACCGGGGAGCAGAGTCGGAGAAATTTTTTAGATCGGGGAAGAGGATTCCATCTATACCTGGAGAGGAATTAGAAGAATTGTGTAAGGTTGCTTCCAGTTAAGTGTAGGTAAAAGGAGTGAGCAGAAAATGTGAGAGGGTGAAGGAAGCAGGGATGTGACAGGATTCTTCGATGTTGGGAATGTAACTAGGAGCTAACGAGTTAACAAATGGATTTAATTTGTCGGGGGATAGGATATAATTTGAAGGATGTTGTGCTAAGGAGGATTTGAAAGCCTTCGTCGTTTTCGAAATATGGGTGAGAGGAGTGAAGCGGTTGAACGAGAAGGAGAAATTTCTCCACAAGATCTTTTTTCTTGTTTTAAGAGTAAATCTAGCTCTGGCATTGACACCTTTATAAAAGACAAAATTGGAGAGAGTAGGACAGGAACAGAACGTTCTGTAGGTCTATAAACTTCGATCAAAGGCAACCTTGCACTTAGGAGGAAGCAAATTTTGGCTTTCAATGAATTGAAAGGCGGACAGGTGGAGAATGAGCTAAAGCGTTGGAAATAGTTTCCATAAAAAAAAAAAAAAGTCGTATTGGAAAAAGGGATTTAAGTGCGAAAGAATTAAGGACAGTGAAGAGTCTACATAGGAGCGAAAATTAGAGAAAGATGAGTGGACATTCCGGTCTCCGCCATGACGAAAGGAGACGATAGGGAATTAACGAAAGTAGGAAAAAGGAAATCGCTCAAATCGAAATTAGGAGGGATGTAGATGGAAATGAGATTAAATGGACTACCAGAATTATTAGGAACGGAAACGTGAACAAGATTAGGGTAAGGAGAATTAGGAGTAAATGAAGGTTGTATGTTATAATAAAATAAACTTTAATAACAAACAATATAGATCAATAAATTAGATAAATATCTATTTAAAAACGTTTTCGGGCATAACCCATCATCAGCTAACACTAACTTAAAGGAAACTTAAAACATACTGAAGTGAATATAGGGAATACATGGGTATATATAGTAGATGTAAAGAGGAATAAACATGGCAGGTATAAAAATCTATATGTTGAAAATGCTAATAATTAATATAAAATATAAAATAAAACAAGAAGACAAAAAGTTAAATTTTTATATTAAACAGTGGATTATTATTATTAGGTGTTTGGTCATTTAAAATATTATTTTTATATTTATTTATATAATAATTTTCTGCAATGTTCATATTATTACCTTTGTGATAAGTGGCCAGGATGGTTACAGTATTTTCTATTGAATTAGGTTTATGTTTATTTTTAATTAGATGTTCTGCATAGGTTGATTTTTCTATTTCATTATTATTAAATGCTTTTATATGTTCTTTATATCTGCAATTAATTTTTCGCCCTGTTTGACCAATGTATGATTTCTCACAATCAGTACAATTTATTTTATATATACCACTATTTTCGTAAATATTATTATTTTTTAAATTTAAGGTGTTTATTTTATATTTTAAATTATTTTTAGTTTTGAATGCTACATTTAAACCTTGTTTTTTGAATAAATTGGTTAATTTGTATATGTTATTGTTTATAAATGTGAATGTTATCCATCCTTTATTGTTAGTAGCATTATTGACTCTTAATTTTTGTATATATTTTGATTTTGATTTTATTTTGTGAATTAGTTTATCTATTATTTGTTCGTCATAACCGTTATTTCTTGCCAAAGTCTTTAATATATTAATTTCTATTTGTTTTTTATTTATATTCATGGGTGTAGTTAATAATCTATTTATTGCAGTCATGAAGTAAGCATATTTATGTTGGTTTGGGTGATTTGATGTTTTATGAATTATATTATCAATGGTGGTTTGTTTTCTATAAATATTATATGTTAACTTATCCTTTGATTTTATTATTGTTATATCTAAGAAATTTATTTTGTTATTTTCTTCTATTTCCATAGTATAATGAATATTTTTGTGAATTTTATTTAAATCATTTAGAATGTCATTTTCAGTATTACTACTATTTTCATCAAAAATTAGTAGTGTATCATCTACATATCTAATATAAGATTTAATATTGTATTTTTGTATTATATTTTCCATGTATATTTCTTCTAAATTTTGTAGAAAGATTTCACTTAAAATACCTGACAAAGGTGAGCCCATAGCTAATCCATTATTTTGTATATACATGGAGTTATTAAAATTAAAGTAATTTTGCTCTGTAACAGTTTTAATTATTTGGATTAATTGATTACAAAAAATATTATTCTTTAACTTATTTACAGATTTTTTAATTATATCTATGGTTTCATTTATAGGTATATTTGTATAAAGGTTTGTTATATCATAAGAAATTAATTTAGTTTTGTTATTAATTTTTATATTTTTTAATTTATCAAAAACATCCAATCTGTTTCTAATAGTATATTTATTATTAATTGATATATTAGTTTTTAATATTTTAGTTATTAATTTTGAGATTTTATAAGAAGGTGCACTAGTATAATTTATTAGTGGTCTTATAGGAGCATTATTTTTATGTATTTTTATTAAAGGGTTAAGAGTTGGTGCTTTTGGGTTCATATTTATTAAATATTTAGCTTCATTATTATTTATTATTATATCAGATTCTTTTATTATTTTCCTTATTTTTATTTGATATTTATTAGTGGGGTCTGTTTTTATTAATTGTATATTATTTTCTTTTAAAAAATTTTCAGTTTTTTGGATGATTTCATTTAACAAAACTAAATTAATTTCTTATGATATAACAAACCTTTATACAAATATACCTATAAATGAAACCATAGATATAATTAAAAAATCTGTAAATAAGTTAAAGAATAATATTTTTTGTAATCAATTAATCCAAATAATTAAAACTGTTACAGAGCAAAATTACTTTAATTTTAATAACTCCATGTATATACAAAATAATGGATTAGCTATGGGCTCACCTTTGTCAGGTATTTTAAGTGAAATCTTTCTACAAAATTTAGAAGAAATATACATGGAAAATATAATACAAAAATACAATATTAAATCTTATATTAGATATGTAGATGATACACTACTAATTTTTGATGAAAATAGTAGTAATACTGAAAATGACATTCTAAATGATTTAAATAAAATTCACAAAAATATTCATTATACTATGGAAATAGAAGAAAATAACAAAATAAATTTCTTAGATATAACAATAATAAAATCAAAGGATAAGTTAACATATAATATTTATAGAAAACAAACCACCATTGATAATATAATTCATAAAACATCAAATCACCCAAACCAACATAAATATGCTTACTTCATGACTGCAATAAATAGATTATTAACTACACCCATGAATATAAATAAAAAACAAATAGAAATTAATATATTAAAGACTTTGGCAAGGAATAACGGTTATGACGAACAAATAATAGATAAACTAATTCACAAAATAAAATCAAAATCAAAATATATACAAAAATTAAGAGTCAATAATGCTACTAACAATAAAGGATGGATAACATTCACATTTATAAACAATAACATATACAAATTAACCAATTTATTCAAAAAACAAGGTTTAAATGTAGCATTCAAAACTAAAAATAATTTAAAATATAAAATAAACACCTTAAATTTAAAAAATAATAATATTTACGAAAATAGTGGTATATATAAAATAAATTGTACTGATTGTGAGAAATCATACATTGGTCAAACAGGGCGAAAAATTAATTGCAGATATAAAGAACATATAAAAGCATTTAATAATAATGAAATAGAAAAATCAACCTATGCAGAACATCTAATTAAAAATAAACATAAACCTAATTTAATAGAAAATACTGTAACCATCCTGGCCACTTATCACAAAGGTAATAATATGAACATTGCAGAAAATTATTATATAAATAAATATAAAAATAATATTTTAAATGACCAAACACCTAATAATAATAATCCACTGTTTAATATAAAAATTTAACTTTTTGTCTTCTTGTTTTATTTTATATTTTATATTAATTATTAGCATTTTCAACATATAGATTTTTATACCTGCCATGTTTATTCCTCTTTACATCTACTATATATACACATGTATTCCCTATATTCACTTCAGTATGTTTTAAGTTTCCTTTAAGTTAGTGTTAGCTGATGATGGGTTATGCCCGAAAACGTTTCTAAATAGGTATTTATCTAATTTATTGATCTATATTGTTTGTTATTAAAGTTTATTTTATTATACCATTTTAACAAACAGGATGTATTCACCTACATTTAAGGTTGTATGTTGTTATGAGTTAGAAATTGGATGTCATTTCTAACTAGTATAGCTGCGCCCCCATAACCGTCCGTGCAGTTAGAACTAATTAGGGAGGAGTTCCAGAAATTAAGGTCAGATGAACTCTTTAGCTACGTTTCTGAAAATAAAACAATATTAATATTATGTTGATCTAACAGCTTCCCGGTAATTACACTTAAGTATTTTAAGTTAACATGGTGAAGAACAAAGCTAGAAATTATCGAATTAGAGATAAGAGCAGAAGAACGAGGAGAGGAGAGCGAGAAGGGATGAAGGAATTTATGAAGCAATAAGAAAGTGAGAAAGAAGCTAGGGGAAATGAGAGTTAAGGAAAGGTTTTCATCACAGAATAACACAACTGAGGATAAATTTATAAGAAATGAAGGAATAGGTAAGAAAATCAACCGCTCATTTAAATTATAATGATACTAGGTGTCGTAGAGGGATAAAATAATTGTAATGACCATATGCATAATACATCAGCACCCATCGCTCAAAAAAATCTTCGCTAATGGGTCCTGGTATGCTATCAACCAACCTAGTTTAAAGAGGCAAGCAACACCAAAGGAACGCCAGAAGAAAATCTGTATAAAAAATGTAAGATAGGATAGCGTAGAGTCCATATAACTCATTATGAGGGGGAAGCCGAGAAGGCGACAAGCGGCGAGGCACACTAGGAACGGTTGCGTTGAAATTCATACGTAGAAAAGAATCATTAGCATCATATGAATAAGTCTATACTTATGTAAAAGGGCAGGGATTTTAGAATGAAAAGGCAGAAAGAGGAGTAAACGGTATAAAAGGTTGAAAAGACGGGAAATACTTCGTTAATACTTAAGATTGCAAAACTTGACATATAGCTAGTAATTTATCTTCCAAATTGGCAATGTCAAGTTTGCCAAGAGTGGAACATAATATATGTGTAGAAGTTAGAGGGTTGAAAGGAGCATGTTCAAATTTTATCATTAGGACTGAAATTCTCCTCTTTGATCGATTATTCTGGGTACGCTACTGTTTTTTTCTGAAACAAAGAAAGAACAAAATTCAGTACGAAATGTGTAGCATTGCGTAGTGGTTGTCTCTTCGTGTTTAGTGCAATTTTTTTCTGTCGCATATAGAGAAACATCAATGAAACGTTTTGACCGCGGCAAATCGTTTTTTGTAATAAATGTGCTATAGCGTATAGCAGATTGTTCGCAAAGGTAACGTGATTGAGCGGTTATTTACTTGTATTTTTCACGATAAAGTCGCTCTACTTTACTGATTTTTTTCTTTTCTTCTACATACGAAAATGTGTATTTGATTTCAGGATTTATCCGTGAAAATGACAGAATATAATTAGACAACGATGAAGGAAAAAAGTTTAACTGGAAAACATTCAAGACAATGAAGCGGACCGGACTATAAAACTTGAGACAATAGTCCAACGCCGGGGAGGAGGTATAGCGCGTTAATTAGCCGATTGAATTTTGTAGAATTGAAAAAAAAAAAAATTACGCGAAACAAAAGCAGAATGTATAGTTGCGATAATTGTCATCAAGAGTTTGCTTCCGAAGGTGAACTGCAACTTCATAACACGACGCACAAAGAACGTCCATATCATTGTGACCATTGCTCGAAGAAATTTGTTAGGTCTTCCAGTTTAAAAGATCATTTAAGAAGACATACTGGCGAACGACCGTACATTTGTAACTATTGTCAAAAAAAGTTTTTCCAAAATTCTCACATGAAAAATCATTTACGGTTGCATACAGGGGAACGTCCTTACTGTTGCAATTATTGCGAAAAACGATTTACGTTGAAGTCGAATTTACGGAATCATTTAATGTTACATACTGGACGTCAGTATTGCTGCAGTTATTGCGAGAGACAATTTACTCGGAACTATTACTTAAAAGAGCACTTGAAAGTTCACACTGAAGAACATCTGTACACGTGCAATTACTGCGATCGCGAATTTAGTCTGAAATTCACATTAAGGCGTCACCTGCGTATACACACCGGAGAGCGCCCTTATAGTTGTTACTATTGCGATAAGAAGTTTACTCGAAATTCTTTGTTGAAAAATCATTTGAAAATACATACGGGCGAATGTCAATATTGCTGTAACTTTTGTCAGAGGCAATTTACATCAGATACTTCTTTGAAAGATCATTTGCAGTGGCATGCAAAGGAACGTCCACACTGTTGTGATTACTGTAAGAAGACGTTTACTCAAAAATCTTATTTAAATGTTCACTTACGAATACATACAGGAAACCATCCGTACAGCTGTCAGTATTGTAAAAAGCAATTTACTCGAAATTCTCATCTGACGACACATTTAAGGTCCCATACAGGTGAACGTCCGTATAGTTGTAATTACTGTCAAAAGCAATTTTCTTATAGATCCACTTTGAACGTTCATTTAATGATACACACGTGATAATATTTGCTGCCATTTTAATGGAGCGAATGTTTAAAAGCGAATTTTTCGTAATGAAATTTTTCCAAATCTTTAATTTAAATCGGCTATTTAAATTACTATCGTGGATGTATTTTTTTGAAAGTTAAATATCTGAAATATAATTAACCTTTCATCTGTTGTTAAAAATGTTTATCGTAAAAGCCTTTATCAAAGAATAGTAACTTAAACTATAATTTAAACGACAATTATTAATATTTAAACACTTAAACGCGATGACTTCAATATTATGTATACTTGAACATAAAACTTCCTCGGCCTTCAATAACGAGCAAATAATTGTTTTGTTTTTTTTTCTTATCTACTAGCCGCTGTTCTTCAAAAATTCTTGCAGTTTAAGAAATTTAATATCGTCTTATCGACTGACTGATTGATTAGCGTGTCCTCCCCCCTGTAACTCTCAAGCGGTTTGTGCAAATACCAACACGTGGTTCAGTATAGATTCACCGCTTATTGTTTTGGTTTTGGTTTTGTGTTTTGTAGCCTTTAAATTTACTCGCCAATTTTTTTGAAATTCAAAATTGTGATCTTTCTATGACTTTATATTTATTTAAATGTTTTCAATTAATAGATCACCTTTGACATATTGGTATAGATTGGAAATCAAGCATTTTTTCTTGAATTAAAAAAGGTTCATTTTTATTTCTATTCTGTTCTAGAATGCTAGTTGTTACTTCAGGTCTGATTTTTTGTTCGCCACAACTGTATTTTTATAATTTATTTGCCCTTTTTTTTTTATTGGTATGAAATTTTTATTGATATTTTTTTGTCAGTTTTTTTTTTTTTTTGTGATATTGTTGAGGATTAGTTTTTGAATCCCTTTTATCTAAAGTTCCTACAACATATATGTTTGAACTTGTCGAATGAGATGAACAAAAGCAGAACGTTATCCATGTATCTTACATTTGAAATACATCCGCCGTTTGTATTAATTTTTTTATATTTCCAATTTAATTCTTTGAGGATTTCTTAAAGTTGGCAATTAAATAAAATTGCATGTAGGGATCATTTTATCATTTCATTCCTCGAAATATCTGACGTTTTTTTTTGCCTACTATTATTCATTCTTTTAATACCGCGCACTGTGATAATGAAAACCGATGTTGTTCGAAACTAATGAAAATTTAAATTGAATAATTTTTAATATTTGACTTTGTTTACGTTTTCGAAATATTTTATTTATCATTATGTATATAAAAAATGTTCATTCGATATTTTTTTGATACTATTTGCAAAAGTTTTTCCTCAAAGCATTAAGCATAATTTTGTTTGTAAAATAATTGAAAGCCCGGATGCAAATCTGAAATTAGTTAGACTTTTCTATTATTTAGTTTAAATCCCGCGTAGGTGATTCATTGATGAAAAATTCCTCCAGAATTTTGCTCGTTTTCTTCCAGCTATTGAAGTTCTGAGACACGTCTTATTCTTTTTTTAAGAGTTTTAAAAATATTCATATTTTTGAAATAGTTATACTATACAGAATGAAGCGGCCATTTTAAAAAAATAAAATCATTAGAATCTGTAAACTGAACTCTAATAGATTCCCCGAAAACACATAACCTTTTCCTATTCATACCTTAGATAGTGTTGAATAAATTCGCTTCCTTTCCCAATCACATACATTTATATACGCAAGCGGCCAAAGCAAGCTTCATAAATTCTCCTTCACCAACCGCATGTGCTTAATAAATTAGAGGCGTAATGTATATCGAACGCTTAAATGACTACTGTTCTGTTTCAGAGGCAGAAATGCTTGTGATTCTTTGTCTTGAGGCATATTCTTCCAATCTAGTGTCCCAAAATGTCTTTTTTATTTCAGACTCGCTTCTATCTCTCAAAGCCATCAGAACCCAGTTGGTTGCAACCCCTCACCAGCTAAAATAACTGCAGAGCATCTGCTTAAACGGTGTCAGCATACATCCAGTGCTTCAAGTTATACCCCACTCCGCTCTTTGTCGTCAAACTACCCGGACTGTGTTTGAGCAGTTTTAAATTTTGCAGCACCCAATAGACTGTATCGGCTACTGTAACTTTTGCTGAGTCTAGGTCCTGTAATAGCCCAAGTAATTACACATACCTAAATTTATACTTATAAAAAAAAAAAAAAAAAAAAATGAAAAATATTTTTAATTTCTTGGAGAATAATACTCAATTTTGGAATTCCATTAAAAACACTCGTTAAAAATCTAAGTAAATGACTTCCGTACTTTGATACATTCATTTACTATTCAGTCATAATCTGGACTTTTAAATTTTTCTATTACTATTTCTATTTTCTTTTGAAAATTCGGATCTTGCTTAAGAGTTTTTATCGTCAAAGTTTATTTATTTTACTGATTTTTCACCTTTTATAAAGCTCTGCATAATTTTGGTTATTTAAACTTCGTTCCTATCATGTAGTATTAATCTTTTTTTAATTTTTAAATACGACAAGTTATCAGAAATTTGTTTTTTTGTTTTTATTTTTATTATTTTTGTCAACTTCTATTACTTGTTTAATCTCTTTTCTTTTTCAAAAATCTATTAATTTTTAAGTTTAATTGCTAGCAGAACCAGAATAGTTTCGAATCTTTGTCTTCCGTTTACGATAACTAAACTTACCTAACAAGTATTCTTTTCACTTCTTTTTCTTTGTCTTTTGGGTTATTCTAGTCTCCCATTAGAAATAAATGTTTGATCCCTACTTCTTATATAGATTCTAACGGAACTATTTAACTTTTTTATTATCCGTTGGCGCAGTGGTGTTTTATACTTACATACAAATTAGTTGTGATTTATTAATTTTCATTTTTAGCACTGCTAATCTATTTGAAAATTCCCTGACCCCTTTAATTTTGTTTTCAAAATATGATTTTATGGAAAAGCCAGTTTTTCTTTCCTTTGTGCTGTTGTCTATGCAGTGGAATAGATTGTTTCCATGGCTAGTTATAGTTTTTTTGTTCGAACTTCGAACTTTTGACAATTTTAATATTTTTTTTCGAGAAAGCTTCCTTTAATTTTAATTTAAACTTTCACACTGCCTTAATTTTCTTACATTACGTGTCCCTAATTTTATTACGTTTTTATTCTTATAATTAATATATGTATTTTTTTTAATAATTAAACCGTTATTATTATTATTATTATTATTATTAATATTATTATTATTATTAATATTATTACTATTTTTATTATTAAAGCAAAATGTGTACACACCTACCGTCCCCTACCAACTTTCCTGAGTGAAGACCTACTTTATAACTATATATATTTATAGTTATTCTCTATAAAATGACCATGTATATGCAATAATTAGAATCATCAGGAAAGGTGTTTGTTAAAAATATAGGTGTTATACATAACTTAATAATTTCAGATAGTACCAAATAAATATTGGAAAAAATATATTCAGGATGTTTTTTTTTTCTGTTAAATGAAAACATTCTTTGTTTGCTTATTTGCTGTTTCTTGGTTTGAACAATTTAATATTTTCTATTTTAATTATGCAATATTAAATAATACGTTTTTTCATTAAATGCTGTTGTTTATGTGAGTAAAATAAAAATGTTTTCTGCACAGTTTACTGCTTCAAATATCGTTATTTTGACTATTTTTAAGTATTTATGTAATTTCAACGTAGTAACGATGTTTTTACACAATATTTAATTCCCAATTATTGTCTTTTAGTAATTTTTAAGTAGATTAAAAGTATAAATAACTTTGTTTCTGTTACCAATTAAATACACTTTAACGTGATACCTTATTTAATGGAACAAAAATAGATAATACTCTTAAACATTTAAAGCGAATATTCGTGTTATTTCAGCATGCTTGTATTAGTACATTTATCGCTTGTTTTAAATTCGTTAACGCTAATAATTAATTTTTTAAACAATTTTTCGAAATTTTGAATTTTAATTTTAAAAAGTTAAATTTTTTGATTTATAAAGTTTAAGTATGACGATAAATTTAACATCCTAAGATCCAGAAAAAAGTGCTAATATTTCTTTCTCCATTTGGCTATAGAGGCATTCAACCATTGAAAGACAGTGATTGATGTGGCAAATTGTACGGATCGTCATGACTATGGTACATAAGTTCGAATCAAAAAATTCAAGACTTGTCTCAGTAGACAGTATTTTTTTTACTTTCTCGAAATTTATGTATCTACAAGTGATCATGAAAAAACTTTTTATCTTACAGTTTTCTGGAGTGGGTCGAGTAAAGTGGATAAATTTAAGATAAATTTCCCAATTTAGGTAACCAAATTAAAAAAAAAAACTTTAAAGTTCAATAGCAATAGATGGTGGATGAAAATCTTGTGTCACTTGACTGTATTTAAGGTTGGCTTAATGAAACCAGCTTCTAGTTGGGGACCCAGAAAGGCAATTTCATCCTTGTGATACTGACACTTCTCAGGACTAACAGTAAATTCCGGTTCTTGTATATGATGTAACACTGTTGCAAGTCTCTGATTATGTTCTTCTTTTGGGACTGGCCGTGTACCAGAACATTGTCTAAATATATGGAAATGCCCTCACATTAACATAGCAAATTTTCCATAATTTTCTATAACATCTCTAGAGCACATTTCAAACCTAGACTCAAATGTTTGTAATGAAATAGCGCCTAAGTGATGTACTAAATATGATAATATCCCATCAGTCTTCATTTAGCTTAGTCTGATAGTATGCCATTTTCAAATCAATTTGGCTAAACATGACTGCATCTTTTAGTAATGGTAACAGATCTTCAATTGTAGGTAATGGGTATTTTTCATCTAGAATAGCAGCATTTGCAAATCACATATCAACATAAATCCGTACTCATTTGTAATTCTTTAGTACAAGTACCATTTGTGGTACCCAATGAGAAGGACCACTAATGGATTTAATAACATTTGCGTTCATCAATTCCATAAGTTCCTTTCGGATTGGTGCTCATGAACTAAAAGAAACTTTCCCTCCACCCTGGAGCTTTGAAACTTTTTAATCAACTGGCCATGATGAGTATTCATAGGTGTGTAATCATGGACAATTTGAAAGACTTTTATAATAAAGTAGTAGAACAATTTGCCAGAAACCCACGAAAATTATGTTTTAATTAAGATTTTATTCTTGTTCAATAAAATATTAAGCCTTTATAAATTATAAATTGTATTTTTCGTATAATTCGTGTCCTCTTTCAAGCACCCCCCCCCCCCGGGCATCGGGTGTTTCAAAATGATGTTACCCTTTCTTATGGGATTTCAACTTTGAACGAATGTAGCGCCCAAACGAGACATCGCAGACCCCAAGTTTAAATCTACGAAATGTTCTCCATTCCTTTGGCTATAAAATTGTGCAAACCGCATTTCGATCGGTTGCGTGTAACTGGAGTACTGGCGGCATAAAGAACATGCGTAGCGGTAGTGGTGAAACCAGCTATGTATGACAAAATTGGGTTAGGTCCACCTACTATTTTTTTCTTCGTCTGCTCATTGTTCAAGACTTAACCAAACGGTTATTTTCGATTGCCTTTCGGTGTAACTGCAATTCCAACCTTTCGTTTTGCTGTCTGTGACGGATATTTCTATTCCGATGTGTCTATGTGTAGTTCAACTATAAACTGATAATGCGAATTTTGCTAACTTTTTTGTGAAATGTCCAATATTTACGTGCGTATAGCGTTTAAATTTTGAAATGTTAAGTAATAACAAATATCACTGCACCTCCTAGAGTACATCGTTTGCGTTTAAGAAGTTTGCAGAAAAGTTGTAGTCCAGTAAAAATGGTCAAGCAACGATATTTGCAAAGTTTGAAGAAACCGTCTCAGTTGCTAACAATATCGCCTCAGTATCTGGCCGAAAACGAAGTAGTCGTAATGAAAACAATATCGCCGCAGTAAAAAAGGCATGGAGGGCCGGTTTCTTCAAACTTTGCGAATATACGTCTAATGATTAAACGGCTTGTAGGTGCTTTATTGAACTCTTTGCGAAAATTATCACGTACCTGAGTTGGTTTTCTGAAAACGAACATCTGCGACGCGATAAATCTGTGTTCTTCTAACACTCTATCTATCTGCTCGTTGCTTAACCATTTTTACTGGACTACAACTTTTCTGCAAAATTCTCAAACGCAAACGATGTACTCTAGGAGGTGCAGTGATACTTGTTATTACTTAACATTTCAAAATTTAAACGCTATACGCACGTAAATATTGGACATTTCACAAAAAAGTTAGCAAAATTCGCATTATCAGTTTATAGTTGAACTACACATAGACGCATCGGAATAGAAATATCCGTCACAGACAGCAAAACGAAAGGTTGGAATTGCAGTTACACCGAAAGGTAATCGAAAATAACCGTTTGGTTAAGTCTTGAACAATGAGCAGACGAAGAAAAAAGTAGTAGGTGGACCTAACCCAATTTTGTCATACATAGCTGGTTTCACCACTACCGCTACGCATGTTCTTTATGCCACCAGTACTCCAGTTACACGCAACCGATCGAAATGCGGTTTGCACAATTTTATAGCCAAAGGAATGGAGAACATTTCGTAGATTTAAACTTGGGGTCTGCGATGTCTCGTTTGGGCGCTACATTCGTTCAAAGTTGAAATCCCATAAGAAAGGATAACATCATTTTGAAACACCCTATATTGAAAAGTATAGGGAAAAAACCAGATAAGTCAGTTTTTTTCAAAATTGCGTTATAGTCAGCATTTGGTTCACGTTAACGGGGACTACCTTTCAGAGTATTAAAACTGCAAGAAAAACCAACTAGTCAAAAGATATGGGCTGTTGATGTTTAGGTGTACAGGGAAAAAACTAGTTAAGTCAAGCAAAACACAGAAATAACCGTGCAAGTCAATTAATATTTGTCACATGATGAAAGATGGTAGCACAATTACTGTAATTTTACTTTCATCATGGATGAATCAATATTTATGGAATATGTCAATATAGTAATATTGTATTGTTTAAAGCATGTTCTATTAAATTTTATCATTCCAGTGTACATCCATGTTGAATAATTTGCGCTTTTTTATTGTAATAGTCAGCCTGTATTCTATTGTTTTTTCGTTTTATGTATTTTATCTTGTTTCACGTTTTGCGTGTACACTGACCTGCTTTTGTTTTATTACAACACAGAATGTCTTCCAATTTAGAAAAAATCGAAATGAATTTAGAAGCCAAAAGAAAGCGAAAATCGGGCGTATTTCTATAAAAAGCAGAATAAGTACGCATGAAATGGGAACTAATTGTAACTGTTCACGTTTGAAATGTTTTGATAATGTTTCAAAAGAGGTAAGGGAAAAGATACTAAGAAATTTTAATAAATTGAAGTCGCATGATGAACAAAATCTTATTTGTGCGGTCTCACAACTGTACTTCATGTTCAGCAAAGAAGACCCCGGAAAGATAGAAAAGATGTTATTTTACATGATGGTAGTTTCGCATATAGAGTTTGTGTAAGTAGATGTGAAAACAACGACGGTCAAGATATTCCTGTTTGTGCCAAAGTCTTTTGATCAATTCACGGAATATCTAAAAGTAAAATTCAATATTTATAAACGAGTTTAAAACAGAGTGGAACTACACCAAGTGATCGAAGGGAAAAACATAGTACTTATCATAGGAGGCTTAATGACAAATAATGAAATATATGGACTGGAAAAAATTAAAATTACTTTTCCTGGACGAGGATATTTATACCTAGAATGCGATAAAAATGCTGGGTTATGGAATTTAAAAAATCCATTTAAAACGCCGACAGAATTAATGGAAATGATTAAAAATTCAAGGATAAAACCATCTACTTTTGATGTTATTAATGTAACGCAAAAACTTGTTTTTGACTGAAAGACATTTTTGGACTTCCATTATGTATTGAAATGCCCATTTAAAATCCAGCCGATTAAAGAAATAGCTTTATCGAATCACAGTCATTTACTTTACCATTGTAATACTTACAATGGATCCTTTTTTTCTGGTATTATCAGGAAACGTCAAATGTAGCAACATTAAAGAAGGGAGAATTGGAATTACCTACACTATTATTATATTATAGCAAGTCGATTATTTCTTTTTTCTAAACAATAATAGCTACAATACTATCATAATAGAAAAATACATGTCTTTTTCATCATTTATGTTTAGGTGATTTTCCAATTTCCGAGGCTAAATGCAAAGACATAATGAGCCTTATGAAATTTTGTTGCCCAAGAGCTGTTAATTTTTTCAGTAAATTAACTCACGACTAATTAGTAAGTCTGTCATAAAATTGTTCCGATTATTATTTATTAAAATGTACTACAATTTTTTGATCAGTTTTAAAAAATAATCGGCCGTATATTATAACTCTGTCTTAAATGATTTACCTGGTTTCTTCCTATACAAATGGGAGTAAAGGCGGTTATACGAGTTTAATATGTAAATTTAAATATGTACATAGGATAATTTTTTTAACTTTTTTCAATTTATTACGCTTAAAATTATATTTTTATGCAATAAAATTAATTGTAAGAAGTTTTATACAAGCGTAATAACGTTTTCAAATTAAAAATTAGGTTTTCTCCGTTTCGAAATTTTGTGACTTACCAGTTTCTTCCCTATACCCTTCAATATATAGTTGTAATTTAATCGAAACTTAAATTCAGCGTAATAATACATTATTAATTATAAAATTAGACGTAAATCTTTTCATTAACTATATAAACATGTACTCAATTATATTGTTTGTTTTTTTTTTTTTTTTGTTCTATTATTGCCAGCAATAATCAAAGCATATGAAACACAAAAATCAAGAAAATAAAATGTAATAATAATTTTCTAACGTCAAGGATACAAAAAGTGCCCTGCGAATCTTTTGAACAGTAGACAGACACTCCTCAGACATATGTAATTTAAATGAAATATTGAATTTAATGATAGAGAGACCATCACATGAGTATAATGATTAATATGAATTTATTTATTTTTAATCATAAATTTCTTTGAGCGCGCATGTTATTCTTGTCTCATTTAATTTTGAAATTGAATATATATACTTTATGAGAAATTTGACTGATCGAATACTATTCTATATTGCAAATATTTGTACCTTTATCTAACTTTTTCAAATAATTCCATTTTACGTTATTTGATAACAAGTTTATATGCAATCCAAATGACGTCATTTACGAATCTTAGGATGTCCCGATTGACACTGGTGGAAAAAAAATGTAAAAACGAAACGGTCCATTTCATTGTGACATCATATAGTTAGTATTTTTAAACTTTTCTTTAGTGTGTGGTAGTGACAGTCAGGGCTTGAAAGCTGAATAATAATACAGCTTAAACTTAATACGGCTTATGTCCTTGAAAAATACAGCTTAAGCTTTCAGCTTTTGGCTGTTTGAATTTGAAATATGGCTTAGGCTTTCGGCTTTTGGCTGTTTAAATTTAAAATACGGCTTAAACTTTCAGCTTTCGGCTTACGAAATGAATTTCAATAGATGTAAATTAAAATAATTTACTGATTACTATGCATCAAACTATTAAGCATTACTACTGGAACTTCAACTTTTTCCTTTCCGCACAAAAATAAAAGTTTTTAAAAACAATTTATTACGTGAATAATTATGTCAAAAATGCAAAATATAAAGCTTAATTCAGCTTTTTTAGAAATATAGCTTAAGCTTTCGTCTTTCGACTGTTTAAATTTTGAACATAGCTTAAGCTTTAGGCTTTCAGCTTATGGAAATTTAAATATGGCTTTTGGATTAAGCTTATGACATCTAAAAATGATTGGCTTTCAGCTTTTAGCTTTTGGCTTTCGGCTGGTTTTCAAGCCCTGGTGACAGTGTTCATAGGATTAAATGTGTTGCGTTCTTATAATTTATTTACCGTATTTTGTTTTTTAAATAGTTGTTATGGTAATTTAGTAAAATTTACATGGTTTGTATTATTATAAGCAATTTCTTTACTCGGAGACGGCGCTTAAAAATATGCTCTGTTTGTGTTATTTGGTATAAATTAAGAAACGGTTCTAAAAATATAGAAAATAGGAAAATTTTACTAAATTAATATTACTAATTATTATCTTACTATAAAACCAAAAAATATTAAGCCATTTATGACAACAGTGTTGAGATCTTTCAGATAATGGTGATGAAAATTATAATTTGATTACGTTATTCCACACTGTCGGCCATACATTCTTTTCACAATTTTCTTTGCGTTTAGTTAAATAATTTTTTAAATGAACTTGGTTTACTTTTTATTGTAATGTACAACATTATCTGTGCAACTAAAAATAAACTTCTTAAATGTTATATATATATATTACTAATAAAATAAATTACTATTTATTAAAAAAAAAAAAATCTTTTTTAACTGAATTTGAATCTGAAAAAATAAATTTCAGATAAAACAAATAATTTAGAAAACTGGTGAAGCTCGTTACTTTTATACTTGAATAATAAAGATGCATCAAAAAAATTCATCATTTAAATACTCCCAGCATAAAAATAAATATTAGCAGTTTTACAACTGATGACGTCACAATAGTTATTTTAGCACCAATCGTTAATTTTTACCATTATTTATTTACTTTTTATTAATGCTAAAATCGAATGCATTTGTATAGTTTTATGTATCATTTCCAACGTTTGTGTGTACTTATATATTTCAGAAATTGAAAATGATACACAAAACCACACAAATGATTTAGCTTCTAGCACTAAAAAATAATTAGTTGGTGCTCATGTAACAAAGGCCACACTTCCAGTGTTTTAGACGATTGTCATTTTCAGCATTTTAGTTGCTTTTGCTATACTCTGATACGAGCCACTGTCGACAGGACAGGCTCCCTGGCAGCAGTGCACCTAATGGATATTAGAAAAACTACATTTAGTTCACTTATATGTGCCTTTATGTTTTTTAGCACTATTATCAAATGTATCACTTATGCATTACAACATCATTTTATTCTGGCTTCTTAAAACGTACTTTACATATTTATTATTTTCATTATATTTAATTACTATTATATTGATTTCACTTTGTACATGGAACAAAATTGTAATGTAAAATCCAGCATGACATTTACAAAGATATTAAAGAGAATTCTTTGAAATGAATTTATTAATTTAGCTTCTAAAATTATAAAAATAGTCAGATATTGTACTAGTGCACTGAAGATTTTGAATATTAAATTATGGATAACCATAATTTACATTTATGTTACTAAATTCAAATCAATGATGTACAATTTTAAATTTGTAATATCGTATATAATTTTTACCCAGTATTTTCATAAATGTATATTTAAGTGTTTAAACATTTCTGTGTCACTTTTTTTCGAAATATTTCAACACCTAAAAAGTTTCGTTAAGGAATCGAAATATGGTTTTGTAGCCTTCAAACTGAGTATTTTCTTATATTATATATAAAAAAAAAAAAAATACAGCTAATAATATAATATTACGAGTTTGACATTTTTAAGCAACAGCATTAAAATATGTGTACATATATACCAATAAAACGAATGCGTTTGCTGCATATAATCAAAACCGTGGGTAATATGAAAAACTTCAAAGAACACATCTTCATAAAAAATTCGCTGAATACAAATAGGAAAGGAAGACCAAATAAAGTAAGACCTAGTTTCAGTTCATTTATGTTATGTTTCAAATGAGCGAGGCCTATAAGTTTAGCTTTTTAAAATATAACTGATTACACATTAAATAAAAAAAAAAACAAAAAAAAAACATTGGATAATACATTTGACCGATTTTTAATTAAAATTTTCATATATTTCAATGTAGACTTTTTCGCAGAGACTGCGTCATAATTACTCCATTTTCAGGAGTTGTGACGTCATTGCATACCGATCTGCTTTGTTTAATCATAGTATTTTTATTCAAATCATTACATCAGTAGCAGTAATTTGTTTCTTGGTTTTTAAAGAAAATGGGTTTTTTACGTTTTGTTTTAAACCTATAAAAATAACGAAACTTTGTATAGACATTATTGTATAGATCACAATTATTTTATTAAGTCATCACAAATATTTACTTGTAATAAATGTGGTAACAATTTTATGTGCAAAATTAAATTAAGATATCATTTAAAAACTCATTTTTTAAATATTAATGATAAATAATTAATATGTCCTTTTTTAAATTGCAAGTGTCTAATTTTTTTACTGCAATTTTTCATTTTATGAATTTGAATAATACACGAATGAAATTATTTGTATTTGTTTTATATCATCACTCGCTATAGGTCAGCTTCGTTATATTAATTAATTAAAAATATATATACGAATTATACTTACCATTTTTATTTTGAAATTCTAAATTTTCACAATTTAACTTCTCATCATGTTCTCCATTTACATGAGATCTTAAATATTTGTATGTGCAAAATCATTTCTTGCAATTTAAGAAAGGCCAAATTAATCGTTTATTATTAGTATTTAAAAAATAAGTTTTAAATGGTATCTTAATTTAATTTTGCACGTAAAATTATTACCACATTCATTACGAGTAAATACTTGCGATGACTTAATAAAATAATTATGATCTATACGATAATGTCTATACAGAATTTTGTTAGTTTTATAAGTTTCAAAATAAGACTTACAACTCATTTTCTTTAAAAACTAAGAAACAAATTACCGCTACTAATGTAATCATTGGAATAAAAATACTACGGTTTAACGAAGCACGTCGGTATGCAGTGACGTCACAACTCCTGAAAATAGAGCGATTGTGACGCAGTTCCCAGCGAAAAAGTCTACATTGAACGCTTCGTCGGGAAGGATACGTTGTCACAATCGTCTAAAACGCTGGATGTTGGGTGAAAAAATGGAAACAATTGGTCTTACGTCATTGTTTTTATAGGCTTTTAATGTGAATTACACAAATTAACTATTTTTCATCAAAATTAGTGTTAAATATTTTAAAAAAACTTAAAATATAATAAAAAATATTAGTTTTACAATTATTAATTAATATTTTATATTTTATACTAATTATTTTTATATATGTCTCTCTCTCTCTATATATATATAATTTAATTTATTTAACAATTATTAGGTACAATAAAATTGTTAATGAAAAAATATATTTTAAATTGCTTTTGTTTTTAAAAAACATAAAAACTGACGGCAAAATATTAATTCGTGAAAATAAATTTTAGTTTTTTAAATATGTATATGGATTTCCACACACACCGTAAGAAATTTAAAAATGATTAACAGTAATATGTAGAACAAATTTGAAAAATATATTGTTTATTGTATAATGAAATTATAAATCGAGATTTTATTTTATGCAGAACTATTTAGAAAAATTATCTATTAAATGGAAATAGAAATTGAATTGCAGTTTTTGAAGAAAATGATATATCTGTATTATTGGATAATTTTAAACATAAATTCCTCAATACTGAGTCAATTTTTTAAAAGCATTGATTTCAATTAGCAGTAAAATTAAAAATTACATAACTTAATAAAAACATTTGGAATTGAAAACTGTTTATTATGTATATTCTGGGTTATTTTTCATTTAGTATTTTAAATAAAAAATAACCCAGAATATACATAATAAACAGTTTTCAATTCCAAATGTTTTAAGTAGAGAAAGTAAATGTATGAAATAAAAAAGTACTCATAATTTTATTATGCCGAATACAAATTTTACAAATGATTTTTATATATGTAAATAATTTGTATGTAATGTAAAATATCAAATTCAATAGTTTTATATTATTTTTAAATAGGAAACTAAGTAGATATAAATAAAAGTTTTTAAGTGGTTCATCATTATGCCTGAAATTAAATAAAGCGTATGTTTAATTTGAAAATTTACTGTTACTATGATTACTCTGATATAAACTTTTATGAAATATATATAGAACAAGTTTTAACTGATTAAAGTAATAATTGTATGGAAGGAGTGAGTTGGAATCTCAAAATTCTATAAACAACTTTTCTGAGACTGAATTGTTTGTGCATAACATTTCAAAACAAACTGAGGTCGAACAATAATCAATTTTTTAAAATTTCATTCGGAATACCAATTGCTTTTGCAGTTGTTTTTGAAGAGGCAATACGGTGGCAATTAAAAAACTGCTGCATTTATGCAGATGAACTCTAAAAATTATATATGTATATTTAGTTTTTCAGCAAATTTGTTAGTTTATTCTGTAAAATTTGGTTCACTAGTATGAACACTAATGCTTTATTGAAACTAAACCATGTAAAATTGTTTTTAAAATTCAGTACATTTACTTCAACCAGTTTTCCTTTATTCTGTTTTACCTTTTCTTTTCAATTTTTTTTTTTTAATTTTGTAAATTGTGGTATAAAGAACGTTGAACTATTTTATTCAATTTTAATGGACTTCTCATTTTCTAAATGTAAAATAACAAGTTTTTTTCTGTAACGAGTAGTATCTTACATTTATGCATATCGCAAACTGACTATAAGCGACGTTATTTTGCAAAATTACGCATATGATAAGAATAAATGTGAGAGTGTGTGCGATGAAGTGTCAGTGTGACTGGTCGGGCAGTACCGATGGCTGATTCACTACTGGGGTTTTAGCTTTGATAAATTATGGAAGAGAATTTTTACACGCCTTTCGATTTTGTACTAAAATTATCTAAACTAGGCGTTGTTTTATTATTTTGAATATTTCATTTTTTCTGGATTACTTAATGAACTAAAACCAATCAGTGGAAGTGTTTTAATAATTATATGTAGTCTCAATTTCGAAAATGTTTGCATTTTACTAGACTGAAACATCACGGATAAACGTGCTGGTATAGCTTCTACTGTAGTAATATTACGGACTGAAAAGCGGCAAAAGCACAACTGATCATCGTTTCCAGTACTGCAAATACCACATTACACAATGATTGTACACACACACATACTGACATGCATAAAAATTGCACTGTTGATTGTTGTACATGCTAGTAAAGCGATTTTACTCGACGCTTCCAGATTGAATATGTGTGCCCATTTTTTCTTTATTCCCAATGCACGGGATAAAAATTCGTGCAAATGATGTGATCTGGAAGCGACACATCTGGCGCTTCCAAATTGAATATAAGTGCGCAACCTTTTTCCATTATCAACATGCAGCAGATCATTTGGAGGTAACTGTAGACAGTAAGTGTGTAGCTTTTTCTGTTACTCGCTATTGCAGATGCTCTTTCATCTAGCACTTTTTTTCTAGTAATTTTTAATTTTTGCACTTAAATTCAGCAAGTTATTTCATTTTATTTCGGTTGTATTTTTTTCGCAAATGCGAAAAAAAAGCAATTTCCTACTGATTTGTTAGAGGAAGCGGTGCATCCATCGCTTCTATTGACGATACGCCCCTGGTTACAAGGTTACCGTTTGTAAAGCGATTACGTGGTCGGCGAGCTCATAATAAAACTTGAATTAAATTTATTGCTCGTCATCATAGTAATTAACAAGAGTTGGAGAATTTTTGTAAATATTTTTTTTTTTTGTTTGTCGTTGCTTATCCTTGTTTTATGCTTTGATCATCTGATCTTAGTTCCAAAATACTTTTGTCATTGAGTAACTACACGTTGTTTAATTATGTGAATATAATACATTTTATTTGATTAACAATTGAATTTATTCGTGTCAATAACACGAGCCTCCAGACGAGGTTGATAATTTGGTTGGGTACGGCGAGTAGCCTTTTTAGCTTGAATAGTTTCTTTGTCCTTTTTCTTCTTGTTAAAGCCGTAACACTGGAATAGTGTGGAGAAGCCGCATTTACGAACTATCAGGAATGAGAGCACCATAATATAGTCAGGCGCATTAATATTCGTTTGTAATGTTTTAAATGAAATAACACAAAGAAAAATCTTCTAAATACATGCATGTAAAAAAAAAATCATAATTCGTTTAAATAATTACTTATAAAACTTTATTTTTATCTGGTGCGTTCATTTGTTCTATAACGTGACCTAACATTAATATGGCTGATTGTATTTCACCAAAATCTGACTGGTGACTTGTTATTTAGTGCTGGTACCAGTCTTTTGTCATCTTTTTTCCTTTTTTAAGAAAAAAAAATTGAATGACGATTTTAGTTAAATTCATCTATAAAAACTTTTAAAATTACCTGTTTATCCATGTCATTATAAGCCATAATTTATTATTTTAATAACAAATTTTGGTTGCAATATTGGATAAAAATTAACCTATAGTTTTATGCACTTCTTCCACTTACAGCAATACTCGTTTCTATAACCTGTTCAACGCTATTATTTACTATAACTGTTTTTTACTGTAACACCAAATTTTTGAGGCAATATATGAAACAAATTATTTTTTTTCTTTGATTATATATTTATATATATATATGTAACAAATAGAATTTATGATTGTACATAATACATCGGCATTTTATATTATAAAAATATTAACCATTATATAAAAATTAATTCCTACATGTTATTATAAACTATTTCAAGGACTGAGAACACATTTTATTTAAGAAAATGCAGAATAGAAAACAAAATAAAAATCAACACCTTACGAACAGTTTGACTTATAAACTTCAAAATTGGATTAAAAATTACAATTAAACTTCTCTTTAAGACAATATATTATTTCAAGGTAGTCAATTACTCCGGATAGCATAAAATTTAAAAAACCTCCAAGAACTTACACAGAATTTAAAACGACCTCAAAAATCATTTAAAAATGAATAATTCAACACCAGATAACCCTTCAAAAGTTAAATTCGAAATCTAAAACAAAACGCAAAAGTTCTTTCATAAAACCAAAAAGTTATGGTTAAAAAATAATTTAAACCCTTCCTTTTGGGGCAAAAACAACAACAAAAAAAAAGATGTTCACATAAGTAATATCTCAAATAAAAAAGTTGCGAAAACCAAAACTTATTTCAAATATATGAATAAGGAACCGGCTTATAAGAAAACTATAGCTGAGCTTACAGCTTTATTTTAAGCTCTTGAGGCACCTAAACTTGACATTTTTGAAAAAAATATTCCCCCCCCCAGTATGATATATTGATAAGAAGTTCACTATTTATTGAGAATGAAACTATATTCTGTTTTCTTATTGAAATTTTCAAAATCGGAAAAAAGTTTAAAAAAGCCCCAGAAATAGCGTTTTTTTCTCCTTCTTTGCAGCACGAAAAATTAGACTTCTTTGTTTTGAATTTAACATTATGTAAGTGTAAATCATAGTTATCTTTAACTTAATATACAGAATCCTTATCCCACAAAACACTATGCTTGATTGACCTTGTTATAAAAATATATAACACACAGTTGAAGCACATGAATAAACTGGAGATTTGTAGTACACACACCTTTTCTATTAAGAAATATAGCAAACTTACAAAAGTTATCAACAAAATATAGAATAAATTTAAAAACACATTCTGAAATTTAATACAATTAAAAGATCTATACTATGAAATTAATGAAATAATAAAAATTGTCAAAAGTAAATAAAATATGTATGTTGTAAAAAAGTTTTTTGAAATACTTTAAGTTGTTACAATAGTGTAAATTACAGTACATAAATAATTCTTTTTGTATAAATCTGTAGAAAAAATAAATCACAATAAATTACACATTTACCAAACGTGAGATTTTTGATTTATCATAAATTACAACTGTGACTTATAATTAAAATAATTTGTATATATACATAAAATATAATGTCTAATTTAACTATAAACAATAGCAATTCAAATCACAAAAGTTTATTCTATATGTTGATCCAAATAACAGTGTGGTCAAGCCATATGCAATCTGCAAATGAAACATAAATGTAAATAAATAGAAAAAACATATATTAAATAATGTACTTTAAATTATATTTTGAATCTGGATTTTTAGTTACCATATAAAAGGTGAATAAACAAATTTTTATATAAATAATTTATATATTTAAAAATAAACCGTGATCAATTTTTTACTTGTTTTTTATTGTTTAAGTATGTTTATGGTGACAAGATTAGTCAGCTTTAATTCAATGAAATTTAAATAATTTTTCTACGTTTGCTGTCCAGAGACACTATGTATGAAGTCTAAATCAGTAATTATTCTAAACATAACCTTATACACCTAAATTATTAAGTCGTATTTATATATTAAAACATAACCAGTAATAATATCATTTTTTTTATTTTCTTTCCTTCTTATTCTTTCTATTAACATTCCAAATAGAAAATTACCTTATTATGGTACATATGTGTAATTATCCTTATTATAATCTTACACACTAAAGTCTTAAAGTTCTACTTTTATATTAGACACAACAAATAATTTTTAACGGAATAAAATGTGTGAACGAATGATAAAAAAATTAATAAATATGAAACGCACATAAATTAACTATATAATTTTTTTCACCTTAGTATTTAAGCATATGTCCACTTTCATTTATTTCAAATTTGACTTAAATAATGTATTCTTAATATTCTCTATATTTAGAAATTGTTACACCCTCCAATATTAATAACTTTTTTAAAACCAATTAATTTTTTCAAAAATACCATTACATTCAATTTCAATAAGATTTGTTTTCATGTTCTTAAAATTGCAAAAAAACATTTAAGACTTAAAAGCAAATAGTAAACATTTCAGCAAAACCGCAAAAAACTCAATTATCGCACCTATTTATAATTGTGCAATGCAATCTATTAATTATATACCAAAATCACTATTTTTATTTAACTAAATTTTTTATAGTTATTAATTAACAAACAATACAGATATATGTATCTCACCAATCTTACAAAGTTCTTTTCTATGAGGAATACGTCTGTGTATTTCAGTTTTTACTTGGCCAACACAATTACAAATAAACAGCTTCACATTTCCTTTTTTTTCCTTTACTGCATCACACGGTTTATACTGTTCTATATTACTTGATTCCTGTTTTCGTTCCCATATATTAAATTCTAAAAAAGTTTCATGTAAATCATTGAGTGTTAACATTTTCACATAATTTTAATATTAATTCATAAAAAAAATATATTTATGAATGTGAATTATAACAATAATTTTACATATGATTGGATACTTTTTTATTGGCATATAATTTAAAAAGTGTTATAACATATCGCTTTAAACTATTTATTGAAGTATAAATGATTTACCCTTTTTCACATGTAAATTCATACTTGAGCATTTTAATATTATGTTTCTTCTCTAAATGCATTGCACATCTGACGATAAAAAAAAAGGTACATTTTATTTTTCACAATTCATTGACTATGTTTATTATATTTACTTTCTTGTCCACCATTACATTTTTCCGTAATAAAAATTTAAAATTACTATATACATAAAGTGTACTAAACACGCATTTCATCACTTTATGAATTATTATTTCGTTTATGTTCAATAATTACAAAATTATATATAAATAAACGCGTAAATTCACTAAAAGAGTAAACAGGAAAAACCGATAATAGGACTAAATGGCATCTGAGAATTATTTCAATTTCTGAAGACAGTATTAAAAATTTTAAAAAGTCGATAATTGTTGTAAGCAATCGATGTAGTTTAACAATTTTGCTATCGTTTTTGCAACGATGACGCAAGACCAATTACTTCCATTTTTCCACCCAACTTCCAGCGTTTTAGTTGCTTTTTACGTTGTCCATACCGGCTTGTTATCCCGGTGGGTTTTCCGTACAAGAAGCCGTTTGTGAAATATTAACTAATATCGATATATCGTTTATCAACAAACGGTGTATCTGACAGGACGTTAGATTTCCAAATCGCGGGAAGAGGTTAAGCCTAATGAGGAAGAAGCAGAATAGCGAAAAGAACGTAATATCATAATAACAGTGATTAATATAACAGAGAGATTTATTGCGTATAAATGCTTTTGTTTATGCTTTTATAAATTTTATGAATAATGTAGGTATGCCATCTGTGTTTAAAGAATTTTAGTAATAAAATGAATTTAAATTTATATATTACTTCAGTTCATAAGAAACTGAAACAATCGTGTTATTCTGTAAGTATAAATGGAATTATACATGCTCATTTTTTTAACAAATAATAAAAAATTATATATGGGTGCGTGTTAAAAAATAGGTAAATAAAAGTTTGTTATGAAATGAATAAATTTCATTAATATTTTACTATTATAGTGTACTAGATGTAGTAGAAGTTTTGCTAGCAAATGGAATCTGACACGACATAATAGAAATAATGAATGTGGACATAACAAAAATGATAATATATTTGTAAGTAAAAGTTATAAAAGTATAACTATATCATATTCACATGCGGGTGATTCCAGAGTTTTTCATAGGTAGGAGCGAAAGGAGGGTTATAACTACACGTCTTATGTGGTAGACAATAGATTTGAGAAATACCTTGTTTCATAAAAAAAATCAAATAACAATCTCTTTAGAAATTTAAACATGTTTTTAAAATACATAATTATTATAATTTAATTTAAATTTTGTGTTTTTTAGGTTCTTAGATGAAAACTTCTTTCTATATAGTGCCATACTCAGCTTCTGACCATCGGCGACTACCTATTTGTACATCTCAGTTGTACAGATATAGGTAGTGTACTAGGAAAACTAGCTGGGTGTTATTAAGATACATGTGTTTATATATATATATTTTTATATATTTACATCATAAAATAAAAGCAGAATAATAAATAAGGTTCTAATGTAACATTTTTTTGATAACCACCTTCAAAACAATTCACAAACTGTGGAATTCACGAAATACACCTTTCTTCGCATCAGAAAGTTACATTATCATTTTTGTTATGTCCACATTCATTATTTTTATAATGTCTTGTCAAATTCCATTTGCTAGCAAAACTTCTACTACATCTAATACACTGTAATAATAAAATATTAACAAAACTTATTCTTTTCATAACAAACTTTTATTCGCCTTTTTGTTTTTAATGTGCACCACACATACATAATTTTTTATTATTTGTTTAAAAAATTAACATTTATAATTCCATTTATACTTACAAAATAATACGATTGTTTCAGTTTCTTATGAACTGAAGTAATATATAAATTTAAATTCATTTTATTACTAAAATTCTTTAAACACAGATGGCATACCTACATTATTTATAAAATTTATAAAAGCATAAACAAAAGCATTTATATATCTACAATTACTAATAAATATTAAATTTATTGTTGTTACTCGTATTATTATTTATTTCGAACTGAAATTCATGTACTCTTATCTTGCTGTATATTCCGATCACCATACTACAGATATTTTTAATAGTAATGAATTTTTAAAATAAATAACTCTCCAGGACGTAATTAATTAATTAGTTCATGAAATAAAATTCAATTTAAAATCAAAAAAGTTGTTATGGAAACCTTTTGCAAAATAACATATTTCAATGCTGAATGTGATATTACTTTTTGAAAATAAAATCAAATAACAATTATTCTTTTCCTGGGAATATAAACTATTTTATCAAAACAATTATTATACAACCATCTGGTAAGTGCTACCAAAGGGTAGCAATTTTTCATAATTTCATCAAGAATGTACAATTTTTTTGATAAGTTAAACAACAACGAACAGCGTTATTAAAAATACTTTACACTGTTTAATATTTTTTACCTAGTTTTAATTTAATTATGCATAACACGCTGCAAATAATCCCTATAAACTCCCGGACTTCAACAGTAATTCCATTGCTTTTCCCTACTTTAACAGATGCATCATGACTATTCATGACACATTTGGCTACTAACTTATTACTGCAATAAAATTCATCTAAATTGGCAAGAATCCATTTTATAATTTGATCAGTCGTTTAATTATCCTCGCCACTTGCACTATTAACATAACGAAAAGTTATAGAAATCTGTGATTTTTTAAAAACATCTTCATCAACAATAATAGCAACAAATTTTGTCTTTAAAACTTGGTTTTATTTATTTGTATTAGATGTTCAATGCAAACTTCAATTATATAGTTCGAAATTGTTGCAGATTCTCCACTAAGAACAATACGATTTTTTAAATAAATTTGTAATTGCCCATTATTTGTTTGCAAATAAATGCAATAATTCCCTAGAACTTCATCTATTGCATTTTTACATTAATTTTATTACAAAATAATATTTCAAGTGGTGAAAAAGTATTTATATCTATTATCTTTTGATGTACATAATTACTTCTAACTATTTCAATAATTTTTCTAAATTTTTATAACCACATAACCAAGAAATTTCACTGCATTTTTAGCATAAAATTTAGTTTTTGCTATTTTACTACCAGTATTTCGTTCTTTAACTAAATTAGGTAATATAAAGATATACTGTTATTCCCTGTTACTTTAATAACTGTGAATGTTATATACCTGTTCTTTTCGCTATTCTGCTTCTTCCTCATTAGGCTTAACCTCTTCCCGCAATTTGGAAATCTAACGTCTTGTGTGGAACTGAAGTTTATTGATAATATATTCAGTACTAGAATAAAAGTATTAATTTAATAATACAACAGTACGTTATAACGAATGTTTCTTGAAATGTTTACCTTGTCGATTGTGTTATTCACGTTTCGCCATATGTGAAAGTTTAAAAAAGAACCAGCGTTATTTAAATTTTAATGTTTCGCCGAATAATACATCGACGCACCTATTTACTTTTGATTTTAGAATTATATTTTTTAAGTTGATTGAAGAAATAGCACAACGTTAATAATAAAATGGTAATATCAATTGGTTTCGAAGGTAGTGCTAATAAACTTGGTATAGGAATAGTTAGAGACGAAGAAGTTTTATGTAACTGTAGAAGAACTTACATTACTCCTCCGGGGCAAGGTAATTTTTTGGATATAATACTTTTCTCTTTTAATTTCTATTAATAATTAAAGGATATACGGAAAAAGGTTTATTTTCAAAATGTGTAAAATATTTTCACAGCTTATTCTTGTACTCTTCGTATTTCTCATAGTTATTCGAATGCTGAAAATTTATGATTTTACAAGTATGCCACCGTATATATATATATATATATATTTCACACTTATTTTGACGAGATATTTGATGTTATGTACTACACATTTTTATAATTGAGCTTGTTTTTACTACTAATGTGCAACAAACCACTTTAAAGTGATTTGTCGGGAATTTAAATGATCTAGATATAACGAAATAGTATAATAATTATTCCAATATTTATTTTAGTTGGAAAATAAAACTATTTTTGTAAAAAAAATAGCATATTTTAAGGTTGTGCATTACAGATATAAAACTAAATAAAACATGGTTAATTGACCAGTTCTTACTTCGGTAGTTCATATTATTTATCACTGAAAACGAGTTATTTTAAATTGAAATTTAATACTACATTTCGCGTAGTCGTCTTACGAAATATTAAATTAGCTGCGTTCAATATCCAATTTTCAGATTATGTCAAGTTAATCGGATTTTCGAAATTCCGTATATTTAACATGTATTAGCAGTTAAAACTAGTTTATTAGAAAGTTTGTTTTTATTATAAAATTCTTTTGTTTTAAATTAATTTTGTACTGTTTAATTTATACAAGGATTTTTGCCAAGAGAAACTGCGCATCATCATCAAGCTAATATCATTGAATTACTCAAGGAAGCGCTAGAAAAAGCATCTGTCAAGCCATCTGAGATTGATATTGTTTGTTTTACAAAAGGACCTGGAATGGGTGCACCATTAGTTTCCGTTGCTATAGTTGCTCGAACTTTAGCGCAGTTATGGAATAAACCGTTAATACCGGTGAATCATTGTGTTGCTCGTATCCTTTTGATTTACTGCAACCTAAATATTACAATAGTATAATTTAATAGTAAAAATGATGACAAAATATTTTCTTTTCATCGTTATATTAAGATATTGAAATGGGTCGATTAATTACTGGCAGTAAAAATCCAACAGTTCTTTATGTAAGTGGTGGAAATACGCAGATCATTGCTTATTCGAGAAGTAGATATCGGATTTTCGGTGAAACGATTGATATTGCTGTTGGTAATTGTTTAGACAGATTCGCGAGAATATTACAACTTTCGAATGATCCTAGCCCAGGTTACAATATTGAGCAATTAGCCAAAAGGTGTTCGTATATTTTATTTGGCAAAGTTATATAGTTAATACAGTCACAATTTTAAAAAAAAAAAATAACAGTTTGTAATATTTATGTAGTATTACTTTAATCTAGCGGGCAAAAGTTAGTTAATTTACCTTACGTTGTCAAAGGAATGGATGTCTCTTTTTCCGGAATATTATCTTACATAGAAGAACGATGTACGGAGTTGTTAACAAACGGAGGATATACCGAAGCCGATTTATGTTTTTCGCTTCAAGAAACTATTTTTGCAATGCTAGTGGAAACAACAGGTAATTTTAATTTAAATTTACCCGAAATTCTCAATTTTACTTAAAACCAACCGATGAAGCTATCGATTTTGAAATTATAAAGAAAAAAAAAAAAAATGAAAAGAAATTAATCCAGCAAAGAAAAATTAATTTCAGTGGCTAGACAGCCAATCATTGAGAAATCGAATGTAATATTTCAATGTCTAGATTAGACTAGTGTTGAGTATCCGATACGTGCAGTCGATAATCTTAATCGTCAAATTAAGATTAAAATATCTAAGAAATACAACCCAGTCATTCGAATTTATAGAATGTACAAGGACGTTGAAGAAATTAATCTCAGCGATAGTATTGAACAATTAACTGGTTATAAACCTGAAGAAATCATTGTAACTCTCGGTAAACTTAGCATATCTACCTTTCTGTTCTATATTTACAGCCGAATTGATGGCTATCCTACGTTCCATTATTTTCATTTCCTTCAATCACCTTTCCTCTAAATTCTTGATTATATCTGACTCCATGACCGCCCTTTAATTCATTCTCCCCTACCTGATCATTCCTGTGATTTTATCGTACTCCGTATACGATCACTTATCCACGTTCTTTCTTTCCTTCATTCCCTTTAAATTGATTTACTGTTGGTTCTTAGTCATTCGGGCATCTTCAGTAATGAAGCGGCGGACTCCTTGGCTCGGGTTTGCTGCCTCTTCTCACTTCTTCTTTAAAAAAGTCCCATCGACCAATCTCCTTCCGCTGTGCAAAGGTTTTCATCTTAGGTTTTGGTCGGATATGTACGTTTCCTCTAACAATTGTTCTTTTTATCTATCTGTTCAACCTAGTCTTCCTGCCAATCCGTGGTTCTCTTTGTCTCCTTCACTTCGTCGTTCTGTTGTTGTCTCCGTTATTCACTTACGCTTTAAACATTCTCTGTCACCTTCCTCCCGTTTTCGTTTTTCTTTGGTTGCCTCTTCGTATTGTCCTCTCCACTCAAACGAAGAGCATGTTTGTGATGCGGACTATGTGTTCTTCGAGTGTTCATCTCTTTCTACTGAGTGCTCTGCTTTTTACTTCAGTTTGCTGCGACTTGGCCTTTTTACTGCTTATTGCGCCTCTTATGTTCTATCTTTTCCCTCTACACAGATTGTTTCTATTATTTGTTCCTTTCTCCTAGCAATATCTGACCGTATCAAGATATAATTGACCCCTTCCTATACTAATTGTTTCTGGGTAAAATTCCCCGGTTGACGAGCAAAAAAAAAAACAAAAACAAATCACAGATTACTATAACTTAATATTGATTTTTCAGATAAAATCGTTGTAGGTTATCGTAATCATTACGCTACGCTTATAAGTGTAAGATTAAGTGAAAAGTATCTTAACGGGTCGTAGAGAGAATTCCTGTAAAGTCAGTGGAAAACAAATAAAGAAACAGGGTATTTGTGTAGAAAAAAAATAAATGCACAGTGTGTATAATCAATCTAATGAAAATATATATTAAAAACAAAAAGATAAACTACTTCATAAGGCATAAAAAATGAATGTCAAATATATAATCAAGTGTTAATTTTACTTCTTTCTGATCGCTTTTTTTGTATATTAGGTGTTTAGTGCTAATTTCTATTTTATTAATATCGCTTATGTTCTCCAGATTTTTTTAAAGAGCTCAACTAACAGATTTACATCTGCGAGCTCGACACTCTTTACAGGGAATGAAGATTATGAAGTTAACGTTTATAACGTACTATATGCCTAATGGATTTGAAGAAAATATTATCACCAGTTTCTTACTTTCGACTACTTTTACTTTTTCAGATTTCTCCGGTCCTAATTCAATTTTAGGTTAGGTATGTACTATTGGAATAGCGATTTGAGTCGGGAACCAGGCAAGTCTCGAACCCTTTACCCTTCGACTTTGTAGCCTATTACCTTAATTACTAGTGTATCGGGTTTTAGCCAGTTGGAATAGTTCTAGGATAACTGGGTCCTATACCGATGCTTTGTTGTCTTTTAAATTATTAACAAGTAGTTTAACTTCTTCCTTTAAAAGTTAGAGGCGGTGTTTTGTTGGACGTTGATTGGTGTTTTGGTAATTTTTTCTTCGATTTGTCACAGTTTAATAATCTTTTGAAGTAATTTGCCATAATATCCAGTTTTCTTTATCTGCTAAGTCTATTTTCTTACTATCTTGGGGGGAATATTTCGGAAGTAGTTTTGAGAATCTTATAAAACTTCTGATGTATTTTTCATAAATTTCTTTTCTATTAATTCTATTTATTTTTGTTAATACGCTCATTTTGCTTGTACAGGGTGCGGCAGCATAACTTCATTTTTTAAAATGCGCCAATTTTTTTCTACTAAATTTTTTTAAAGAAATAAAAACAGAAAATCGAAATAAAACTGCAAGGAAAGAAGCATACATATTGCCAATGGGATCTTGCAGTTTTATTACGATTTTCTGTTATTATTTCTTTAAAAAATTTAGTAGAAAAAAAGCGGCGTATTTTAAAAAAGGAAGTTATGCTGCCGCACCCTTAGTTTTCTATCTTTTACGGACTAACACTTCTACATAAATTGTTCCACTGTCTATGTTTTTCTATACTTTAGGAATTGAACCGTTGGTTGCTTGCTATTGCTTATTTACATTATTTGTCCTTTTCGTAGATTCAAAAATTAATCATTTTTAATATTCTTCCAGAACTGCGCCATTCTTTCAGTTTTTCAGATTGTATCTAACGATTATTGATTGATTTTTTACACTCCGAAAGGGGATGAAATTAACTTTTTATCTTCGAAAGGTTGTAATCAGAATCAAATTTCTCAGCTTTTTAGATGTTACAGTTCATGATCTCTGCTATTATGTAGAAGTAGCCACATTATCGATTTCTTTTTCTTTAATTATATTACCTAGTGAAAGCGCCATGCTGTTTATTTACTTAGTTTATGTCTACAAAAGGTTTATATTATTTGCGTATTTCTACCGATCATGTTCTAACTTTTTGGATACGCTGGATATATTCCGGTTTGTTACTCTATACTTATATTCATTTCCTAGCTGAACTTTGAAATACTTAAACTTATTGTTGAAAATATGAATGTTGATAAACACGTCAATTACATCGCGAGCAAAATTGAAAAATGCTTTGTATTCGACTAACAACTTTTTGTGTTTTCTATTAGTTTTTACAGAGAATTAAAAAATTCTTCAACAGAATTTTTAATAATTGTTACCGGGAATATTATTTATACTCGAATTTGAATTCCTTACTGATCCACTGTGATTTGCTGTTGGGGTAATAAATTAATTTTAATAAAACATTTAAGACGTGGAAGTGGAAAGATATGAGTGAAGGTGTTCTCTTAATGTGTAATTATTGGAGATCACCGTATGAATCCCTTTAAAATGATGTCTGTGTGTGCTGTTTAGCTGAACGAAACTTTTTGTTAGATCGCGACAGACAGGTTATAGAAAGATCAATAATTCTCAGCTGAACATGAAACGTGAAAATCATTTTTTGTGGACGACGATAAACATGTTTTCCAAAGAAAAAAAGAATTTTTACATAAATATATTAATTAAAATCCGAAAAATAAAAAATAAACGTTTTTCACATATAAAATCTAAAAGGATCAAAGGGGAATGATATAAAAAGAGTAAAAACTAAGTGATTGTAGTGATAAAAACAATTTGATTTTCAGATATGGAGCTCAATTGGCTCTAACAAGCATTTCAGTAAAGACGGATGAAGTTGCAGGAAACAGCTTTATAACGTAGACATATTACCGAATTACTGCCTAATTACGATTACAAGTATTAATTACGCAAAAACGTTACATTGTAAATAATTTTTTATAATAATATCTTTTAATTTTTTTCAAATATTTCGGTATACAATTTATTAATGCAGCGTATTAGTAATGTTCTATAAAAAAGTATATTAAAGTTACAGAGAAATGAATAATCATGCAACGGGAGTTTTAGTACTTTCTACATACCGGAAATATTATTCACTTTCAGATTTTAAGCCTTTGCCTACTACCGCGGTTTACTGTTGTAGAATGTATTTAAGGTTTGTTTTAATTATTGTAATATTAAAAAAAAGAAGGAAAAACTGAATAGAAGAAATAAATCTGTAATAAAGATGCAGAATTTGTCACAGAAAAAAAGAGAAAAAAACTAAAAAATTATATAAATCCGTTGGTGAATTTGCGGGAAAAAACTACCGGTTATGTAAATGGACCGCTTGTAAAATAAGCGAATGATGTGATTAAATGGTAAATAAGGAATAAAAAACAGATGACTGCGATGATGAAAACTATAGCACCTCCAGAAATGTTACTGAGTTGACCCTAATAAATAATTTGCAAAGGCTGTACAAATTTAAAAAAGTGAGGTAAAAAAAATTGAAGATTTAAAAAAGTGTTCATTCCAGATAAAACAATTTTTTTTTTTACTAATTTTCCAATACAGATTTAAACGAGTATTAATACACGGGCGAAACCGTGGGTAACAGCTAGTTAAGAAATAAAAATAAAATTGAAAAGTATTGTTTACGTTTGTAACATTTAAAAATATAAGCTTAAGTTTTTTATCGATAGGGCGTTTCTGCCGCCTTCAAAAACCATTCGACTTCTCTTAATTTACTGTCTTTTCGGTTTATAACTAGCATATTGTGATAAAAGATAGTAAGAATTGTCTTGGTTACAATTTTCGACAAGTTTTCATTGAAAGGTATCTTCTCGTCCACAATGAGTACGTTGGTATGTGTTCCTCGTAAGAAGATATACGTAAATTCTTTAGAGATATTGTTTCGATTATATCACAGTTCGACAACAATCCAATGACATTTGTAAATTGCAGTAAATACCAGTATATTTATTTATGCACATTTTATATCTAAATCCAGATGCATATTTTAATTGTTTATTGCAAAAATCTAAATAAACATGCGATAGTTTTTCCGCTAAGCTATGTTTATTTATGGCAGATGCTTTTATATACGTATAGGTGTTCATAATTTCACATTATTTGTACAGTTCCATTTGATTGTGACGTATTATTTGTATAACTTCCGTAGTGAAGGAAAATTTAAATATCAGAAGACCACATTTTACGCATAAAAAATTATGACGCATCACATCCGTGTTCTAAGTTTAAATTAATATCAGTCAATAATGGTTGTCTTTTAGGTATTTTTTTATGTACTATGTAGTTTGCCTGTAGCCTAGTGGTGAAGGTGCTTGGCTACCAAATCAGAGGTTACCGATTCGAAACTTGTCTCGTTTTGGATCCAAGTCGTTCCCAGGTTTATCCAGTCTGAAATAATCGGGTAACAGAGAAATCTGGGAAAGTAAAGGCGGCCGAAAGAAATGAACTAGGCCTCCTACTTCATTAGTACCGTTGAGCCTAGTACATTGTGAACCTTAACTTCACAATCCCTGACGCCCTATGAAGTTGTGCTCCGAAACATGTCGGTGTTTATAATATTTTTAACATATTTTTGTGTTAAATACTGGTGTTTATGTTACTCGAAAAAAAAAAAAATCTGTTAATCTGCCGAAGAAAACCATTTATTTCGAAAAGCTGATAAGTTTTATTTAAGGCGGATGTAATTTGTTGACTAAATTTTAATCTCCACTCTATCCGTGCGTTTAATTCTTGTTTAGATGGTTATGTATACCGGTGTATATGAGCCATTACAATAATGGAGTCGCTCATGATTGTTAATGCTAAAATACTTGCATTTTATAAAAAATATAACAGTTGTATAGAGTTGTTAGAATATACTTTTTTGCAAAGCAAGTTGATTCGCATTTTTTTTTTTTTTTTTTTTTTTTTTTAATGCAATATAACTAAATTAATATTGACCCGAAAGGAAACATATATGTATTATTTTCGAAAAATTATTAGATATTCCTTATTAATCGTCTTCTCATTAAGAATTTCGATTATTTAATAAATTGAAGCCAAATAATATAGCTGCTTTTATTTACAACTAATTTTTCAATTTTCTATATGTAGTTTTAAATTAAATAAGATATTACATAAAAAATATTGATTTGTAGAGCGAGCTATGGCACATTGCAATTCTAATGAAGTATTGATCGTCGGTGGCGTTGGCTGCAACGAACGATTGCAGGAAATGATGTCAGTTATGTGTAATGAAAGAGGTGCTACGCTATTTGCTACTGACGAAAGGTAAATATTAACTTTTGTTTTCATAAATTTTGCAATATGCATCCCCCTCCCCCATATAAAGTCTAAAAACAGCACAACGTAGTACTTTTAAAATAATATTGAAAAGGAAAGAACTTATTTAATTATAAAGTATTTGATGATTCATTTTAAAAATACCACTTCACGAATTACTCATTTGAAGTGTCTTAGAACGGATACTTCATTTGACTGTCTGAGGACTTTACTTTTTATGTATTTTAATTAATATTATTTTTTTCTTTTTAAAAACTGTATCTGATAATATTCTGACGTATATATTTTTTGCAATAGATTTTGTATTGATAACGGTTTAATGATCGCACACACAGGTTCGTTAATGTACACTAGCGGCAAATCACTATACAAATGGGAGGAAACATTTTGTACGCAAAGGTAAATAGAAATTCTATTGGATCAATCCACTATTATAGTATTGTAATTAAAACAATTTTCAAATAACGTAAATAATTTTATAAATAAATTTTAAATACTCTTCAATGCCATTCGACTGTATTGTAATGCAGAAGTATTTTATTATTCTGTACAGATATCGCACAGATGAAGTTCATGTTACGTGGCGTGAAGACTGAAAGGACTGAAAAGTATGCAAAGTATTTAAAAATAAGACATATTTTTAAGATTTTTATATTGATATTTTTATGCTTTTTAAAAATTGAAATATTAATAAATTTACTTTATCAAACTATTAATATATTCTTTGTGTGGACTTTATAAAAATTTTAAAATTTCATATTTTTCAAGTTGGTATAATTAATTATATTTAAAAAATTTAATAATGTAAGTTCAACGGTTATATTTTAAAAAATGCAGTTAGTACGTGTACGTTGAAGTTACCTGTTTTTTTATATTTTTATTTTTCGATAATGTATAATCAGCTTGCGTACAAGTGCGCAACACAGTGAGACATTTTCATGTTTTCCCGTAAAAGTAGGCTTTGTACAGCCATTCAGGCGTCCGCCGACATTATACATTTAACAACTAACTGCCCCTAGTACAAGGTTCCTTATTTACATCATTATCGTTAGGGGTGATAATACTGAGTAATGACCGATGGTGAGAAAAGTACGACACGTAAGCTAACGTTTGTACGTTCGATACGTTTCGAGTGAAGATTCCGTCGATGCACGTCATATTTCGCGTTGTCGAGAGGTGGTCCACCGAATTATTCAGCTCACAACCGAATGTTTCACTCATGAATTGACGAAATCGCAATCCCTCGTTCAAACGGAAATCGATGTCGAAATCACCACAGACTACGATCGGTAAATCGTACAGCTTTATTTCACCGATAAAGAGAAACAGACCTTTCAGCTTGATCGAGTACGGCAGTAGGTAACGCTCGAAGAACTTGATCTTATCGTTCAACATTGTCCCGTTTGAGAGGTACGTCGAAAAAAGTAACACACATTCTCCATCGATCGTCGTTTCGGCTTTGCATATATCACCGACGTCCATCGATATCACGTTACATTCTTCGAGACCAGTTTTCTCCTTATTGATACGAATCAGCGGCCGGTTACGGCTGTTCAGAGAGTCCGAATCCAATTTCCTCTCGTAAATTCGTGACGCTTTTCGAGTTTATGTGGCAAAGTAAAGACATGAAAATGTCAAAAAAAAAAAAAAAAAAAGTCATTCAAAAACTAATGGCGTTAGAAGTAAAATTTTTTATGGAATGCAAAAACTGTCAACGAGAAAACAAAAAAAAAAAAAAAATACATTGAAGTAAAGAAAAATTTATTTAAAACTATAACGGAAATGATTTGTAATATAAATCAATAACAACGTGCAGATAATCTCGAATTAAACACTACAGAAGTTATTCTTGCATGTACTAATTATGTACGTATATGTAACAATACAAGTGAAACTTCTGCAGTGTTTAATTTGAGATTATCTGCACATTAATTATTCATATCACAAATCATTTCCGTTATAGTTTTAAGTAAATTTTTCTTTACTTCAATTTTTTTTTTTTTTTTCGTTTCAGTTTTTGAATTTCACGATAAGTTTCACTTCTAACGCCGTTAGTTTCCGACTGGCGTACATTTTTTTTGCGGCTTCATTGACAATAACTAAAAATAAATACCATAAATTTCATCATCTTTATTTTATTGTAATTTTTAGTTGAAAATAGAAATAATTGGTTTATGATGACTATAATAAGATAAAAATACTTCAGATCTTAATGCATTTAAGTATCTTGAAAATCCAGAATGTATATTTACCGTAGTAAACATTTTATTCAAATTTTCTTATCTACGAGTATTATAAAACTAGTCATTTTTACCTATATCAGTAAACATTTAATTTCTTCGTATACTTTTTTTTTTGTCTCTCTCGCTCTATGTTACAGTGAACGGGCATTAGAAAAGGACAAGCAGTTGAACAAATTTTGTTAACTCGAAGAGTTCACTCTGTATTTTAAAACTCGCAGTGTCCAATAAAAAGTTTCACTTCAGAAAAAAAGTACTGTTAAACAACGTAAGTGGTATTGATGGTTGGTATGTTAAAGAAAAAATTTCTGTTAAAAATGTAATTATACGAACCTTAAAGTAAAATGAAAACCCGGGCACCAGAGTTCAATGTATATTATTTAAAAACGTTCTAATAATAAAGGCCAGTATCATCAGAATAAATAGCCATTTAAAGTCAGCAATATTCTTATATAATCTATTATTTATTACCTTTCCGATCATGCAGTGTTTCAATGTTTTAACTATTTTCACTTGCACGCATTTACCCAATAATGCTTTATCATTCGGTACTAGAACCTGACATGAAATAAAATATATTAACACAGCGGCATATTTTTCACTCTATTTTATATTACATTAAATTAATTATTTGTACGATTTTCAATACTATATTTTTCCGGTTTCTATTTAAGAATTTTTATGTAATTCAAAATTCTATCGAATGTTTTTATCGTTTATTTTAAATGCTGTGATTGTCCGAATACGATTGTATAATTTGTTTTAAAATGCGGTATCAAAACAGAATATATATATATATATATAACTCGGCCATTTTGGCTTCGCAAGGGGCTGTGCCCCTTGAACCCTCTTGCTTTCATTTCTGTCTCTTTCTCTTCTATACTTTGTATAAAATGATCAAAATTTACAACGTAATTCTTACTGGTATCAACACAAAAAAAATAACATAATCACAAAAATCCTATCCTAACATTTAACTTTCATTACATAAAATTGGGACATTTTTTCAAATGGGGGGTAGTCTAAGAATTACGTTGTAATTAATATATATATTAAAAAATTTATAACTTATCACCAGATGATGGATCCCTGATCACTGTGGCATCGCCGGTAACGATCTTGCTAACTCTTTGGCACGCTCAGCTGCAGTAAGTGGTCGTTTCATATGCATATCCCCCCCCCCCAGTATTTGTTCTCTCTTTCTCTTATTGTTTCTCCCGGGACTTTTAGATTGATCTTTACTTATCTCTTTTCTCCACCGCTGACTCCTTTTACTTTGCTTTACAACCTTTCTCATCCCCTTCTACTCCCTGATTTAATAATTTTCTCAGCATCAGCTGTTCTGTTACTTCTTTCATAATAATTCGCCTTCGCTTTGATCATAGCCCGCTTCCGGCTTTCACTTGTGTCTTTTTCATCCTCCTATCTTAAATTTTACCGGCGACGCAAATCACGTTCTATTCGAATGTTCCTTTATTTCCTCAGAACGTGCAATCTTTTATTCCAATCTACTTAGCCTTGACCTACCTACTCCTTACAGCACCCATTGCATTCTTGCTCTTCCATCTCCTTCTGTTGCTTCTTTTTTAGCTGCCTTCATTTCTTTTATCTCTAATCGTTTACTGATATAACCTACCACTCCTCATGTCTCCATTCTTTTAAGTCTTTGCGTTGGGTGAATATTCTGTGCTGATGCGTCCAAATAAATAATAATAATAATAATAAAAAAAAAAAAAAAACGTTTAAAAGTGTAATTCAAAATATGAAACAAACCGCAAAAGCTGTTTTATAAAATAAAGAAATTATTGATAGAAAAATATTTACCCCGCCCTCCTCCTTGGACAAAAAACAGCATGAAAAAGTATGTTCATGTAAGTAAAAAAAGTTGAGAAAACTAAAATGTGCCTTAAACATGTGCGTAAAAGAGTGCTTTATAGGAAAAATACAGCCGAACTTACAACTTCATATTAAGACCTTTAAGGCACCGAAAGCTCGAAATTTTTGGGAAAAAAATGTTTCTAAACATGTGATGTAGTGATGAAAAAATCGTTATTTGTTGGAAACGAAACCACTTTTCATTTCCTTAACGAAACTTTCGAAGTTGGTGAAAAGTTCAAAAAGACACGAAAAAGAGGTTCGAGTATTGTAGTTAAAAATGCGCGCATTCTTGTACATTTATCCAGTTTGGAGCATCCATTAGTCCCTTAGGGCGTCGAAAGCTTTAAATTTCGTAAAAAATATTTTTTTTGGATATATTATTATGTATCGATCGAAAGGCCGCAATTTGATCGCATGAGGACTACATTTCATTACTCATTTTTAAATATTTTTCTGAAGTATTTATCAATTTTTTAATGAAACTACTAAGTATGTTTCGGTAAGAAAATGATGGATTCAAAGTATATCTAATAACAAGTAAGGTGACAGATAAATTTGAAGAAAGTTGTGATACCCCGTTATTGTAAATAACACAGATACCTGTTTTACATAATCGCTCAGTATTCCTTTGAAATAAAGACTTCGGTAAGAAATATAAACAAACAAACTTTTGCGGCGTATATTTAAGAGTTTTGTTGTTAGCAGTAAGAAACAGATAAAGATGATTAATTTCTTTTTTATTTTTTTTTTTCGTTCGTATTCAGCGAGTTCTTTCGGTGATATGTTTTTTGAATTTTTTTTTATTATCCACGGGTTCAATTATATAGAATGATCGGGATTGGTTGTTTGTAAACATATAATTTTTTAATTTTTTATCATATTACAGTATCTCGGGTGTAATATATTTTTTGTTTTATTATAATGTAATAAAATAATCAAATTTGGAGGAAATGGAATCATTAACGAAGTTTTTCTTAGGTTTTATAAAATTTTGAAACAGAGAAATAAAGTCACAAAAATTTTTAAATACAAAAATACAAAATCAAAGGAATATCGGGTGAAAAATATATACGATATTGCGAATATAAAATTTAATTTCTTTGTTTTGAATTTAGTATTATATACATGTAAATTATGGTAGTCTTTAACCGAACATACGGAATCCTCAGCGCATGAAACATAGTGCTTGACTGACCTTATTTTTTTTAAATTCAATTTAATATGTCGCAGCCTACTCCTTCCTGACCTCAGTAGTAAATCAGTTTTATCTTATTTCCATAAATATCAAACATTTTGAATACGCAAGTGATAAGCAAAAATATGTAATAACCCGTATGATAAATTTTACAAAATTTTAGTATTCGATTTATAGGATCATGGTGCCGGTAATTTTAGCGAAAGTTCAAAATTCAAAATCAAGTTTTATCAAATTTTTTTGACATATGTTTTTTATTCGTTTAAAACTAACAGTTACATAATAAAAATTTTAATTCTTACGCGAATAGTTACATTTAATTTCTTTTATTTTTAATTTTTACATTTGGTTATTTCTATAATTATGACCTTTTCCCAAATTTAACATTTTCAAAATTTGTTTTATATATACTTGGTAATTATTATTTTAAAATGTCTCTTTTTGAAATTTTTAATCAGTATTTACGTTTAAATCATCGTTGCTATTTAATTTTATTTTACCATGTTTAATAATTTACTCTATACTTTTGTAAAAATTGAATATATTACGTTTAAATCCGTACATATTTTAAAAGAAAAAGTGAAAAAAAAAAAGCTTTAAGCAGCTGTTCAGTTTTTTATTCCGAGACCAGTAAATCTCACACATCGTACCTATATAGTATACCACCATCGGTAATGCATATTTCGTAAAATCGTAAAATATTGAGTAGTTATTCTTTTTGTTTTATTGATTCGTATAAACCTTTTCAATTTCATATACACAACGATTATTAAAATTTGCAAAAACCATTAATTACTAACCTGCTCGTAAAATTTGTTGTGCGCTACAAAATGTGATTCGTCGTGCGCTACTTCAGTCACCAGAACAGTCTGTATTTCATTTAGTTTATGATCGTACGGTTGATATGAGCGAAATAGATCATTTAAACGTTTCGTTCTCTGCTTAACCTGTTTTAAATATAACAATTAGCACGGTTTTATCGTACAATACTGAACTGATAATAACACTGGTCTGCAACGAAATCCTCTAAATAAAAATATGATGAACACGAGGAGTCGTCCAACGTGCTGAATCCAGATTTGCTTTACATTTTTTGCTATCACTTATATGTTTATTTAAAATGTATTTTTTTGATAGCTTAAAATTATATATATTTTGTCTGTCGGTCTTGCATTAATGGTGCTTTATTCAGTTCAGATCGTATTCGTACACACAATAACGACTCACACTGATAGAAGGAGAGAGAACGATATCAGAGACGCTTATCCTACACTTAGTCAATCGAGTATTTCCTCTACTTCTTCATCATTATTATATAAAGACTTAACAAAACCTCGTCTTCTTATGCGATCTGATTTAAATGACCTTGTTCGCGATTTAGGACTCTTGAAATCTAAGGCTCAACTTCTCGGATCAAGATTATAACAATGGAATTTGTTAGATAAAAATACGAAGGTCTCATATTTTCGTAACAGACAAGAAGATTTTATGAGTTATTTCATTGGTACATATTTTGTAATGATGCTAAAGGACTTCTACAAGAAATGGGTTTTCCTGAAGGCTCGGAGGAATGGCGACTTTTTATTGATTCGTCCAAAATCAATTTAAAAGCTGTATTACATATCCTTCAATTTTTCTCGCATATGTAGCAAACATGAAAGAAAATTATGGAAATATGAAGTTATTGGAAAAAAATCAATATTCACAGTACACGTAGAACATCTGTGCTGATTTAACACTTTTAGCAATGTTAACTGGATTGCAAGGAGAATACACGAAATTTTATTGTTTTTTATGCGAGTGAGACAGTCGCGCAAGGGATAAGCACTGTGTAGTGTGAAAAATTGGTCAAAAAGGGCGAGCTGATGCCTGGAGTCAAGAATGTAAAAGAAGAACCTTTAATTTAAAGTAAAAAAAAAAATGTTTACCGCCACTCCATACAAAGTTGAGTATTACAAAAAATTTTGTAAAAGCCATGAACAGAGATGGTCAAGACTTTCAATACCTCAAAACCAAATTCCCTCAAATCAGCAACACGAAATTGAAAGAAGGAATCTTTGTAGGTCCCCAAGTACGAGAGCTTATGAAGGACTCAAATTTTATAAGTAAGTTGAATAAAGCTGAAAAACGAGCATGAACCGATTTCGTAGAAATGCGTCATAATTTTCTTGGAAACAAAAAAATAAAATAAAATAAATGAAAACTACCAGGAAATCATCCAAGAACTTCTTTATGCATATAGAACTCTGGAATACATGTCCCTTAAAATTCATTTTTTAGACTCCCACTTAGATTTCTTCCCCGCAAATCTTAGAGCAGTATCAGATGAACATGGTGAAAGGTTCCATCAAGACATATGGCACATAGAGAGGCGCTACAACGGGAAATGGTCAGAAGCAATGCTTGCCGCTTTTTGTTGGTCGATTCGTCACGAAACTCATATAGAAAATATAAAAAGGAACAAAACTACAAAGTGAAATACTATTAACAGCAAGTAATTAGATTATCTAATGGTTATTGGTTTTTTTTTTTGTAACAAATTTTATCTAATATTGTATCAGTTATAAAATACATAATTTAAATTTGAAGCAAAAAAAAAAAAAAAAGTTTTATTGAAAACTTCCATTAAAATAAAATGTATACGTGACTTGTAATTTTTTATACTATATTTCTATTCAGAAATATCAAATTTGTAATAATTATGTATAAAAATCAGATTCTTTTTTTTTTTTTTTTTTTTTGCAGACGAGTGTGTAATTAATCTCAAACGAATGTAGCAATAAAAATTTTCAAATTTTACATTTATTTTTATGCATAATCTTTAGGATTATTAAAATAGAGCCAATGCTTTTGATACGTTAAAAAATATTCATCATCGACATTTATGTTGGTGCATACGTACCTCGTTTGCTGGAATACGAGGTAAACGCGCAGCTGGTGTACCGGGTCTAGGATAAAACTGATTTATAAATAAATTCGGGAATTTATACTTTTCGCAAAGTTTCATAGTCTCTTCGAAGTCTGATTCAGTTTCAGTGGGAAATCCGCAAATAATATCGGTCGCTATTGTTATACCTGGAACACTAATGAACAATTAATTCGCGGACACTATAGAAATTCAATAAAAAACAATCTATTTTAAATTGCTCGCTTAAGAGTCGATTGTAAAACATTATTTCCGATATTTCCGGTATTTTGTAAAAATTAAGCAGCGTCGTTATTACCTTAGAACTACAGTGCGGAAAAAAATGGGAAAATCTGTAACATTATTTTAACTTCTCAAGTAAGAAAAATCTAAATAGAATGGGCCCGAGCTCTTGGCGCTTCTTAAATAGGATAATGATTTTAAAAATTTCCGCTTCGAAAGTAGCACCGAATTAACAAAATTACGATTAGAACGGAAAATGTGAAAACCATTATTGAAAGCAGAAAAGCTGGAGACTCAAGAAATAAAGATGTTTAGGAATAAGCATCGTATCAGGAAGTCGATGAGACAGACAAATAAGCAGAGTTGCTGAATAACTAGTTCGCAGTATATATTGTTATTCGGGAAAAGAGCAAATAAAAAATATAGAGTAGCAACGATAATTGCGATGGAAAACGAATATGCGAAAAAGACAATACGAATAGAATGCACTCAAAACAGGATTATCAGAATTAGGCTAGCTGGGAAAGAAATAGATTTAAACATCTAAAAGGTACACACACTGACAAGGATCATTTGGGCTATAAAATAAAAGAAATGCATAAGACAGAGGACATTATAATATTAGAATAAATAAATTTAGGTACGGTTGTAATAAAAATTGAAATGCTACTGTAAAATATGGAAGACGAGAAAAACACTTGAACAGCACAGCACGAACTTAAAAGTAAAAACGAAAGAGGCAGTAGATTATTAGTTGAGTTCTGCTTGGAATTAATTCGGTTCAACAATCACGATGAAAGATTAAATAGGTGGAAGTGATGCCCGCTGATTTGTTTAAAAGCCAGACAGATTACATAATGATAAATGAAAAAAATCGGAAACAAAATAAAAAGATCTCGTGCACTGTCTGCAGAACTGATATTGATTATAACCTTCTTATCGAAATGGAATGCGCAGAAAATACTCTAATGAAAATGGAATAAGAAATTATTAAAAAAAGAGTGAAAATCATAAAGCTCCATCAAAAAAAGATAAACGGAATAAGGATTAACTTTAAAAAGGCGGTAACGGAAATAATCGGTATAAATAAAATGCTAAGAATAAGAAAGTTTTGAATAACGGAAAATATGAAAATTAAGCGGAAGGAAAAAGATAGAGGAAAAAATAATAGATTAAAAAGAATAACGGAAAAAGTGAAGAAAAAATCTGATTCAAAAATGAATTTAAAAATGTTTGAAGTTTTGGAAGAGAAAAAAAAACAACAAATGATTGGGAAGTACAAAATAAAAATAACACGTGAAACAAGGAGAATACACGGAAGAATGTTACCGAAAGCAAAATTCAAAAACTTTTAAGTTCAATCAAAGTAGACCATTACCTTTTCCGGAGAGTATCAACAACGAGCTCGAAATCCGCCCGTGTATATTCTCGTTTCATATCGTATAATACATTATCACTACCAGACTGTACTGGTATATGTAGAAAACTATACACTCGCGGATGCGATAAAATTTTTCCCATTTCCTGGAACAAGTTATATTTTATAACAATGATTTATTATTACTCTATATGTATCATAAATTAGTATTGCAGTGGTAATATGTACATAAAAATTATGATTCAATTTCTTTACCTTGATAACCCACTTTTATACTTATAAGGAAAACTTAAAGTCCCAGACATTCCTGTTTTATTTTGATGACTTTCGTTGCTATGCTTACTATAACGAAGTCAATCGTTTTAATCACTTCGTAACATAGTTAAAGATACGTTTCATTTACACGATTGTTAATAATAATATCAATAATATTACTAATTTATATTTCTGGATCTATAATAAGGATTCTATTGATAATCCCACCTTCGAGTAACAATACAGAATAACTTCATAGGTGATCCTCTTAACAAATAAGAGAGTTGACGGTATGAAATATAATTTCTTGTATGTAGACACTGAACATGACGGATAAATGCGCAGCGTCGATGCACGCATATTTCTTGTCGTTGAAAATGCGGAATCGATAGCTGTTAAGTTCCAAATTAAAACATGGCGGCCGCTTAAATATAATTTTTAAATTCCCCCGGTTTTCCCGATCCAAATCCTCACGATTTCCTGATTACTAGAATTACATAAGGGTTTACACAACAAACGTCCTTCCGCTGGTATAATAACAAACTCAACAAATTGAAGCGAAGGCAAATAAAATATCCGTAGAAACTCAAAAATTGCAAATTGCAAATTTTTTAGTTTTTTGAAGTTGTTTTATTTACATTTTAAATGTTTTACCGTTATGATGACTACTAACTAATTCAAACAATACACGCTTACTTTATTATTGCTACAGTTAATAATGAAGTTAACAACAGACTGATTTGTCCCTTCCCCATTTAAACAGTTTTGACTTATAAAATTTATTTGACGTCTAACACGGTGTTTACTCAAATATAATTTTTAAATTCCCGGTTTTCCTGGTCCAAATCCTTCCGATTTCCTGATTACTAGAATTGTACAAAAATAAGAATATGTCAATATTTTGTTATTATTATTAGTAATATTTGACCGCTGCAGCATATTTTATGTGAATAAAACAGAACTTCGTAAGTATTTTGAGTGTGAAGTACATTAAAAATGCATTCATTTTTCGCTTCAAATGATTTTTTTCTTATTAAAAATATCATTTCTGGATATTTTTCCCTTTTTTTCCGGTTTCGCAATAAAATTCCCGTTTGGGTGGTCACACTGTCTAATATTTATATTTGTAATCATACTCGCTCACACTTCAAGGGATTTACGAAGCTCAAGTCCCTCCAAAAGTTTCATTACCCACTCAATAAACTGAAATGCACAATAAAAAATCTTTTTTACCCGTTTCGTTAAAATTTTAACTAAAATCTACTGGCAATAAATATAAATATTACTCATCGTGAAAATAGACCTGCCGTTATAGCAAAAGTCTTTCAACCGAAAAATTAGAGACAAATCGTAAAAGAAGAATGGATTTTTTTTGTTACTATTTACAATGTTTTTTGTAATTTATTATTGAGTCAAGTACATTAAAAAATTCATTTTTTTTCGATTCAAATGCTTTTTTTTCTTTTTTTTTTTACTTTTTCTTTTTTTCTTTTCTTTTCAGTTTCAATTTTCGACTTATTCTCAGTTGGATGGACACCCTGTAAAAGGAATTTATTACCTTTGTTCCTGCTTAGATTAAAATTTAAATCTTCATCGAGAATAATGAGCATTAAATTGTATTTATTTTCTCAAACAACTTTAAAAATATAACCTTTTAAGTGTTCACTGAACATTATGCAAACTTTTTTATGTTAGACAAAGAATTAACTGCATCTTATTGTGTAAATTTTACGAATTTATTTTATCATTTTATTCACTGTATTATCTTATTTAATTAAGTAAACTAATTTAATAATATAGGGAACAAAAATAAAAATGAATTAGAGAACCATCAAAAAATTGAAAAAACTTTGAAATAGTTCACCTTACAATCATAAACACAATATATATATTGTTTCTTTAAAAAATAAACTTTCTAGATAGAAACCAGTTTTCCACCGTTAAAAAAAAAACAAAAAACTGTAAAACAATCTACAATTCTCAACTGTACGGGACGCGGAATATTTTTCGATAAACTTATGCATGATCATACACAGATAGACGATTTCACATTTACCGACACTGTCCCAAAATCGGAAACACTGCCGAAACCGATATCGAAAATTGTGTTTTAATATACTTAACCGTGTAAGATATATATCACAGCTATGGTAAACAATTTAAAGCGTTGTTACTCGTTTACGATTGATCCGTTATGTATGTTAATTGTGGCAACATTCAAGAAATAGTTATTATTGATAAAAAATATATATATAACATAAAATACAATTAATAATTATATTAATTTACAGATTATTTCATGATAATAGTTCATTGTAACCAAAACTAATTGGAAAATTAATATCTTGTATATTTATTAATTATGTTTTTTTTTCCAATTATAACTTATTTATTGCTCATACTTCCAAGTGTTCCAATATATATGGTGGATTAGTCATGCCGATACGCATCATACAGTTTTCCGGTATTATTTTTACCAGCTGCCATAACAATTGCGGTAAAGATGTACCGATATCGCGACCGTATGTACCAGTATCCTCGCTAGTTAACCACAGCTCTACTACATTTTCGTTAAATGACTGTTGTGCTCTATTAATGATCTCATCTAAAACGTAAGCATCAGATCAATTTCTTTTTTTTTTAATACGAGTGTAAAACTAGATTATTACAAAATATTACTTTGAAGAAGTCGCCAAATAATTTGCAGAATGTGCAAAACAATAAAAAATTACACTTCATTTTAATTAAAGAAAATTTTTTTCGGAATTATAATGATGCTATGTTACTTTTCATTGTTATATTTCATCACGAATTATTAACATCACTGTAAAGGGACAAGTTACCCTACCAGATTTTGATTGATGTACATACGATTTTCAGTATATCTACGTTAGTATTACAATGCTCGACAATGTATAAAAGTTCATATTTTTCACTCATATGTACTAATGACAAAAATCAAAAATCATTTAGTGTTTTTGTATCGGTTATGGATAATGTTTAAAAACAATATAGTCGATTAAAACCGATTCTTCGATAAAAATTATAGATTTATCACATACACATATATTACAAATTAGAGGTTTTTTGGGGTCGCGGAATCGATTGGTGGAAGTCATATTGTAGAAAAAATTATACAAAACAAGCAATTGTAAAGGGGAAGTCAACCGATATTTGCTTTAATGATAAGATAATAAATTTAAAATTTGTAAGTTAGAAATATTATTACAAATTATGTTTCTACGGTAAAATTACTTCATGCAAATTTTCAGAAAAAAAAAAATAAAATTTAATAAAAATACATAGGTCGTGCTGATCTGTCATATTTCTAACTTATGAATTTTTTTTTTTTTTTTTAAATAATAAATAAACATTAATTCGTTTATTTAACATGTTGAATTTGAAATTTCGCGATAAAATTTATTTATTTACGATATAATTTACATGGCAATTTTAAATATTATTAAAATACACAATCGAAATTGAAAAACAGGGTTCCATATGCAATTGTAACTTTCCTATTACGTGTGTATTATTGTTTTATTATTAAATGCTTATGAAGCTAACGAATATACTTTAATTTATCTGCAAGTTCGGAATAAACCTGAGCAAGGCTTGCTCACCGGGTGCGACAATAATCTTTTGAATCATTCAATAAATTTCGACGTATAAAATGTTTTTGCCCTAACCTCACGCGAATGCTGTTCAATCTATGAAATCAATTTAAAAGTTTAAGTAAAAAATTTGAATTCAAATATGATGTATAGACATAATTCTTGATGCACCCATTTGTGTCTATAAAGCATGGTATATTTTGGCACTCTTCCTAAAACTTTACAGTCTGAAGCTTTTTACATTTATTCAATTCAGAACATTCTACGAATCCGTAACTCGAACGCCTCAAACCCATTCACCGTTCTCATCTTGACAGTCTAAGTTTTTACTCTGTATAGAACAATTAGCCATATACATACATACATACATACATACTTCTTTACCATTCATTGGCGCGGCTTCAAATTTAGTTTCGCACGGTAAACGTTTCATCCTATTAAAAATAGTAAATCTCATTTTCCCTTTGGTATTTCATCTTCGTATCAGAATCGAAATCATCCCGCAGCAGATAACCGAAACGATACCAAAACGATCACTCTCTATTCTCTGATCATTCAATTTCAAGGTCGCCGATGTATGACCTTGCTTGTTGTAAATCATAAATTTTGTTTTAGTTGTATTTCAACTCGTCTTATTACTTTCTTTAGCTATTTTATTCGGCAAAACTGATATATCATAAATATTATTCGCTACGATGAGACTGAATCACTCGTATTTTAATTATACTTACGTTAATGCCCATTCATTTTTATTGGCCAGATTCCTATATCTTCTAAGACTTCTTCAAAAACGTTGTCAAACAAATCACAAAACCGACAGAAAAGATCCCCATCTAATACCTCAATGTCCCTTTCTTGTGTTAAAAGTTTTCAAATTTCACCCATCCTTGCTATTCCCGTGCAAATTTTTCAAATTTTGACTTGACGTGGGAAATTAAGCAGTCTACCATGACGTTTCCAGTCGAAAAGTTTTTCACACTCCATGATAAAACGATCGCAGCATTTCTGTAATAGAATCTTAAGATAGGAAAGGGTTTCCCTCTTTCCGAAGGCATTTTTAGATTCGAATTTCGAATCATTCTGCTTTTTGCCGCCCGGATAATTGGTTAGTTTAAAGTCTTAAAAACAATTTTAATCGTAATTTACAATTCAATTTTGAAGTTTATAAGTCAAACAGTTCATGAATTATTGATTTTTATTTGATATTTTTGTCATTTTTAAACCATCGTATTAAGATTCCGTACATTATCCGTGTACGGAATCCTAAAAACGATATCCGAGATGTCCGAAAGATCAAAGATAAAATGAATTTATCCGAATAAATAATTTCTACTTCGAACATCTCCAAAAGATAGTGTCATAAACCCTGAATTCGTATTAATATTAATTCAGAAATTATTTTCGTTCTATATTTGCAGTTTTACAAAATTCCGTTACGGATCCAAGTTACTTACAAATACATACCTAATCCGAAATTGAATTGGATACTAGAGAAATGTGAAAAAGTAAAGGCGGCCGAGAGAAAGGAACTGTCTCCAATATTCTCTTCAAATCCATTAGAACTTTAAGTAAATCACGAAAAGTTTAACTAACTTCACAACTTACGATACCTTATCGAGAGAACGGGACTTACTTTTCTTTAGTCATCGATAACTTAATACAAATAATAAATAATAACTGTAAATTTTCCAATTATTATTCATAACTGATACTGTTCAATAAAGCACAAAGACTCCACACTTAGAGTATAATAATAATGTACAGATGATAAAAACACCGTTTTATTTGAACTGCGTATAATTAAATTAAAATCACGTTAAACTGAAATCAGTCACAAAAAAAAACAACAAAAAAACAAGCCTTTAGAAAAATTTATTTTTTGTCGATTAAAAAAGGAAATTTGTTTTTGTCATTGAGTTTTAAAACTTAGTACAACAGAAAATTACTAAAACAAATTTTTAACCGAATAACATTAAATTATAAATTCGCGCATTGGTCATACATTTTATATATACACTTTGGAACTTACCGATTGAGTAACTTCCTAAATTTCCACGAGCATGCTTCGTTTTGCAATACGTACACTGATTTAAACAACCCGTATTAATAGGGATAATTTCAATTAGTGGATTTTTTCTTATTTTTGGTAAATCCAAAGCAGCTCCTCCTAATTTTTTACCATTTAGTTTTTTCTGCCCAAACAATCTTACGCTATGCCCTATAATAAAAAAAAAAAAATTACATTTAAAATTTTTGTTTTGCACCAATTTAATATGCACGCATGTAAAGTTCCCTTAAACTATTTATCGTGAAATATGCAAATAACTGACATTATAAAAATAACGCGTCTCTTTTCCGTTATTTTTAAATTGACGAGTAAAAGTCATCTTTCTAAGTACTAAAATATAGGGTGACCAAACTTAGATGCCCATATTACATCTTTTTATTACTCCGGTGGTAACACTGCTATAGTGACGAATGCGCGCGCAAGAGAGAGTGCAGGTCAGACAAAGTTGTTAGGATATTTCATCAGTCGTCATGGATCGTTATACAGATAAGGAACGCGCGTTTTGTGTTGAGGCATATTTTCGCACTTCGTCCTATACGACAGTTATTCGCCAGTTTCGCAGAGATTTTAAAGTTCCTCGTCACAAATCGGTGCCATCATGGAAATCTGTCAACAGATGGGTTCAGAATTTTCGCGAGACGGGTAAAGCGAGCGATCGGAAGCGTCCAGGTCCAAAGAGGTGGGCTCGAACGCCCGAAAACATCCAGAGAGTTCGTGAGGCAATTCAGATCAGTCCGACGCGATCTGCACGACGACACGCAGCTGGTTTACGCCTAAAAAGGGAATCGGTACGTAAAATATTGATTAATGATTTAAATTTCCATCCGTGTAGGCTCGTCATAACCCAAGAATTGAAAGAAACTGACTACCGACAGCGTTTAATCTTTGCTCAGACAATGCTTCAAAAATTGGAAGATCGTGAAATTTTGCTAAGCAATTTGTTAATGAGTGACGAAGCTCATTTTGAACTCTCCGGATGTGTAAATAAACAGAACTGCCGATATTGGGCAAGCGAGAACCCGTCCTGGATTCAACAAAAGTCGCTACACACTCAACGTGTAACTGTGTGGTGTGCCGTAGCGCAGTGGGGCGTGGTCGGTCCTTATTTTTTTGATGGCACAGTGAACGGCCAGCGGTACCGAAACATGATAAACCAGTTTCTCCTACCCGAACTGCGTCGCAGACGTCGTCTCGGACGAACAATATTCCAACAAGACGGTGCGACCTGCCACACTGCAAGAGAAACGCTAACTTTGTTGAGAAAAGCATTTGGAACTCGTTTGCTCTCGCGGTCGACAGATTTCGCATGGCCGCCTCGATCGCCCGATATGTCAGCTCCAGATTTTTTTTTGTGGGGATACTTAAAGGCGCGTGTGTATACCACCCGTCCCCGTGATTTGGAAGATTTAAAGACGAGAATTCGTCAAGAAATAGCCGCGATTTCGCCAGAAATGTTGAAGAAAGTTTTCGAAAATTTTGTTACACGTTTAAATGACTGCGTGAGCGTTGAGGGACGTCATTTGACCGATGTAATTTTTCATAAGTAATTTGTACAAACTGTATTTTCAAATAAATTTTGTTTCATCATTGTAGCTCCTTTCGTTTTTGAATTATACATTTTTTAAATATGGGCATCTAAGTTTGGTCACCCTGTAGAATACGCCGGTTTTCAAAACGTTCATTTTTTATCTAGTTATTCATTCGTATTTCATCGAAGAGAAGACATACCAATTTTAATCAAATTTCAGTGGAGCACGCGATGAACTTCTTTGCTGATAAGACGCAGCTTCATTCAGTTTTCATTTATTTCTAATTCCATAATGAATTACCAAAAAAGCGAAAAATTTAATCGTTCAATAATATGCAAAATTAATTTATTATATTTAACACATTTTACAGTACCGCTGCCTGTTGCAAATAGCTAATTTCTGCATTTTCCCTCCTTTTAAATAATTGAAATCTTAAAAAAACATCATATTTAGAATCTTCTCTAAACACGTAATTATACAACGCAGTTATGTAATTTTCCGAAACGTTAAAAAAGAGATAAGCAATGATAAGTGTGTGAAGATAAACGATAAATGGGTAATTATTCGTTTGAAATATTCACCGGTACGTAAAGGGGTTACTTAAATTCTTCATTATATTTGTCTCTTGTAGCTATTTTATATTTCGTTCAAATAGTTCAAGTGTAGACCTTTAATTTAGAACAAACAAAATATTGCAAAATTACCAAACTAGCCATCCTATTACCCGCAAATTCCAGCTTAGAATGTTAATAGGACTGTTTTTCATCGTTTTAACAATTCCTTTTCATTTTTTATCTTTTACTTTCTCAACTTGACATTATCCTTCTCATTCTTTCTTCTTCAGGGCCTACTTTCGGACAGGACACTATCGTCAATTTTGTTCAAAGCGTGTATTATAATTAAAAATTAATTTAAAAATGTTTCTCTTTGCAGATTTTTATTTTCAGTTTGTATTTTTAATGACTACGTGTTATAAATAAATACGAATATCCGAAAACTGAAAATCTGACTGAATAGCATATTCTTAGAATAGTATAAACCGAATGAATTCGTGATGTTAGTAATGAAATTATTATGTGCATTTGTTTATATTCTGATTTACTATAAATAGCCATATAAAGTTCAATTAACGACAATACGCATTAATAAGAAATATAATAGTATGATCCGTGTTGCGAATATATAATTTTTAAGTACTTTAATTTGTTTAAAAATTTAATTTAACTTAGCCATTAATATTTCTTACCTTCCAATTTTGATTATATATTAAATAATTTCAAAATCAGAAACACTGAAATATTTAAATACTTCATAAAATTTGTTAAACACAACCGTGTTCAAATATAATATCTTAAAAAGTGTATCATATTTATGGCAAATAACCATTTAGATGCAAAAGTATGTTTAGATCTCGTCTCAATTAAGCGTGACTCGTTTAAGCCCAGTTTATTTTGACGTTGATGCATTTTATAGCACTTTTTAAATTAATATTCAAAATAATATTAAAAGTTGGTATTCTTTAAATGATTAATTCATTATATTGTAGTAAAATGGGTAATTAATTTCGATAATTACCCTAAATAGTTAAAAAAACACGTAACACTTCAGCATCAAACGAAGGTGGCGTCAAAGCGTTTTTGCTCCGAAACCAACACATTCAAACAATGGTTTCAAAAATAAAACAGTTCTATCCGAAAATAAAACCAAAAAACAAATTTAAAGTAAAATTTTAAATCAACTGAATGTGAACTACTTTTCGTATAAATAATGAGACAATATAACAAGTTATCAAGTAAAAATTTAAGGGAAATATAGACACTCTAACGGTTTCTGAAAAAATAAAGAAACTGCCGGTAAAATCTTGGCCATAATTAAAAGTTAATAAAATCTAGTTTAGTCGCTTTTAATCCGCAACTCGCACAAAAAAATTTATTAAGAATTTAGCAGTTTGTGAGATATGGATACACTATAGAATGTTAAGAATTCCTAACCGTAACGCATGGAGAACAGAGAGAGAGAGAAAAAATAAAATAAAATAAAATCAAAAGTCTTCGAAATAATCAAAAGAGTAAAAATTAAATTTTTTGAAAAAGTTTTCAAGGGAAAAAAGAGGAACACTATATTTCCCTGTTGAAGAAAAGATCGAGGATAGAAGGGGTTCGTAGGTAGGATATTTTTCGATGAAAAGTAAGACGGTTGAATAGGTTTCGCAATGAAGAAGACAATGGCTCGTACCGCCAATAATAAATTTCTGCATCAAGACAATTATATAATATATGCTTATTATTATTTGTTTTTGGTTAAATTTATTTATTTATACTCGCGTTGGAAATACAAATACTTTCAAATTAAACAAACGACGAAGACATATCGCAGTTTTTTCTGTTCATTTTTAATTTAAGATTAAAACATTTCCATAATTGCATTTATTTCACTTTTTTAACTTCATAAAACTCTTTTTCCATTGAAAACCCGAATTAACAATTAGTAAACATACTGCACCCGTAACTATCTCGTTTTTATAATTATTTTTTCGAAATTGTAAAAAAACAACTACACAATAGATTTTTGAAATATGGGTTGTCATCTTACAAAAAAAAAATAGCTCGCTAAAATCATTAAATATATTGCATTCGCAAAAAAAAAAAAAAGAAGAAATTAAAGACTTCTATTTTTGGTTTATTTACAAATATATATATATATATATATATATTTTATTTTAAAAAACAGAAAATTAATTATGTAAATATCATTAATCATTATCTACCTTATATTCGTATTATTAAATTTTACATTATCAATAATCAAATATCTCACCTTTCAATGTTTCCTCAACTACTTCGATTACTCGATCGATCTGGTGTACTCCCACAATACTAAGTCCTTTTATAAAAGGCAATTTCGGCGAAGCTTGAGGAACACAACCTGCAAGAACTATAAACTTGCCCAAACGTTTAGCTTTTTCAATTTCATTTCTAAAATAAAATTTAAAATAAATTTCGTGAGAATAACAAAAAGAAATTATTAGACAAATGTTTTATTACCAATTTACGCTTTACAAAAAAACAGTTTTTAACAATTTCCAAATGGTTATATTGAATTTATAAATTAATTTAAATTACAAAATAAAAAAATGCAATGTAATACATTGTAACTAAAACTTATATCGGATCCAACAATTAATATATATCGTAAAAAATAGAAAAAATTCTAAACGCGAGGTTGTAATTTCCTAACGGCGCGTGCGGTGTATTTTGCTGCGTTGGGATGAAATGCATTCTAGGGTCTATCTTTTGCAGTCGATATTAAGTTTAGGCCAGATGAAACGCTGTGCAATCAGTCTCGCTAATGTCCGTGTACCAGGATGCGAAAGTCCGTGCAAGAAGTTAAATACTTGCTTGCAGAATGGCTCTGTGACGAATGGCCGCACATTGTTTGTCGAAATGTCACAGTACTACATAACATGCGTACCTGGGACAGTAACTTTTTTCAGATGCAACGAGCTTCTATGTTAGAGTAATTTTTAGAGTTTCTCGTCATTTTCTTGTAAGCGCCTAAGTTGACCGAAGTCACAGTGAAATCTTCATAACGACTGATGGTGTAGATCCTGTCGTCTCGTTTGTCATCTTATGCACTATCGGAGAAATTTTGCATTCGCGCTTGATACTGAAATTGCGCTTGTCCACTCGTAATTTGTGGGTTGCTTGAATCAACACACATGGTTTATTACGAAATAAATTGATTAAAAAGAAACGAACAGAAAAAACACACATAAAAAAAAAACTTTCGCAGTTGCGGACACGTATAAAACTAAAGAATTACTGGTGACTCAGTGTTTTTGCGTCTTGGTTAATTCGATGTCGAAACTGAACTAAGATAAGGCAGGCCTTCCTACCTCTATTTATACCAATTCGGAGAGAATAATCTGAAAAAGAAAACTCCTGAAAAACGATTCGAAAACCGTCGACCGATATAAAAAAATGTTTTTTCTCTCGATAACCAAATTTCCAATAATTCTTTTTTATGTTGCGTCATCTTCTTCAATTCGCTTCTCGCCATCCGTTGTTGAATTATTCATTTTTTTGTTTTTGTTTTACGCTGTGTCGCCACACATATAATAATCAAACGTCGTATAAAAAAAAATGGTTACAAATGTCGTAAGTGATAACGCAACTTTAGAAATTGAAAAAAAAAACAAAAGTTTTAGCCACGCATACAAAGTAAATTTTGTAGTAAAAATATAGCCAATATTGCAACTTTAAATTCTAAAAAGTTCAAGCTTGGGAAAAATATTACTCTTTTTTGGGCGTATAACAATGTCCCGAGTTCGATCTTTTGATAATTTAAAAATACAAGTAATACCAAGAAGTCAAACTACTACAAAGATATTGTATATAAAAAAATTCTATAAGATTAAAAACTCCATATTGTAGATAATGAAACTGTATCTAGATTTCTTAACAAAACTTCTTTTTAAAGCGGTACGAAAAATAAGATGTTCCTAAGTTAGATATTTAAAAACTTAAAAGTAACTTTATAAATTTGCACATTAAAAAAAGAAATTCCTACGGTTAAGCATAGCCAAATGCTCTGACCCTTGAAAACCCTTAAATTCAAAAAATTTAAACTTAGCAATGTACCGAGTTCGGTCTTTTGATAATTTAAGAATACAAATAATGCCAAGAAGTCGAACTACTAAAAAGATATTGTATATAAAAAAATTCTATAAAATTATTAAAGACTACAAATGAATTAAAGTTACGATCACCAAAGTTAAAATTTATTAATAATACTAAGATCTTCCCCAATTTAAGTCGTAAGAAACTGTTTAAACACTTTCTAATTACAACTAATCAGTTAACTATAGTTAACATGTACTTCATTAGTAATATTACACTGAACTAAACTGAAACAAAATAACAATATTCAACTTAAAATTTAACAGTTTAGTTCTATCGTGAATAGAATTTTTTATATCTCGAAAAATAATACGTTTATCAAGTATACAGTGAATTTAACAATTAACCTGAAATGATCTTCAGCAGGATTTTTAACAGTACAACTGTTTAAAAGCCACAAGTCTGCATCTTGACCGTTTTCTACAACAATAATTTACATTACTTGTAAAAATAATACATAACCAAAAACATTATTCGAAACTTGTACGAATGTTTAAAAGTTTTCAAATGTAATCGATGAGAAAAACCTAATTGCATTTTACTATAGTAATTAATGCATGACTACTTTTTACAAAATTCTAAAAATGTTAGTTGTAAAAAAAATAAAATAATACTAAAATCGACTATTTAAAAAAAAATTAAGTTGTGAATTATTAAACGGAGTTCGATTAGAAATATATTCGCAATGTTAATCGATAAAAAATAAAATAAGAAGCTGTTTCCAAGTTAATTAATGAATGAAAAAATTACAATTACCTCAAAATTTTTCCAAACGAATTTCAATAATTTTCGACACTACTTTTCAATTCTTTCAAGTGCACGCATGTCTTTTAAAAATTGCCATTTTTTAAAAAATAAACTCCGATTCAGAATTTATTGTTTTTTCTTTCGACCATTATTATTGCATTGGACAAAACTGTTTATTTTTATCAGAACATTATATTAATTATTTTTGTATTTTATATAATGCAACTTCTATTTTTAAATTAATTCAAATTTCAAAACAAAGTAACACTGGAAACAAGCTGCAGTCGGATTGCATTAGACATTCGAGTATTAGTTTACTTAAAGTTAGTTAATAAATAAAAGAAAGAAGGAAAAAACAAAATAAAACAAGAAATTTTAAAATCAAAGGATAATATAAATAACAATGGAAAAATAGAGTGAATACATAAATTAAGGAATATTGATTAAATACAATGATGAATATAAATAACATCTGTAGGAACTATAGTATACATACATATATATATTAAAAAAAAAGCATGCACTAAACAAAACAAAAATATTAATACCGATAACAAATTCAAGATTTTTTTTACATTATAAATCGTTAACATCAAATTTATTAATTTTGGAGCGGAAGAATGAGATTATATTAATTTAAATCCTGAAAACAAAATCGGAAAATGAAACTAGTTTCTTATGTTTGTTCTTAAAATAATTTGAAATCTTTACGAGTCAGTTTATATCCATAAGACTGTAACTGTCCTGCCATATATTCGCCATCAGAATTATTATGAGCACAACCCCATGTTTTCACATATATAGTTTGAACTCCGGGAATTATACTATCGCATTCAATGGATTTAAAAGTTTCATCCCGATCGTTAATTTTTACATGTGCAATTACTTCTTTTTTAACGGGTCTCTGAAAATGGTTCAATGTAACAACATCTTCAATATCTTCTATTTCATCATTGTTCATACACATTTTCAAGTAATTAAATTTTATCCTAAAAAATTAATATAATATTTTAAAAATTAACATTCATTACTGCGTTTATTTTATACTCTATGCTAAAATATTAGAACAAACATATTATCATACATAACAGTTTATACTTAATAACTAGTCTTCGTTTTGTGCTACCAGTTATAGAAATTGGTATAACACATCGCATAAAATATTATTTACCAAAATTTTTAAAAAGAGCGCTGGAACTAACACAGACTGCTTTTTCGTAAGAAAAAGTGAAAAATTTACTATAACATGTAAAGTAAACAATTCATTAATAACTATTGCCGGAAACGCAAACTAAAATATTTTTAAGCTTCTTTTAATAAAATTTAATAAAATATATAAAAATATAGAAACTATAAATAATTACCTGTAAATTTTAAAACAGCTATCGTATGCAAGAACTAGAATATTTTATGAAAATAACGTGAACTTTAATATTATTTTTATTAGACGAGCTTTATATTATATTAAAAAACATAGCCCATAATTATCAAAAAATAAACCGATAACCACCAACTTTGTTGACTTTGTTATCGGTAGTACTAAACAACAAACAAATTTATAAATCTTTAGCGTGTTGTTAACTGACTAAAAGTACATCTAAATACAATAAGATCCATTCCAGTTAGAAATAGCAGAAAAATACAAGTAAAGAAAAATATACATAGATTTCTTTACCTATATCGCTAACTGGACGAATTTTCCGAAGAACATTTTACTCGCTTTAGTATTTTCTATTAAAAGTTAGCCAGAATCAATTCGCTTAGGTTCGTGCTAGAGATGGGAAAAGTAACTCAATGCAGTGAGTGACTTTTTTGAATCTGACTCAGTAAATTGATTCGAAACAATCAATAACTTTCTAGTTTAGTCTCCCATATTTTACAAGATTAGAAATGTATACGATATTACTCGGAATTTTTTAAAAATTCCTATAGTACAAAAAATAGACGTAAATATTTTTAATTTTTAACACGATAGTGTATAATGTATATAATTCCCATAAAAAATGTACTGTTCTAGTTAATTACATTACACTATATTTTATAAATGTGTATAATACACATCTAATGAATATAAACGTACTGGTACTGGAAATATGTGTAATTTACGATTTTATAATATTACAAATTGTGTAAAGAAATAAATTTATATATTGTCTAGTAATTATAAAATTATAACACAAAACTGGGTTCTAATAAAATATTTATTTCATCCGATAAAACGTAAAAATAGTATAGTTTATTCCCGGGTTTTTGTTTCACATTATATAACAACGTCACTATATTAACAATGACGAAGAATTACAAATAGGCGGAGTTTAAATATTCGCGGACCGCAGCGTAGGTGTATTTATTATTCACCGCACTTGAGCCGATATATTCACGAAATAAACGTACAGTGTTGTCAAATAGATCAAACTTTCATTTAGCTTTTCAAGCCCTGGCAATAACCAATATTATAATTAATTAACATGTACTTTCGAGGGCGTCGCCAGCCGATGAGCCAGTTGGGGGAGGGGAGTAAGATGAGTTGACAGCCGCCAGGATGGGGCAAGATGATAGAGAGAGGATATGAGTTATAGGAAAAATAAAATTTATAATTTGTAAAGGCTTAATATTGTATTAAACAAGAATAAAATATTAATTAAAACATAATTTCCGTGGGTTTCTGGCAATTGTTATAATAAAATTATAAGTCTTCCAAATTATCCATGATTACGCGCCTATGGATACTCATCATAGCCAGTTGATTAAAAAGTTTCAAAGCTCTAGGGGGGTGGGGGGCAGCTGCTCACCTCGACGCCTCTAGCGACGCTCATGTATACTTTTACTTAATTCTACTAATTCCAGCAATACTTGTTATTTTATATATAGATAAAAGATAAACATAAGTAAAAAACGAAAAGAAAACATGTATTTATCCTTTTACATATTAATAAAATCATAAGTATATAATCGAAAAATTATCTATTTGGCATATCACTGGTATAAGGTCCGTTGTGCATTGCAGTGAAGAATGTGAAATGTGTTTTTCGACTACTCATTGCACCGAGTTCGATGAGCGAGAAAATAATAGTTTGTGATTAAATTACCGAATTTTTATTCAGTCTTTTACTTTTATCTTTAATCGTTTGTTTTATTTTAATATAGGTTTCTATGTTAGCAAAGTTTATTATGTAATAAAGTGTTACCGATTTAATCGGTAACAAGTTAAATACTTAAGGTATTAATATAGACTAAAAATCAAACTCTAAAATAATACAATTATTGAAACAACAAAAATCTATGCATTTCAGATTTATAAATAACGCCGAAACTTTTGTATCACTTTATATAAGACTTAATAGTACATTTATATACATATTTATGTAGGATCAAAATTAAATATCTTGTACAAAAAATTAATTAATTCGGCTAACAAGCGTTTTCAATTAATTGATATTCCGAACAGGGGATTCATGAAGTTCGTTGTCGAGATAATCTTATGTATGCTCAATAGGGTTGCAGTCCAGGGACTGGCCAGAGGTCGGCGTCACATGGGTATAATTGTTGAGTATCCGTTCACGTGTATAAAATATGGTAAGCTTTAGATCGTTATCCTGATAATATAAAATGAGTCCACAATTCCAAATTTTTCGGCACTTGGAAGCAAATTATTATGTAAAATATCAACACACATTTCCTTATTCATCGGGCCATCAGCAAAGACAAGTGAACCTACCCCATATTCTTGAAAACAGCTCCAAACTATTGCTCCACCACCTCCACATTTCACAGTTGCTATACGATTTTTCGGATCTAACTCTGTCCTTGGTTTGCGCCATACTTTCTGCCGTCCATCACCACCAAAAATGTTAAATTTAGACTCTTCGCTGAATGTAATGTTTTCCCAAAAAACTGTCGGGGACTGTCTGATACTTAATCGCAAACTGATACCGCTTTCTCTTATTCTGTTCACTAATGAACGGTTTCCTTCTGGCGGTTTTCCCATAATACCCATACTTCCTTACCGATCTACGAATTGTTTCAGCAGAAACTGTTTTATTCCACATAGCATTTACTTCCGCTGTGAGATTTGAGGAACTCAGTCCTGTGTTCCAGTCAACCTTACCGACAATATACCATTGGCTTGCCTGTTTGTGAAATTGGCTCGCTGCGATTCTCCTATACCTACAGATGGATAATGTATTGGCAGGTATTACAAGATAGTTCGAGTAGCTTAGCTATTATATTAAACGATTTGCCTTTTGTATAGTGGTGAATGACCAATTTCCGCATCTCCAAAAACGCACTCTGACACTTTCGCGACATTTTCACTTGAACTCAATGCACTTCACTCATAACTCACACACGGTATGATCGCTTGTTATTGAATTATGATTTAGCACTTTGTACCCTATCCCGAACATCACCTTATGTTTATCACCCATTTTTGGAAAACCCCAAGTGCGACATTGGGTACTGCATTCCATTGTACAAATATTTTTGTGACGTGTTCTATTCAACTCTTTCCTTTTTGTTCTGCATAAAATGGTGATGTGTTTTTTTTTACATTTTGTCTCTCATTATGTTACACAGGAAATCATACTTGTCAGTTCATATATATTTTTTCGTCATCGAAGCTGTTTTTCGTTGTTTTATAACATTTTTCCATTTTTCCATTTTTCTCGTTGGTGTACAAATATTTATGCGATTCACTGTATATAAATTAAAAATGACAAAGAAATGTTATATAAAAAACAACTATTATATCAAGTATGTATATGAAATACTTGAAATGTGTGGTGAAAAACTCGCTCAGTAAACGATCTGAGTGAGGAATTATTTTTCCTTGCTTGTCCCTTTCGGTATTTGGACTACTTCTCGCTGCAATGTGCAGTATTTAAATGTACAGTAATCGATTTTCAGAAAACACATTACACATTTCGCATTCCTCTGGGCAATGGGCAACGGGCATAATAAATAGAAAACCCAATTGAAAGGTTAAAAACAGGGGTATGTTCACAGTGAAAAGGCATAAATATGAGATAACTATAAAATAAAAATATATAAACATAAAAAAGAAAATATACTTGAATTAAAATAAATTTTAATGTATAAATTCCAACAATATTCGTCTCTGTAACTGATTATGTCGCTACAACCAATGTTTACATATATGTATGTACAGTGGCGTAGAATGAATTTCAAAACAGAGGAAGCACCACAATAAAATATTTTTTTAAAATAAAAATAGACGTATGTAAAATTCAATTAAATACAGAACAGAAATAAAAAATAATTAAGAGGAACGAAATGTTTCATTTTTTTGTAAATTAATTCAATTTTCCGGTTCTTGTTTGTGAAGTGTCTATTACATCATCACGAAAAGATGGTCGTTTCCCCTAATGTGTTTGATAATAATTCTTTTTCAACACTAAAAAAAGCTAATGAAAATAGTCCTCCTGACCTTATGTATTTCTTAAATACGTTAATATTCGTTTCACTGCTGAGAACGATCCTTCTGCAGACGAAGTGAGCGCCAGAATTGTGGTTATTAAATGAGAAAGCTTGTACACTTCTGGAAAAACATTTGTTAGATCTGAAGCGACCAAGTACAAACTTTATATATATTAGAATCTTGAAAGTACACTTTTTCAAGATCGAAAAAGTTAAACTAAAACTAATCAGTGGGAGTTTTTCAATAATACAATTGCATGTAGTCCTAATTTCGAAAGTGTTTGGCATGTTTACATACCGAAACATTAGTAGTTACAGTGGAAATAAGATAAACAAGCCGGTATAGCTTCTACTGTAGAGTGATATTACAGATTGAAAAGCGCGATTGATCATCGCTTCCAGTTCCGCTGATAGTAAATGACAGCACATAAAAAATGATCCAAAGAAGAATATGTACTGCAAATATCGCACTACCCTATGCTCGTAGTCACTCACACTGACATGCACAAAAATTGCTCCGTTGATCATGTAACTGTAAAGCGATTTAACTCAGCGCTTCCAGACTGAACATGCACGCTAATTTTTCCTTCACCCTCGATACACATTACTTTGGAATCGCATGGATCAAAATTCGCACAAATGTAATGATCTTGAAGCAACATCACCCGACGCTTCCAAATTGAATATGCGTGCGCAACCTATTTCTATCATCGATGCACGGCAGATGATTCAGAAACAACTCTAAGCAGTAGTAACGTGAAATAGTATGTGTGTGATTTTTTTTGTCACTCGCTGTTGCAGAAGCTTTTTCATCTAGGCTCCTTTTTTTCTGGTAATTTTTAATTTTGGCACTTAAATTCAACAAGTTACTTCATTTTCTTTTTGAGGGCTCGTCAAATACTCAAAAACAATTTTGTACTAATTTGTTAGAGGAAGCGGCGCTTCCATCGCTTCCATTAGCGCTACACTCCCGTGTATATATATATCATTCGTCAATTTTACAAAATTAATATTTAAAAAGTTAACAAATATCCTATTCTAATTATTCTGAAAGGTATGAGTTGCATATAGAAGTCGGTGTTAGAAAAATGAATACGATAATTTAAAATAATTCACAAATACACCTATCCCAGATATTTCCTTAGTTTAGAACATTGCATTTTCAACCTAGAAATTTATCATTATCTTCCTTATCATTAACATACAAAATCTTCAGTGCATGAAACATCATGTTTGACTGGCCCTGTTTTAATTAATTTGTTTAATAAGTACATAGTTTGAAATTTTTTTGTTTTTAGCACGAGTTCATTGAATAACCCCGCATCATTTATATTTGTTTGCGGTAGATTTTTATTAATAAAAAAAAATTGAGAATTTACATAAAACATTATTTTGTAAATTTTAAATTTTGCAATTTCTTTAGTATTTATTTCACCTTATTGACTTTTTCTTAAAAGCAAATTATGTACTATATCGTTTATATTTATTTAAAATCAAAGGAAAATTATCTATTTTTAAAATCATATGCGGCATAAATTTAAATAAGCATATTGGAATATTAGAAAAAAGAAATTATTACACTAAAGGAATTATAAAACAAAGGTTTTGATTTTGATTTTCAAATCTTAAAATAATTTTGCTCCAGTTGGACACTGCATTCTAATAAGTGCAAAATAATTTATAATAAATAAATACTAATGGGCAGGAAAATTTGCTACATTACACTTAGTAGTCTACTGCACATAGCGTTGGGATATTACATTTCTCATATTTCCGACTGTGATTTACCCTGAAAAATCTACTAGGAAAATAATATAAAATAATTTCAATTTAATTCTTAATAGCAGTTTTTCGTCTAGAACCATTTTCGAACGAGGTATAAGTTGGATCTATTCTTTTATTAATTCTTTTATACTAAACTGAGTAACATAGAATTCATTTAAATGGAAAATAGTTACAAGGAAATATTTTTCTTATACTGAATCAGCACCTTGAATTTTTCATAATCTTCATCAGCGTTAATTCTACATTTTCTCAGATCATTAGACCCACACTATCTGCAGAATATGTAGCACATTTTCTCAAGTTCTAATTCTTCTTTCAGTAATACTTTGCAAGCTTTACATAGATTATTGTATTTGTTTACATTCAAGACGATATAGACATCTTTCTTCAAAAAGACTATTATTTATTTTTCTTTTCAGCATTATCAATTTTAATTTGACATTAGCATTTAATTATAAAACAAAAACATTTGAAAATGTTTTTTTTTTAAATAAATTAAAAAATATAGGAAAAAAACAAAACCGCAGGAAACAGTAAATTAAATTTATTAAAAAAGAAACGAAACAAAATTAATAGCGATTAAAAGACGATAACCCTTACAAGAGCAGTTTGTACAAAACTGAAGCAATCAGAATGCAAATATTTAACAGAATTAAACAGAAACGATTGTTATGGGCGTCAAAACTGTCTTAATTAAAAACATTACTTTAAAAAAGGAAAGATCGAAATTACCAAACAAAAAAAAATAATGATGAAGGAAGACTTTTGGATCTATTTTTAAAATTCAATACTTTGCTTATAATGTAAGTAATAATTTTCATTAAAATGTGTTTAACATCGGTAGTATCAATATATCGGGCATAAACAAAAATAATACAATTCATTATAAGTTTAAAATATAAATAAAAAATGACAATGAATAAATGGTAATAAAAATGAAAGAAAAATGGTAATATATATATATACATATAAAAAAATAAAAATAACAATATAAAAGTAGACTAGAATCAACACAATATACTACCAAATTTGTAATAGAACACAATGACAACACTTTATTACTTCTTTTTTTTTTTTTTTTTTTTTTTTTTAGAAAATATTATAAACACATAGTTTAGACAAAGAAACGCATAGTCTAGTCTAGTGGTAACTAATCGCAAACATCACATTATAATAAAAAATAAAATGAACCAGTTGGAGCAATTGTGTTTCAGTGCAAATTTGGAATATACCACGTCGGTCTGAATCTAGCTATAAAAAAAAATTACTTTAAGTTATGTTTGACGCGATATTGCAAAGAATGAAGTCAGTGTTTACCTCCTTCATTAGGAGCACAGCATTTACTGTAGTCACTATGTCTCAAACATATACACCATGAAATCACATTATAATTAACACCAATACATCGGGTAGAACGCATTTACTTTTTCATTCGGAAACCACTGCTTTTGCTAAAAGAAAATAAACTGGGTAATATTTGACTAGGCATATTAATCATATTAGTAGCATGTTTATTAAATGACTTCAATGCTAATACATACATCGCTGGATTTTTTAACATTAGCTGACCAAGTTTTTCACAGTTTTCTACAAATTTCTTAATTGCTTTCTTCCCTTCTTGTTTTAGTTTTAAATTTTCATTACTAGTTGCTTGACTTTCTTCAAAGTTAGAAAATGTTTCAGTTTCTAACTGTTCATTATTACATTGCACTGGATTTAATGGAGTGAAAAAGTATTTTATAATAAACTTACCTTCATCTATTTTTTTGTATTTACAAATCGGATCAGAAACTTGTGAATTTGTATATTCAACATGTCTTTCTAATTCTTCTATTACTTCATCACTCTTAGTTGAACCATGTTTCTTTTTTAACTGAGTCGCATATAGATGATGTACCCATCTATAATTAGGCATCAGAGACCTATCTGTACAAAATTTGAAGTATTCAGCATCGTCAGCTATTTGGTTTCTTATAAGATTCTTATAGTGATTTAGAGCTTCAGATGGGCGTTTATCATGTTCAAACATTTGTAGAAAATGTTGTTTCACATCTTCTTTAGGCTTATGAAATGATATAATTACAGCAGAAGTTAATGAATGATTATGATGTAGTTGGGATATTACAACATTTGCTAAGCTCCTGTATAAATAAAAAAAAACTGCAGTTAGCATTAGGCTAAATAAAATCAAAATGTGAAATTACTACTAATGATATAATGATTTGAATTAAAATCCTCATTTAATCCGATTACTAGAAAAACTTAAGGCATATGATTATTTCAATTATCATATTGCGTCATATCAATACAATTTTTAAACTTCGGTTAGTGCAATTATTCGAATCAGAATCATGATTGGTATGAAAATTGTATTTTTATAATTATGATAAGAATCGTTGAAATAGTTTTAATCATTACAAATTGAAATTATAAAAGTTGATTTAATTACTTACATGTAGGCCGTGTAAATGTTTTATTTTTGATGCAATAATTACTTTCTTATTAAATGCTTAATGAATGCAATATATAATACACAATGTTGGTAGACTGTTTTGCATAAAATTTTTTTATCAATGATAGAAAAAATTGTTAAATTAATATATTAATTATATTAGTAATGATAAAAATGTAATCATTTTTAACAAATTATCTGTATAGAAAAAATTAAATTTTATATTCAACTACCATCAAAGCTTTATTTATTTCGAAATATATGACAAAGAAATGCAGTTTTTTTTATAAATTGCATGTAACATAAAATTGTGTTCATTTGCTTAATAAGTTATTTTTTTGTAAAACTTATACATCGATATGAAGTAAAATTTTAGATAAGTCAAATAATTATATTATATAATATATTAAAACGTTAAAACTTTTAAAGTGGTTTTGTATCAAAAATAAAATTTTTTATGCACAATATTTTTAATTAATTTTTATTTCAACATTTCGAAGAGATAATTCTCTATCCATCATTAGATTTTAAAATCTTCCGACTGAAATATTAAATACTAAATGAAAAATTGTATTTTTTGTTATAAATAATTTTTAATAATTCATTGACTGTACCGAAATTAAAGTACTATTATGCAAGGAAAAATATAAAACCAAAGTAATTTCGCACTATTATTATGAACATATTTAGCTACATTTGTATTTAAACTGTATCACATACATCATCACTACATTAATTTTTTTACATGATTTCAATAAATAACTATTTACCGTTTTAAACTAAATGAAATTGCGCATTTACACCCAGTGCCTTTAACCTTCTTTTTCTTATGATATCTATTACAGTCTTTCCGATGTTCACACTGATATCTGAACTAAATAATTAACATAAAACAGCAGTAAGAACAACTACAATAACCACTAACTACTTTAACTGAAATAAAATAAATATAATCGCAAAATATACTAACTTGTATTGCACCGCAACGAGATCGACTTTGTACGCAAGCAAATTTCGATTGATTTTCTTCCATATATAATTTCATCCATCTTACAACATCCTCTTTAGTATGCAGATCGTAAATGAGGAATGTAAGCGATGAATTATTAGTATCCAGTTTATAAGCTCCATATCTCCATTTCTTTGGTAAAGTTATCTATAAAGTATATGTTTAAAAAAAAATTATGGTAATATGGCACTTATGGTAAAAACGCAATAAATTATACAAGGTTGTTGATGTTTTATTTTTTCTTTGCTGAATATTAACAAAAGTTAATTTTGAAATCAGTGAAAACATGTTATTTGGACACTTCTCATAATACTTTGAACAGTTACTATAACTTACTCCTTAAATGAAACCAGAGTAATTCAGAATGTTCACCAGTACAGCGAAAAATATATTTTTAAAAATTTAAGTATGCCATGTTTTAACATTTTCCAAACACAGTCTTCAAATACTAAACATCACAATGTTCACCGAAATATAGCAGTTTCTTGACTTTGAAGTTTTTAAACAAAACGTGTATTATACGTTTTCCTAAACAATTACTTGTTTGCTCGAAAGAGGTAATGCATAAATTCTAAAGCGTTCTTACAAATAAATATAGTCATTTTGAAACTTGTGAACTTTTATTGCACAAATTATTGGAAACAATTGCTACAAACAGAACTGACCGCATTATAATAATAATTCCCTTTGTCATTTATTTTGCATTATTCATTAGAAAATTTACATATCAATTAATTATGATATAAACGTATAAGTGCATATTGTATCCTCAAGCAAACTTACTTCAAGGTTTTCCGGCAGAGCTTGATTTACCTTGTTAACATCATGTTTCTTGATATTAATATGCTGTATTATATTTTTTTTCTGCTTAAATGTTTGGAAACAAACTGCACATATCAACGATTTCTCAGGAACACTAAGTAAATAATAAGCTTTATTTAGAATAACAAATTTCCAGATAGCCCAAAATAAAAACAATTTAAAGCGATTAAAGTGAGTATCGCTAAGTAAAAATTTCAATGCAGGTTTTTGTTTAGGTCTTTCTTTTAAGGAATTTTTTGTTTACAAAAAAAAAAAAAGACCGCGTTTTAAAATTAAAAGCATTTTAATTATAGGTTTTGTTATTTATAGGCAATAATTACTTCATAATGTTCAGTAAAATAATATTTATCACGATTCATACTCAAATACTTTACTTACCTTTCATTATTTCCGATTAATGTAGACATGTACAATTAAACAAATGAACAATTCCAAAAACAACTTTACATCACCGCGTGAACAATTAAAATAACAAGTACTATACAATAACGCGGGAAATTAGAGATGGGCGGGATTATACTTCACGGTGAATTTTTTACCATTCACTAAAAATCACTGTATCACGGTGATCACGTATTGAAAAAAACCGTGAAACTTCGAACTTACCGCAATAATTCACTGACTCAAACTGCCGTGAAATTTCACTGTATCAAGCTAAACAGTGAAATTATCGTTAGATTTGAATCGTAACACTAAAACCAACCATTTGCAACGCGACACGATCGCACTGTTTGTATATACAATACTATATTGTAGTATTTTAGATTTAATTACAGAAGTAAAGTAGTGGTCTAGAGCAGGGCTTGATAGCCAGCCGAAAGCCAAAAGCTAAAAGCCAATCATTTTAAGATGTCATAAGCTTAATCCAAAAGCCATATTTAAATTTCCATAAGCTAAAAGCCTAAAGCTTAAGCTATATTCAAAATTTAAACAGTCGAAAGACGAAAGCTTAAGCTATATTTATAAAAAAGCTAAATTAAGTTTTATATTTGGCTTAAGCTTTTTTTTTAAATTTTTTGATTTTGCATTTTTGACATAATTATTCACGTAAGAAATTGTTTTTAAAAACTTTTATTTTTGTGCGGAAAGAAAAAAGTTGAAGTTCCAGTAGTAATGCTTAATAGTTTGATACATAGTAATTAGTAAATGATTTTAATTTACATCTATTGAAATTCATTTCGTAAGCCGAAAGCTGAAAGCTTAAGCTGTATTTTTCAAGGACATAAGCCGTATTATTATTCAGCTTTCAAGCCCTAGTCTAGAATTCAAACAGCCAAAAGCCGAAAGCTTAAGCTGTATTTATCAAAGACATAAGCCGTATTAAGTTTAAGCCGTATTATTATTCAGCTTTCAAGCCCTGGTCTAGACTAGAGATGGGAAAAGTAACTCATTGCAATGAGTGACTCTTTTGAATCTGACTCGGTAGATTGATTGTATACAATCAGTAACTCAGTAACTCAGTTGACTCACTTGACTCACAAAATCAATTAAAACATTTAACTCTGAATCATTCATTGAGTGATTTTCATCTGCGACAATGAAACAGTAAAGAAGCGTATGATGATAGCCGAAATTATTCTCGAGCAGTTGCAATTATAGAGTCTTCAGCTGACAGATTTAGAAGTCATTTTAGTTTACATTTTAGGAATTAATTGATAATCTGTGATAAATGCTACTCGTGTTTCTTCGCGTTCACTTCTGTACCAATTAGGTAAGAGCGTTCTGTATTTTCATAATATTACTTATCTATTTACGTAAAATGCGTTTACTTAATTGTCTCGGTTAAGTATTCTGCTGAGAGTATGTCTGCATCTGTGTGTTATTTGGTGAGTGAGTTGTGCAAGTGTGTTCATCAGCTGTGCTCTCATACAGTGTAGTGCGACTATGCGCAGTCGCACTATGCCACATGTATCTTGATAAGAGGAACACCGTGTTATCATTAGAATGAGTCGGCCTGCGGCACAGCAGGGCGGTTCGAGTAAATCTGTCGGATCTGTGTTAAAATCGGCAGTTATCAGTATAAGTACAAGTCCGGGTGCCAACAAATCGTCTCTGACAAACACCGTCACTGACTCTACTGTCATCACTAATATTACTAATGTGACTGCTAATATTACTGCCCTCAGCAAGGCTACTAGTACAACCATTACTAACAACGTTCATCAAAATAGTCCTAATAGCACTGCCAACGAACTTTCTGTAGACTTATCTAAAACCTCTGCAGGCAGCACAGTAACCGCTTAGAAAAACTGATGAGCAATGGAATATTGTTCCATCGAAACGTCGCCGACCGCGGAAAAAGTTGATTAGTTCTTCCGATTCACCGCCGGTCGTAAATACTAAACGTAACTTATTTCAATTTCTTACAGTTGAAGACGATGAGGCGACTCTAATAATTACGCTAATGTTGATAAAGAAATGATGCAGGTAGATAATGTCAATGTTAATAACAATTTCGATGCTGTAAATAATAATATAGAATAATTAAATGATAATAAGCAAAATAAATTTTCTGCAAAACTGCCACCGATTATGGTCAAAAATATAACTAACTTTAATTTATTTAGGAAATTTCTAATAGGCATACCCGATATCGATTTCTCCCTAAAATCAACCTTATCCGGTGCTCCTATTAATCCAGTTAATCCATCTAGTTATCACAATATCGTTAAATCATTAACAAACGATAAATACTTTTTTTACACGTATTCATTGGCAGAAGATAAGTTGTTTAGAGTTGTGCTAAATAATTTTCACTGGTCCATAGACGTCACTGACAAAAAACGCCATAGAAGAAAAAAACGTTAAGGTTCTCAGAATTACTAATGTTCTGAAACACAAAATTAAGCAACCGCTTCCAATGTTTTTTGTTGACTTAAAACCCTTGCAAAAAAAATGAAGAAACCTTAAAAATAAATAGGCTTCTAAATACTGTCGTCAGTTTTGAAGAACCGCACAAAGATTATGGCCTGAAGCAATGTAAGCGCTACCAATTATTCGGCTATACAGCGAATTACCATAATTTACCAAATCGATGTGTCAAATGCGCATGTAGACATAAAACGAATAAATGCTCAAAAAATCTAGAAGATCCTGTTAAATGTGCTCTGTGTGAAGGTAATCACCCAGCAAGTTATAGAGGGTGCCCCGTATATAAACAACAAAAACAATTTTATGATAGGACTAGTAAAAAATATCAACCGGAATCAATTAACTATAATATGCTGCAACATTCCCAATTAGATCTCCTGTTGCTATAGAATAGAACCGAAACTTACGCCGATAAAGTAAAATCTCTGTCACAAAAAGCAAATATTCCTAATAATAGGGTCAAGTTTGAAATACCATATAGTATCAATAATAATAATAATAGCAAAAATTATAATAATGGATACATAAACAGTAAGGATAACGCTAATGTCTCCGAAGCATTAACATCGTTTTTAACCGAATTTAAATCTTTAATAAACCCATTAATTTCTTTGCTCACCAAAGTTATAGACCGACTCCTGCCATAAATGATAGGTAATTCCAATCTTATAACTCAGCAATCACTAGTGATAATGTTATGGAATGCCAACGGAATTATGCAGAGAAAGAACAAACTGGAAATCTTTTTGAATCAGAATGTCGTCGATGTCGCGCTAATATGCGAAACTCATTTAATCTATTCAAACAGCTTCAGAATGCCTGGATATGCAGTATATACAGCGAATCATCTGGATGGTACCGCGCATGGCGGATCAATGGTCCTGGTTAAAAAATCATACGTACAATGCACACTCTTATCTCATAGCCCGCATGCGTACCAAGTGGTTGCAGTTAACATCCAGACTAACAAAAACTATTTAGCAATAGCCTCCATCTATTGCCTTCCCGGACTTTACATACCAGAAAGCCAGTTTATTTCTATTTTCAAGAATCTAGGAAACCAGTTTATCTGTGGAGGAGATTACAATGAAAAAAATCATACGTGGGGCTCGAGAATAACCAATAAATCAGGGCGTATACTATATCACGCAATACGTAGTAAATCACTTTCAATTCTCTCCCCAATGTTTCCCACTTATTGGCCGGAGCACACTAACAAATATCCTAGACTTTTTTGTACTTCGGGGCTTACAAAGGTTTTACAAAACCTGTGGAACTATAACTGACCTGCCTTCTGATCATGCACCAGTTATTGCAACCCTAGATGTTAATCCTATAATGAAATATAGGCAACATAAGCTATGCAATTCAGGAACAAACTGGGAAAATTTTGCCACACGGGTAGAAAATAACATAAATCTAGCGGTTAAACTAAAATCTGAAAATGATATAGAAACGGCTGTTAACAGTATAACCGACCTTATACAAATTGCGTGTGTTAGTTCAACAGAATACAAAACATGCCACACAAATAAAAATAAATATATCCCAATGGAAATCAGAAAATTAATAAAACTCACTCGAGCAGCAAGAAGAAGGTGGCAGCAATATCGGTATCCATCATTGAAAACGATATAAAATAAATTACATTTTCAACTAAGAGAGGAAATTGGGAAATATAAGAATAATGCATTTCAAAATTAGTTAAACTCTCTGGATACTGGGAATGGCTCACTGTGGATGACAACCCGAAAAATATTACAGCAATCCCAAGAAACCCACAACATAAGACTGGAAAATGGTAAGTGGGCTAAAATGGATAAGGAAAAAGCAGATGCGTTTGCTGCTCATCTCGAAGCTACTTTCATGCCTCATGGTGACAGCAATTCAACACACTCGCAGTTTATTCAACATTCCTTGGAGCAACCGTTGCAAAGTCATTTATATAGTAAAACATTTTCTCTGGGGGAAGTATACAAATGTCTAAAGGAAGCTCCTGTGAGAAAGGCACCTGGACTGGATGGAATAACTGGAGAAATCTTGTCCCATCTGCCAAAAAAAGCTGCCACTCTGTTTTGTTATATTTTCAACGCTATTCTATAAGTAGGTTATTTCCCAAAATTCTGGAAGAAATCAATCATACTAATGATTTTGAAACCTAACAAGCCTCAAACTTCGGTATCATCATATCGGCCAATCAGTTTATTGAACTCATTATGGAAAATTCTGGAAAAACTAATCTTACAAAGAATCTATCCATTGTTAATAAATAATAATAATATCATTCCAAATCATCAGTTCGGATTCCGGGTGCAGCATTCAACTGTCTAGCAGTGCCACAGACTGGTGGATGCGATTTCGAGAAGAAAGAAGTGTGTTCCGCGGTCTTCCTGGATGTGACCCAGGCGTTCAATTGAGTTTGGCACATGGGGCTTTTGTATAAACTTGGAAAAATTCTTCCAACAGATATTTACTTAGTTTTTTTATCTTATTTACAAAATAGGACCTTTTTGGCAAGAATCAATGATACAGTATCCACGAGGAAAAAAATTTTTGCGTCCGTCCCGCAAAGTAGCTTGTTGGGGCCGGTTCTCTATTCGATTTATACCTTTGACTTGCTAGTATCGAACCAAACTATCATGGTAACACATGCAGATGATATAGCCATATTAGCTTCGAACATTAATCCTATACATGCAAGTATGGTTGTACAAAACCATATAGATAGAATTCAAAGCTGGGCCAGAGACTGGAGGATTAAATTTAGTGAGGAAAAGTGCCAACAGGTGACTTTTACAAATGGATTTATCACATGCCCTAAAGATAAATGACATTGAGATCAAACAAACCGATTCAGTTAAGTATCTCGGTATGTATTTGGATCGCCGGCTTGCATGTTCATGTTGCGCAAATCCGTAGGAAAATTTTCACACGCGCCAAACAACTCACTCCATTAATAGGAAAAAAATCTACCCTAAAAATGTAAAGTTGAAACGATCTGTCTACTTGATGGTCACAGCGCCATTATGGAGGTATAGACTTGAGTTATATGGGAACTCTAGTAAAAGTAATCTCTTACAGATCCAAAGGCAACAGTCAATTATTCTCCGAACAATCACGTCAGTTCTAAAGTATGTCTCTAACTTAACCTTACATAATGATCTAGATATTCCATATGTTAAAGCAGTGCATGTCGAACAGTATCAAAAATTCTTTGAAAAATTCAGATTAAATACTAACTCGTATATAAATAGAATGTATACTAATACTCTTTCAGATAATCCATGACGAAGGCTTAAGAGGAGAAAATGGTGCCTTGACGCCCTTCCTATCACTTAATAGCATTTATCACTTAAATAATTCCGTGATATAAAAACAATTAAACCGTTACCTGTATAAGGAACATACTACCTTCTACCTGTATTCTATGGGCAATGCATAACCACATCTGTCGCCATAGTGTGAGCTATAAGCTCTATATATTCCTGGACTCCTATGGGTGGTGCTTGAGTGCATTTGCTGCCATGGTGTCCAGGTGCTATATGAAATATATTTTTTTAGCCAGGGTCCTATGGGCAATGCCAAGTCGCATTGTAGCCATGGGGGCCGGATATTGATATTATATATTTCCTAGCACATCCTCCCAGCAGAATTGGTATCTCAGACCTAATTCTCTCGTTGGAGGGATTGGCCTGATTTATTTGGTAGGTTAAAGTGGAAGTCACTAGCGCTGTTTATAGCCTACTAAGCAGGTACAGTGAAAAAAAAAAAAAACATACAGTATTATGGAGAAACGTGAAAATTGGCTAAAGTTAATGGTTAGTATTGTTTATTGTGTTATAATAAATAAGAGAAATAACTGATAGTATTATTAATTATAATTGTATTAATTTATACTTTGTGTCAAGTTTGTTTTTATTATAAAAGCTACTGTGTATCTGTTTGTAGAAATGGTTGTCATTCTAAATTTACAGCTATTGTAGGAGGTTTCGTTTTCATGTATCTACCTAAATTACTAACTGATTTATAAGGGATAGATAATACTTGAGAACAATAATTACATTTTGCTTTATTATTGCTTAGTTCAATAAAATGATTCCATAATAAACTGTTTTTTTTTTTTTAAATTGGAGCCATTTTTAATGTACTTTTATTACTAATAATACAAACTAAAGACTATTTTAAATTATCTACAAAAATAGTTTAAAAACTTCAACTGTTAAATAAATTTAAATTTAAAACAATTTACATAACTTTCACCAAGCTTTTAAAAATTACCCGTGAATAGATGCTTTATAATTTCCCCCATGTGATGCTTACCCTTGCTCAGTCACCAGACTGTAACTCCATCGAACATGTGTGGGATTACCTTGACAAGAAACTTCGTGAATCACCAATTCAGAACATCAATCAATTGAAAGAACGTCTCTTAGCCGAATGGAAGAAAATTCTCGTGCTTCTATTTCCGAAATGTGTTTGAATCGTTTCGTTATTATTAACTTTTTGTGGATTCCTAGTCATTGTGGCATCCAAGGCAATGAAGCAGCAGACTTACTGGCCCGTTCAGCTTTCCTTAATGGTCATCTCCTCCAAAATTTCCCTGCCTCAAATATCCTATTTCTTTCTTCAAGTAGCCATTCTAGACTATGGGTGAACATCTGTCCTTCCCTCCTCTCCAACCGTTCTTTCCATTACCTCCTTCTACATATCCTTCCAAATTCTCAGCCTTGGTTTCAAGCTTTTCCCTCTTCTCGTTGTTCTGCTATTGTTTCTTTAATTAGACTAAGACTTGGTCACTCCCTCCTCCCTTCTTCCCGTTTCCGATTTTCTCTTTCTCCTTTTCCCTTTTGTCATCTACACGTTTCAGATCCTCCTGTTATTTACGACTTCAATCACGTCATGTTTGAATGCTGTGCTCTTTCTACAGAATGCTCTCACCTGTACTCTCAACTGCTGGCGCTGGGCCTTCCTGCTCCTTTCAGTGCTTCCTTTCTCCTTTCCTGCTGTTATTCCCCTGTTACTTTCCTTTGTGCTTTCCATTTCTAATCGTGTAGTATTTTAACTTTTTAGATAGTTGTTCTTACTTCTTTCCCTTCTATTTGTTTCTGGGTTAAAATTCTTGGTTGACGAGCCCAAGGGAAAAAAAAAAAGAATATTCTTATCTTCATCCCATGTCTTTGGCCAGAATATTGTAACAAAAAAGTTAATGGCCTTTCCTTTATCTATAGGTCAGGGAAAAACTTAAATTAGTTTTTACGTCTGCAATAGAGGCTAATAATTTTATTATCTTATATGAAATACACAAAGAGTTAAAAATTCGGTCTTTCGTCTCACAATCTCTGCTATTTCGACTTGGTATAATCCGTGATATTCCGTTCGATCATTCTGTTGGCGAACTCCTACCCAACTGTATATCAGAGGTACTTATCTCCAATATTCGTAGATTGCAGAAAATGACTTCTGATAATTCTTTTATTTTTATTCCTCTCGTTAAAGTTTAGTTTCAGAGCTCCATCCTTCCTCTTTGCGTTTATTTCTACGATTCGCTTCGTATTAAGGTTAAGCCCTTGGTCCGTAGACCCGAACTATGTCGCAACTGCCTTCGCTTTAGACATTTCAATGCGTCTTGTCGCAGTAAAACTATTTGTTCCTTGTGTGTCGATGGTCATTCTTTTTCAGAATGCACCAATACGCAACAAAGTTGTCTTTCTTCCTATCTTTGTGTCCATTGTGAAGAAAACCATTTTGCGTTAGACCCTCACTGAGTCTTCAAAGAATTGGTTAAAATTTATAAACTTACGAGTTTACAAAATGTTTCTTATTCTGAGGTAAAAAATATCTGCCAAGATAAATTAATGTTTCCAGCCTCTACTTTTGCCGAAATTTTTTATTATATTATGGGGGGGGGGGTCATCAAGAAACAAATAGAAAGGAAAAAAGTCGGTTCAATTTTAATCCGATCAGAAATTTTTGATGAAAAGGAACAAATAGCACGAATAACTAGTAGGGAAGGAAAAGACAAGATATAAGAAGCACAATAAGGAATAGGAAACCCAAACCTCAACAAATAGGAATACAAAGCAGAACCTTTCCACAGAAAGAAATGAACACTGGAAGAACACATGATCGGCGTTGCAAATAACCGCATCATCAGGGTGGAAAGAATAATGTGGGGAGGAAATCAGGGAAAAGCGAAATCTGGAGAAAGGCAGCAGAGAATGGCCACAATGTATACGAACAGTGGAACAGCATCAAAACGTCAAAGAGAGAGATACAAAAGAAACCATGAATAGGAAGGAAGAGTAGGTCGAACAAACAGATAAAAAGAACAACTGATGAAAAAAGAGGAAGCGTAGGTGCCGAACCAATACCTGATATGAAAACTTTTACATATCGATAGGAGATTAGCGGATGGAATTTTTTTTAAAAAAAGGCAGGAAGAAGCAGAAACCCGAGCCAAGGAATCAGCCGCTTCATTATCAAATATGCTCGAGTGGCTAGATGCATACAGCAAATCAATGTTAATCGAATGAAGAGAGGAAAGATTATGAATGAGTGAATGTATACGGGGAATAACAAAGTCATACGAATGATTAAGGAGGGGAGAATATATGGCCTGAAGGATGCTCGAGGAGTCAGATATAATTAAAAAATTGAAGGAAAGAAATAATAGAATGTAGGATAGTCAATAATTCGTTTATAAATATGGAACAGAAATAAAGAAGGCGAAAAGATTCTGATAAGTTAAAATCAGGAAGGATGAAGGAAGTTCCAACACTACCAGACCCCCTGGAACCATCCGTGTAAATCGGAACATGAGAAGGAAATAGGGAATTGATAGTGCTGTAGAATACCTGTTTAATTACGGCTTGAGGGAGGATTTTAGGAAATGAGGGAAGAATAAATACCTTAGAAGGATGACAGAGATCAGTGTAGATGAAGGAAAAATAGGAGAGATTATTAAAGGAGATAGTGTAAGGCTAAAATTAACTAAAACGAAGTGAAATAAAAGTTAGAATAGGGGTTTTGCTAGGAGTAAAGCGCCAGCTATTATAAATCGAAAGGAAGGACTGAATAAAAGCAGAGGACGCAAGTGGAAGACGTTTAACAAGGAAACGGTAGCCTAAATAGGATCTATGTACGAATGGACAAGGGTGGCGTATTAGATTCAGCAAGAATAGCAGAAATTGGAGAGGATTTAAGCGCGCCAAGACAAAGACGAAGGCAAGAGTTTTGAATTACATTTAGTTTAGAGAGACTGGACTTGAAAGCACAACTATAAATGAAAGAACAATAATCAAATTTGGAACGGATAATAGATTTTTAAAAATAAATAAGAATATAGGGATCGCGATTCTATTTAGTTGGCGACAGAGCTTTCAGCAAGTTAAACCTTTTGATAGTAAAGCAGAAAGATAACTGATATGTTCAGAGAAGGACAAACGACTATCAAAAAAGATACCAAGATAACAGAAGCAATTAACATATGAGAAAAAGATACATTGTTTAAGGATAGATTAACCAAAGCAGGGATATAGGGTGGAAGGGTAAAGATAGTATAAGAAAATTTAGAGGGAGAAATTGAAAGATTAGGTAAGGAAAAAGAATATTCCAGCATACTGAGCGACGACTTAAGTGCTTCATTGGCTGCTAAAACATCTTTAGACGAGGAAAAAAGGAGGATGTTGTCCGCAAAGAATAAAGAAAAATAATTTAAACGAAGAGAAGCTATACTGATAGTGTAGATGTTAAAAAGAGTAGGACTGAGGGAGGAACCCTGAGAAAGGCCTAGGAAAACCTTTCTTGAAGCGTCGAGAGATGGAGCGGAGAAATGGATAGAACGATTCGACATGAGATTGATAATAAGGGAAGAGAATCTGATTGGGATGTTAATTGCCGTCATTTTATCTCTTAAAGTGGGGAAATGAACATTATCAAAAGCAGAAAAGACATCAATAAAGGAATCCAAGGTGAACTGTTTTTGGATAAAAGACTTATATAAGTCAGAAACGAAAAGACTAACACAATCAGAGAGGCCAATACCAGGCCGAAAGCCGAACATATTGTTAGGAAATACATTATTATGCTACCAAACAAAGCATTCGTTAAGCATATCCTCAAATAGTTTTCTACTACAGAATGTCAGGGAAGTAGAACGTAGGGGAATTTTTTTTTTTAGGAATGAGAATGGCGATAAAAGAATTTCAGGAGGAAAAGGAGTTATACTCTTCGAAAGGAAGGAATTTAAAAGACTAGGAAGAAAACTGAGGGATTGTTCAGAAATGTTTTTAAGGACGAGGTAGGGTATACCATCAAGTCCTGGAGTGAGGCTGGGCGATTTGGATAGAACAGACTTTAATTCATTAAAATTGAAAGCCGAAGTTAGAAAGTGTGTGTTGGAAGGGGGGGGATTTTTCGGAAATGGAGAAGAGTACAATTCATCATAAGAAGAAACCTAAACTGGAGCGCTAGAATCATCAAAAGGAATTAGGCTATTATCTGGAATACTAAAGTTGCAAAGGCGAGGAAAGGATAGCAATTTGAAGGCTCCGGCCATTTTCTAAATATGCGCAAGAGGGGTAGTTCTAGGGAACTTAACACAGAAATTTCATATGAAAAGACTTGAGAAGCTAAATTGCTCTTTTTGAATTGCGAAGCCTTTTGGAACGAGATATTTGCAAATGTCATAATGCGTTTGATTTATTTTTGCTTAAGCCATTCAGGACAAGATGGATCATTGACACAGTGTGTGTCTTTACGATTACGGCAAGTAGGAGGAACCTGTAGGTTGCTGCATTCCGAGACTAGGTACCTAGAAGCACAGTGAAAACAGATGTTAGAGGAACTAGATAACTAGGTGATAACGGTTGTGCGGTGTGTTATCAGTTGCTTATCGTTTAATCAATATGCAATCTTTGTAGAATCTGATTTTATATACGAGTAAGGCATTTTATGCCAATTCGTTTTTAATCGTATATTTTGTCGCTAACAGAAATGGTTAAAGGGGAAAAAATAACAAAACGGCAGCTGAGCGATTCAAGCATACAAGGTGGCTCAACAAAAAACTTAATTTAGAGGACACAGATGAAGAAGAGAATTGGTGGTACGAAGGTATTCAGAGTATAAAAAAGGATACGAAAAAGCTGAAGGAGTCGATTTCCTTCTTGTCAGAGAAATGTGACGAAATGGTATAGGGAAATAAAATAATGACGGACAAGGTAAAGGCATTACGTGCACAAGTAGCTGCCCTCATTGGCAGGTTCAGAAAAAAGACACGGAAATTAGGATGCTAAACACACAATAAATGAGCTGGAGCAATATACGAGGCGTGAAAATATAGAATTTCACGAGTTACTGAACAGGCAAATGAAAACCTAATAAACACTGTGACTGAAATCGGTAAAAAACTACAAGTTGAGATTAATGAAAAGGACATATTGGCGGTGCATAGATTGAATTCGAAGAATACAAAAATGTCTAAGCCAATTATCGCGAAGACAGGAAGAAGGATAGCAGATCTCATGTTCGAAAATAAAAGAAGAACTACGATTTAGGATAAGAAGATAACTAAATCAGAAAGTACGTGGAAAGTTTATATCAACGAAAATTTCTCGCGATTTTATAAGAATTTATTTTGGTTAACGAAGCAAAGAGCCAGGATACTGAGTTACAGATACGTGTGGACAAAAAGGGGCAAAATATTTGTATGGAAAAAGTGAGCAGGAAAGAATAGCGGTAATTAGGAATGAGAAGATTTAAATAAATTAAGTTAAGCAACTTTCAGTTGATAACGGAGATTATATTGTTGAGCAATAACGTTTGATTTTTGAGTATTACTATGTTTTTAGTTTTGGCATATTTAGAGGCTCTGGTTATTTCTATATATTGGTTTGCTAATGATGTTTACGTGTGTGTGTGGCCGTGAGAGAGTGTGCCATGGCGTCGCGATATGTGATCGGTATGGTTATAGCGATGGTCAGGGTAAGAAGGTTTGTGGACAAGTATAGTTACGTAGGGAGTGAAAGAGAGAAGTGCAAGAGGGTTCTGGTATGGATGTTGGTGAAGCTGTTTGAGGTTTCCGGTTGTTTACTGGTAGGTAGAACAGTTTAACGAGAACAGAAGGTGGCGCAAGAGCGAGATGGATGTGTGGTGTGCAGGTGATTAGTATGAGAACGCAAACGTGGTAGTGACTAAGAATAAGGAGCAGATAGGGAGTAAGTGGTGGCACATAATTTGCACATTACGGTTGCAATACCGATTGCATGACATAGTTGGGTATGTATGTGTTAAGTGGATGCGCGTTGTGAGTGCAAGGAGAGTAGTTGCATGTGTGTCCGTCAGTATTTAACGTTATGTTTCAGCGAACTACATACTTTCGGTTTAGCTAAGTTACAAGTATTCACCGGCCGCAGCGGAAATAAATGTGTAAATATATTAATATGTAGACATATTAATTTAGGAGTGGTATATGTGTGCAGATAAGTGTGTCAAGCTTGTCGGTTTCATTATATGTAGTAATGGTTTGAGTATGGGTATATATTTGTTTCTCTGCGTGCGCGTGTGTGTGTGTGTGTATTAGGGTGATATGTGTGCGAATGTAGAAGTGTGCATAGATTTAAATATAAACCGGCGGAAATCTAAGCTAAATAGCGATAACCGCGTCGTAAGTCTCGGTAAATCAGCGTGGGTAGAATACGGTCAATTCTCTACTATTGCACTAGTGATTAACCCGCAAAGATAATTAAGAAAATTAACTGCGCTACACAAAAATTGGTTAATGGGAGATGGGATGTATGTAACTATTTAACATAGACAAAAGGTGTACAATAATTAATAAATAGCTATTCTATGCATTATATTTAAATATTAGAAGTCTAAGAAGTAATTGGGACGAATTTTTGGCATACATTTATAAGTGACCTGTCAGTGCGATTATTATCATGGAAACAAATGTGAGAGAAATCGAAATAAATTTATACAATATCCCGGGGTTTACCAGCTATATAGTAACAAAAAATCAGATAAATTTAATGGAGGAATTGCCATATTTGTCAATAATAGTTTTAAATCCAACTTATATACTGAATATAATAACAACCCGTTCGAGTGCTTAGCTGTTTAGTTATAAATAGTAAGAGCATTTACATTTTACCGATCACTAAGCCGTAATGTTAACTCTTGTATGAGATAGATTTATTTATTAAACAGATTGAGAAAAAATAAGAATTTATTACATATGGGAACTTTAATATACATCTATTAAAATGCAATACTATATCGGAAATTTTTTTAAATAAGATTGACTGATGGTGTAACGCGAGAGGAATTTAGGGATGGTAATTTAATTCAGTCGTGTATAGATAATATTTTTATTAAGAACCCAACGGAAAAAATTTATGCAGGAATAATCAATTCAAAAATATCCGATCATTATATTATTGATTGCGAATATTGTATTAATAGGTGCTTTTATCAAAACGTGAAAGGTTAAACAAAAAACAGAGTAAACAAAATGTGGCTAAACCATAAACTTAAAAGTTATGACCGGTATAGTTTTGAAAAGATTGACTCGCCGAAAATATCTGCTCGCAAATCAATCTTCTAGTTCCTAGTTCCATTGACCTATCTCTTACTCCACCTAATCTTGGTCTCAGTTGTTCATGGGTCACTCTGGATGGCATCTTTACAGGCGACCATGTTTCTATCATCATTTCCTTAAATCATTTTTCATATTTTACTCCGCACAATTCTGCGCAGTCGCATAGATGGGTCCTTTCAAAAAACACTGATAAATATTGACATTGATACATGAAAATTCTCCAAGACGAACAGTAGTAATAACGAGAAAATACTAAAGGAAATAATACGAGCAAAATATAGAGAACTTAAAATAGTATATATAAACGGTGAAAATACATATATTCGGCAGCAATATATAATGAAAGTAAAAATTTAAAAAAATCCTTTGAATTGCTAAAAATTTATTTAACAAGTACAGCAGAGCCAATCACCATAAATAAAGCTATAAAAATGGTAAAAAAATTAAAAGATAAAAATATTCTGATACTAATATAGATCCCCTAGGGGCAATATTTAAAATATATGTTAAAGACGATTTTACGAACAATATATTATACGACACATTAAATAATATTAATAAAATAAAACGACATAATAGTAACATACGTCTTAAATGGATACCAAGTCACAGTGAAATTTTGGGAAATAATATAGTAGACAAACTATCCAAAAATGTAGATCCGAGACGCAAAGAACAAAAAATTAAATTAGATTGGAAAGAATACGTGTCACTGTAATAAACGAAAGTATAAAACATTCACGGCAAAGAGAATATGAGGAGAAAAGCAAAACCTGTGGAAAAAAATACAATCAGTACAGAAGAAACAATCAGCAACAAATACTGGTTTACAGAAAAGATGAATAAAGAATTTATACAACTTATAATTAGAATTAGAACGGATCACATAAGAGGACACCGAAAAAATTATACCAGAGGAAAATAATATCAAGTAACCTATGCGAATGCGGATACATCGGATCTCTCGAACATTTGGCAATGCGAACTACACAATCAAGAACGGAAAGACTTAATAAAGGCGCTACTATCGATTTATGGAACACTACCAATATCAGCCTAACGGAGACAGCTCATGAATCAAAAAAAAGAATGAGTAAATGAATTATTTAAATTGATTAAAAACACTAATATTTTAATTTAAATTAAAAATGTAATAAATGATAAATTGTTACACTGACCAGAAGAGCGAAAGTTAAGGCCAATAAAACAAAAAAAAAAAGAAAGAAGTTTTCTACCGTTAGAGTAATTACATAAAAAAAATATACATATATCCAATTAAAGATCATGATTTCTTAATGAATGTAACTGTTGCATTAAAATTAATAAACTAACATTGTCATATGTGGATGTGTGACATCTATGAAAAAAACGGCAACTGTATACCAATTTCTAGTTACATATCAAAAGTAAGTGGTGGTTGGAATCTCTAGTGTTCCGGCTCCTTTGATGAAACAATATTGAGCTTCTGGGAATTTAGTATTCTTAAACAGCCACTGTATGATTGAATTTTCTCATATACACATATATTATTCGGTTTTAGCATCAGGCATACATCAAATACTTTTGCCTATGTTCAACAGAACCGTTAATATGTTCATAGTTTTATATTAGAATGTTCCGATTTTACGGGCACGCTTACGACAGAATTAAGCAAAAAACGTCATTAGACATTTGTTTATTTTGAGAATTTCGAAAAAAGGAGAAAAAAAACAACATTATTGACCAATTCGCAGTTGCGTGTTAAAAATAATTTCTAAAATAACGCGTAAAAATGCCGGCAGAAGCAGGTATAACCTTGATACTGCGATTGGCCGCCTTAAAATGCAGGGCATTCGGGAAAGCGAATTTTGTATAATTGCGAAGTTATTAAATTTTAACCGTTTTTAAAAATTCCCCAAATATGTATATCATCGGAAATTATAAAATAATAGGCACGAATGTGCGCAGATTAAAAGACTGTGCGTTCCTGGTTAACGAAAAGGGTTAACCGAAGAGTGTATATATATATATATGTATGTATGTATGTATGTATGTATGTATGTATATATATATATATATCTTTCTTTTTTTGATCGCTGTTATTTCGGAAAATTAAATAGCAGCATAATTGAGGGTGTCTGTTTTTTGCAGTCGCCAGTTCGCCCTACTGACGAGTATTTCGACTTTTACGTAGTAGCGAAAACGATAGAACTTGGGGAAAGCGAAAATAGAAATTATAAAATGGTGCAATACCGCCATCAAGTACAAAGGAACATACGTTAACGTTCATTGCCGAAATAAAGAATATGTAAGTCGCATTGTGTCTAATGAAAGGGACATTATTTTCCTTCCCTGGCATTCTATATTCGCGGCTAATTTTTCTTTCTTTTGTGTGCGCTAAACTGGATTTGCCGCCTAAAACCATCCCATATTGCGCGTACAAGGTAAAATGCTAGAACTTATTCATTTTCGAAATTTTTTTTAAATTTCATTCGAACAGTGTGCCTAATTTAAGTTCTGGCACTCCGAGTTCTTTTTATTTCTGCACCATCGCGTTCTTTTAAATTCAATTATTATTCGGTACTTTTTCGTTGGTTTTTTTTTTTTTTTTTTTTCGAAAATAGTATTCGCATGACTGTACTCGAAGTATTACTTTTCGTATTTTAAATAGTAATTCTAACTCGTATCGGGTCAAATAATACCTGCGGTCGTTAAAAAAAACTATCGAATATTATTTGAAAGCAAATAAAACGATAAAAGTTTACAGAGAAGGCATGGAAATCATTTATTTCGGAAAAAATTTCAAGTTGCTCAAGGAAGATGATTTATCAGATTTATTAAACGTATTATCCACGTACTTACCGGAGTCGTTAAAAGTAAGCGTTTCATAATTTCTTTCCTTTTTTTTTTTTGTGGAACATAAAACTCGCTTCTCCGCCGGCTAACTATAATTTTTACTTTAAAAAAAAACTCATAGATGGTTATTGTGCAGCCATGCTGTAATTAGCTATTTACCTATTACGTGGGCTCCTTTAAACTATATAAAGAATTATTGTAAAATTTAAAATATTTCCCACTATTTTAGATGATTCCTTTATATTTTTTCAGATAATAATTGTGTATGTCGAAACGGGATATGATAATTGCGAATTTTATTCTTGCCGTTTAAAGGTTTCTTTTTTGGTATCGCAGAAATTTAATAATTTACATCGGATTAAAAATAATACAGCTCGTGAAAATAAATTACGTCCTCGGTTTATAGTCGGTCTGTTCTTATTTTTTCAGTTTCACGAGCGAAATTATATTAGAGACTTCTTCAGGTAGGAATGTTAGATTATTTTCTTTAACCGAAATATTAAAGTGTTTAAAGTGAGTATGTTACGAACCCTTGATATATAAGGTGTAGTATAATTGTAAAATTAAGCTCTTTTCATAATGTACTCTGAAAGGAATTTCTGTAATGAGAATTTTTGAAGAGACATTAAGCACCGGTACTCTCCACTTTTGCCACTATCCGCCTCCACTGACACCCGTATTATAACCAGCATTTGATTATTAGGATCATCGCTGGAAACAACGACTTGAATCCGACTTACATAGAAACTATTCTTAAAATCCTGTGACATCTCCGATTTGCTGGCTTTAACTATGGAAGCTACCGCTCTACCTGATTGAAATATAGAGTTGTATTAACCGTTTTAAAAAGGCCCGTGTTTATTCAAGACCATTTCAGTTAATCTGCTTGGAAATATGAAATGTTCTATCAGATCGTTTGCCGTATTTTAAATCGTCCCTCAAACAAGAAATGAAGCGATCCACTGTTATACCGAAACGGTTCTTAGGAACGTAGTATTCGGTGGCGAATCCTAATTTTCCCTACCATTGTATGCAAAACTTTGCTTACTTTAAACAACGTTGTTTATAGTTTCATCATCCAGCGACCTTACATCTAATTAATTTATTTTTCTTCGTTCGTCGGATTCTAATATATATATATATATATATATATGTATATGGAAGGTTTTGTTGTTTATCAGTTATCAGAGTTGCATCCTTGGTGGTATCCGGAGAAATTGATACGTAATCCAGTTTGTGCGATTAGCCCTTAGCATCTCATTGTACTGTAATTACAAATTTATAGACATGAGATGTACCCTTATTTCGTGTAACCGAAATCTCTATTATCACTGTATAAATAAACGCGATAAGCGGTATTTCGGCTTTTAGTGTACATCAAATTAACGCTAGGTAATTGTTGGCATCATTATCATTCAGGAATATAACATCCCGAAGTTGGCGCAGTCGGTAGGATACCAGCAGCGACGTCGCCTCGGCTACGTTGAGGTCCTTTTCTTCGCGCTCGAAGAACTTACGTAAGCTAATTATTATTTACAGCCATTTCTTCCTTCTTTTCCCCTTTGAATTCTCCTTTATTTTTCTAGCTTTCGCCTTTACATATATTTTATATTTATTTAAATATATTAAAAACAACGTTATTCTTAGCCCGACCACATCACTTTTTTTTTTGTCCGAAAACATTACATATATCGTAAGAAGACAAAACACCGACAAAGTTGATTGCTAGGAAATGACAACGTCATTCTTAGCCGAACGCCCTGTCACGAAAATTTGTCGTCCCAAAATGTTGCATACTGTACATCTGATAAAATTGATTGCTTGACGTTGTCAATTATGCTCGTTATATACAAAGTGTAGAAATGGAGCTGGAGGTCCGGGGGTGTCACCAGGCGAGGTCAAGTGGTAGAGCTCCTTAAGAGACACGAAGGGCCGAGTTCATATATATATATATATATTATTACGGCTTCATAAACAAGAAATTAATCGGAAAACTTAATTTCCTTTTTAGTTGATAGATTTCTTCTCAAAATTAATCTCTCAGGAGTTCTCCGCGAACAGAGAACATTGTAAACAACGCTTTTTCATTAGCTCGTGAAAATTAAAAAATCCTTCTTTCGAATTTTGTGGCGAGTAAAATTAGTAGAAGCGCTTTCAGTTCTCGAAGAATTAAACAATTCTCAAATCAGAACATCACCCAATAGTGTGCTAGGATCGACAACCTAACGACTCATATCCTGTATAATCTAAAACCAAAGACTGGTGATAAACTAATTTTAGGGCAAATGTAAATCGTTAAGGACATGGTGATAAGCCATTTTACTTTAAATAATAGAGTATATCTTTTTATGCAAAATGAAAAAAAGTATCTATACGGATAATTGTGATTAACCTAGCATCACTCTCCGGGACACAATTATCCTAAGTTCCAGATACAAATCCCAAATTAAAAGAAGGAAAAATAAGCGAAACACCGCTTAAGGAAGGTGTGTTCTAGTTAGATCCATTGTCCGCGTTAATGTCAACGGAAAAGCTGTCACTACGATTCTGAGGAGGTACGCGTAAAAAAAAAAAAAAGAACTTAACATAACAATGAAAACGAATAAGATTATTAAATCAAGTAACGCAAACCATCTATATTTAAAAAATAAGACTGATTGCAACGAAATTAAATACAAACCTGGCAAGGAAATGCCGATGCATTATCACGAAACCCTCAGTCCCGAATGTAACGTTAATGAAGAGGTCTCAACCTTTCTTATTGAAAATAATAATGTTAATGAAACTTACAATAACTTTTTAAAATTTTACAAAAGTATATGCCAACCAGCTTATCTAGACGAAAATAATAATGGATAATTTTCTAAGCACCCGACCGCTTATTTGTATGTAAAAATAATAATAACCTTGAATTCAAAGATGAAAGTTAGATTCACGGTAATATAAAGAACGTGGCAATTGGTTGTGTTAACGAATTAAACGTAATAATAAAACACTGTTTACCTTTTTTGCCGCAAAGAAAACCCTTTTGATAACGTAGAATATAGTTCACTATTTAACATACTAGTGATAAGTGGAGATGTGCAAATCAACTCCGCTAAAGGAGTTGGAATATGTGTGTCCTTTCCGACTGCAGATATATGTATATCCGCTTCGAACTCCAACTCCAACCGAGTTACATATCTCTTATCTAGTGTTTTATCGCATTCTTCGCTCCGATTCAACTCCAACTCCGCGTAATGCTCGGAAACGTACAAAGCAACAAAACGTTCTTGAGCGCGGTACGCATTTTCTTCACGCATTTCCAATTTACCGGCACTTTTTTTGATAAAAGAGCTAGTTTGTTTCGCGTTAAATAACACATAGCATTAAATTCGAGGATCACATTACTCATCCAGATTTATTAAATCATACCGTCGTTATTACTTCTTTGTACTGCAATCTATGAACACAACGTAATTCCGTGGAACAGTAATAAGGCAAATTTTGACAATTGTGCGCAGCTGACGCCTTTCGGAGTGGAGATACATCAAATGAATCCATCAACGGTGAATTCCACTATGTCCGGAATGACAACATTTGTTCGTTGTGTGACGTCTTCCGGAGTTGAGATATATTAAATCATGTTGTCGGAGATATATCCGACAGTGTCCGACCGCGGATATATTTCCGAGGATATAACTGTGTCCGGAGTTACCCATGTGAGTGTGAACAAGACATAATTCCATGAAACAGTATAACGCAAATTTTGACAGTTGCACGCGCAGCTGTTACCTTTCGGAGTAAAGATATATCAAATCACTCCGCCAGAGGTGAAGAAATCAATTATGTCCGGAATGATAATATTTGTTTGTTGTGTAACGTTTTTCGGAGTTGAGATATGTGGTCAGAAATATGTCCGACTGTGTCCGACCGCGGATATGTTTCCAAGGATATAACTGTGTCCGGAGTTACCCATGCCTAGTTTGCGGTATAAACTGAGTACAATTTTGTTAAGTTCCGTCCGACAAATTCGATTTAAATAACGCCTATAAATTCGCAAAAACAGTAATTAACACTCACCCTGCTTTATATTCTTAGCATGCAGATATAAAAAATTGTAAACAATAAAGTAACAAAAAAAAAAAAATTAAAAAAATGTAGTTTTGCAGAAAATCAGAAATACCTGATTTAATTAGTTCCATTACATTTACGCGGACTAAATTAGAAAACAATTATTATCGCTGTAGTGATCTAATTTATCAAATTCCGAAATTACTAAAACAAAATTCTCGATGTTTTTAGTCGTATTATTTGTAAAGGAATTTTTTAGTTTCCACATTGCACACCTTCCAATAATATACCTAATTTTTCTATGGTCAAAAATACCATATATATTTAAAGGAAATCAAAATTTTTCTAAAATGAACAGATATTAAATGGAAGAAAAAATAGTTTATAAAAGTAAATTTTTAATTATATATTCAGAGGGAAGGGGGGTATTGACGGTATCAAAAGGAAGGATTGGGAATAAATTAAAAATTATACGTGTCATACTGTATAAATACTTTCAAATAAATAAATCAATAAATAGATAATATTCTCTGAATCTCAGTTTGATCGGAGTATTTTTATAAAAATTTCATCTTTCACTTAATAAGTTGTACAAATTTAGCGATACCTTTCAATTACTATTAAATATGCTATCGCTTAGATGCAGTAATACAGGTTAATTAAATATTTTTAATAACAAGACTAGCTGAGTCGTGGTATATTTCTTTTTCTGTGTTTTATATTTCATTTTTCTCAATAACCACACGGTTTATGATGTCCTTGTATTATTCAACGCCGGTGGCGAATCGTGGCTTTCAGTACAGAGTTGCCGGCAGCGAGACGTATTTGCGGCGAAACATGACAAATCCATTCTCTCAAAAATATTTTCAGTCCGTAATTCAATAAACTAATTAAAGCAGAAATCGCTGCATTTTCCCACTCCCATTTCTGCAACAACTGGTATGAAAGTAGATGTTACTCAATGCACTGGAAATATTTCAATGTCACATATATTGTTATATATAGGTTCAACTACTTTTTTACACTTTGACCTGTTGCTTTATTTGTTTCCTTGTTATTTTTATAGCACAATGCACTTCTGATTCGATTATTGTTCCTAATGTATTATTTGAGTTTTTAGTCTTTCAGTTTCTATTTTGTGCCTTTGAATTTATTTTATATATATATATATATATATATATACTCGGCCATTTTGGCCTCGTAAGGGACTGTGCCCCTTGACCCCCTTGCTTACATTTCTGTCTCTTTCTCTTCTACACGTTGTATAAAATGATCAAAATTTACAACGTAATTCTAAATCGGTCCATATGAATATAATAACATAATCACAAAAATTATATCCTACAAGGCCGTGTACACGGGGGGGGGAGGGGGCATGAGAACTGAAGTAGTTATTATAAATACACAGAAATCTGAAAAAAATCAAAAATTTAAAATAAATATTGATGATTTTTTAGGGCATTCTTACTTTTAAAAGAAAAAAGAAAAAATATGCTCCATATTTTTAGGTACCTCATTAATATCTTAAGGAAAAACTTTTTATTACGAGTATAATCAATAACATGTAATTTTTATTAATGTTCATATACGGGGTAATTCATTTATATAAATTATTAATATATAAATCAAAATGATGAAAATGATTAATAGTATGCATATTAGTAAAAAATATATTGTTATTTACAAAATATGCAAATAAAATTTTCACCCCCTCCTTTTCAGAATTCTGGGCACGGGCCTGATATCCTAAAATTTAACTTTCATTACATAAAATTAGAACATTTTTTCGTTATAAAATCTAATGGGGGCTGGCCTAAGAATTGCGTTGTAATTAATATATATATATAAAGTCGGTAAAAATTAAAATATAACAAACGTTACATAAAATTGGGACATATTTTCTAATGGGGTATCCTAAGAATTACGTTGTAATTAATAATATATATTCCGCCCATAATGATTTTTTTACCAAATAACTGCTTTAATTTTACCATTCTTATTAATTTTGAATGAGAGTGAATTCCTTCTGGTTCCTACAATTTCCTTAAATATTTTGTGTAAATTAAATCCTTCATTGTTTTTTTTTCAGGTTTTCTAATTTAATAGTTTGTTTTTTAAAGTAAGTTGCCTTCGCTTCTTCGATTTTCTCTTCTTTCATTTGCTGGAATTTTTTGTATTTTTCTTTATTTTGCAGTTTTTGTGATTCCCTTTTTTCTGACATCGGATGTAGTAGAATTTCTCCTGTTAACCATTCTTTATTTTTTTTCCCTTTTTGAATAACCTAAAAAGTACTGCGTTAATCTCTTATTAACAGCTCCAATCAAAAATCGCTTTTTTTTTCTTTAGAGGATCTTTTTTTTTTTTCGGGCTCGCCAACAGAACATTAACCCGACACTACAGTTTAACGTACTAGAAAAAAGAAAACAAACTAGATTTTAACATGGCCACAAACTGAAGAGAGGAAGGAGACGATAATAGAGAGACCATGGGGGGGGGGGGCGCAAGAAGGAGGGTAGTGTTGTAGGGTGTAGGAAGAGACAAACGCAGGAGCTGGAAGTAGAAGCACGAACGTTCAGCAGAAAGAGCAGAACATTCAAAGGAGTGGTCGGCATCGCAAATCAAATTGCTGCCATTAGAACGGAATTGACAGAAAGCTGGAGTTTCTAGAGAAAAACGAAAAAAAAGGAAAGCTTAGCGAGCTATGTTCAAAGCGAAGACGACAAATGAAAGAACGACTGAGATAAGGATAATCATAGTACCATGGTCAAGAAGAAGGGAACGGCTGAAGAATAGGGCGGTAGAAAGACTGAGGATGAGAGAACAGAAAAGGAAAAATATATCGCCGGAACTTAGAATGAATTTTACTAGAGAGAAAATTAATATTAGAAGCAGAAAAATGGGTAATAAATCGACCGGTATGTACAGCAGATTGGGCAACAAATCAGCCTGCTCATTGCCTCTAATCCCCGCATGACCTGGTACTCACAGAAATTCAATGTGGATAGAGCGACAGGATGCCAATTTAAAGGTTAAAGATCGAATAAAAAGGATAATTGGATCTCCTGACGGCAGACGAAGAGGTGAAGTAATGGCCAAAAGTACACTTTTTACATCAGAAACAGTAACAAAATTATTCGAATAATTAGAAGAAAAGATATAACGAGATGGCACGTAGAAAAACAAAGGATTCAGTGGTGAAGATGGAGCAGAAATAAGGTAGTTTAATGGATTCGGAATGACAAAGAGATGGGATATTAAACATTCCCTCTGGTCTCTTCATGCCGTCAGTGAAAATAAGGGAATGAAAGAGAAATGTAGAGTTAAGGTTGTAATTAAATTCATTAATAACCATGGAATCAGAGGAAGATTTATGGCATACAGGAAGACGAAGTAACTTAGGGGGATGAAGAATGTTTGAAAAGTTTAGGATAAATTATGGAGATTTATTAAAAGACATAATATAAAGAAAACAGCGACATAGATGAAGAGATGTGTAACCAAGAACAGGGATTTTATGAGTAGCGAACCGCCAGTTGTGGAAAAGGAATATGTAAGAATGGATAAGTTAGAAGAGGTGATTACCTTTGATCAGAAATCGATGTACCAAGTAGGATCTGCGGATGAACAATGGAGTAGAATTAGCTTCTGAAAGGATTGCCGGGCAAGGAGTACATTTAAGAGCTCCAAGGTATAGGCGAGGACACAATCTTTGCATTCGGTCAAGTTTGGAAAGAACAAATTTTGAAGCATTTGCATACACAAAAAAAACAGTAATCTAGTTTTGACAAATGATAGTATTAAAAATTCCTCCTTCGTTCCTGTACTATCATTCCTAAAAGAATTTAATTTTTTTTTAAAAATATATATTAAATATAACATAAATAAAACCAATATAAACTATTATACCATAGTTAATTATTACTTTTGATGCCTATATTGAACGTATTTCATAAACAGTATGAATAACTTAAATATCGCTGCTTTAAACTCTGTCGTTCTATTATCGAAAAACACACGAGTTTCATAATTTTTTAAAAATTACTAATAAAATACATATTCTGGCCCTGTCAGAAATCAGATTAAATTACACACTTGTAAACTAATACTTCCCGGTCACCAGCAATGACTGCGGAAATTATTAATTTGAATGCAATCAATAATATTATAATTATTAATCTTCCATGCTATCTGAGCGAGAAAGCTGAAAAAGTACTTTTTTAAGGGACGACTAGGCGTTACCTAAATTGATAGAAAAAAGTTACAGCACACGCGCTAACTTTTGTATCAGAATGCACCACTGTGTATTATACATAAATTAAAAACGTTCGAAATTTGGAAGAAAGGTGATCAGAGGCAATGAATACAACGGACTACCACCGTAGGGTAATTATTCGTCTGTTAATACGGAACAGAACGAAGGAAGACGGAAGGATTCCAACAAATTAAAATCTGAAAACATAAAAGAAACTCCGATATCGCCATTAAAAATGGTTGCATGAAAACAAAATAGACAGAATCGATGATACCGCTGTAAAATTCCTACTTAATTATGACTTGCGGAAGGAATTTTGAAAGCGAAGATGGAGTAAAACCATTAGAAGGATGACACGAGATCCGCCAAGTAGAACGAAAATTGGGGTAAAGATTATTAAAGAAAATTATTTATAGCCAAAATGAAGACGAAGAGAAATAAGAGATAAGATAGGAATTTTCCTAGGAGTAAAACGTCACTTTTTGGAAACCGAAAGGTAAGAATTGTATCGCATATTCGTAACTTTAAGCGTCAGATATATATATATATATATATATATATATATAGTGTAATCTATCCATTACACCATATAAATAACTGGGATAAAAGCTTTTAGATTATGAGAAGAAAAAAAGGATGAGTTCTGAAGGAAGGAGTTAGCAGAAAGAACTGAAGGGAAGAAAACAGATATTCGATTTCTACCTAGGGTAGTAATGTTAGAATAGGAAAAGGAGACTGTACCAAGGAGTCGGGCCACCGCCAATGGATGATAATTCCCAATGTTATTTTGTGTTGAATTATATTCTACAATTATAGAATAGGATCCTGGATGGTCGAAGGGGTAGACCTCGGGACTACTGTGAATTAAACTATTATTATTAATCACCACTGCTCGCGCGACAATGCGCATTTGTGGTAACCATATTTTAGATAAACAAATTTAAGAATGTACACAATTGAACAAATAAATTGAAATTGAAATTGAAAAAAATTGAATTATTATTATTATTATCGTTATTATTATTATCATTAACATTATTATTATTATCATTATCATTAGCATTACTATTATTATCACTACTACCACTACTCTTGTTGTTACTATGTTCACTACTACCGTTTTTAACAGGGTTATTATTGTTGTTATTGATATTATTCTTACTTCCGTTGTTATTACTGTTTTTAATACTAAAATTTTCAACGGCTTTAGTGACGGTTTCATTATTATTATTATTTTTATTGTTACTATTATTGATTATATTAGTGGAAGCGTTGAGATCAGTTTGAGACAGCCGTAGATCCTTGCTAGGCAGTGACACGGTCGGTGAAAGAGGGCCGGAAGGTTTGCGCTTTACGGCAGCGTCGGTTTCCATCAGGTTGAGACATAAATTATTTTTATTGTTATTGGATTTTGTACCTTTGGTTCCCGCTACGATATTGGTTATTTTTAATCGGTAAAATATCTTGTCGTCGTTGAATTTATCACATCACTAATAGAATTAATGTGCAAATATCTTTTTTACAGTTTCATCAGACGTTAAAAACGTACTTAAAAGACAAAGTCTGGAACTTCTACTTTTACGTTTCCAACAACTGGCCTAACGAACCAATTTGTCTGCATTTTCCAGGCGTCACGCGAACGGTATTTCCTTTTTTTTTTCTTTTTCACGCACTATAGCAAAATTTATTTTTGAAACAAATCACACGCACTTGTAAATTACAGATGCACTTCACGCTCTCACTACTCCCCGCGTACGTACGTATATTTGCTTTTTTTCACCTTTGAATATATTCGCACTGTCCTATTTTTAACTACATCTAATGTCCGACTGAAGTTTATTAACTCAAACATTCGGCTTTAACCGAAACTCTGATCGTAATGTTTCATTTTACTTCATTATGTGTCTTTTACCGTTAAAAAGGGAAACCTATTTCATACCTGAATTCATTAGAGAGACATCGATCAGCTTAAAAGCAAAATAGTTTCCGAGAGATGCAGCGATGTAACCCGTTCAATTTAGCAGTTCTTCTACATCTTACTATTATAGAAATACGAAACACGTTTCCGGTAAAACCTCACGAAAAAAGGAAATATGACCTGCTTAGAATATCTATTTTTCATGTTATTTTACAGCAATAACAGACAATAAATAAAAATATTTATTGTGTCACTGTACGTAGCAGAAAAATCTTGTTCGTATTTTTTTTTTTTTTTTAAAAAAAGCACGCCATGGTCACAGATTTTTTTTTTTCAAGTTTAATTTTCATCGCTCAATTCAGTTTAACTGGGTTGAATAACTAAAAGAAAGTAATTTTAAAAAGCCCAATCAGAAACTCGACAAAAATTTCAAAACTGTTTTCTATTTTAATAATAAATATAAAAGAAATAAATAAAGCGTCCTCTTTGTGAATAGAACGAATAATCGCTTTCAAAAATTATTTGAATCCAAAATTTGAAGAAAAAAAAAACCATTCGAGGACTCTTCGGTTTGTTTGTATTATTATTACGATGATTTCATCACCAATAATTCTTCTCTATACGTTGTCAGATTAATCCAACTTGTGAGTGATATGTTTCGTCTTATCCATTCTTGTACAGACAATATAAAAATGCGAATATATTACAATTTTCTACGAATTTGAGAAATTTTCGTATGTCGTTTTTTACTTCCTTGTACGAAGTAAAGGAAGTATTGTAATCGCGAAAAATGTTTAATGACATATTTCAGCAGATGATATTTCGACCATCCTTGATTACTTCCCCGTATACGGAAGAAAAGAAGCATTCTGTATTTGTGGAGTATTTTGAATCTCACGTTTCAACAAAAATATCCCCCCTTTTTTAAGTGTCCTCGACGTCTGTACGTATGCATCTGTTTGTCACGCAGAACTCAAAAACGGCTGGTCGTTGAAATTTTGTAGGCAGGACCATCTTGGTATCTACTTGTGCGCCTCCCTTTTTCGTTAGAATCGGTTGAGCGGAAGGGGTACTTTCCCTATAAGGCTGCAGGTGTACCGGTTTATCACGCGCATATACTTTATAATATATTTTATGATCTACCTTTTAAAATAATTGTTGTTTATTTTTAATGTTTGCGATTTCAGGGCTTGAGGGGCCCTTCCCTTCGCATTCACATAATTGTGCCGGGCCACAAAACAGATATTTCCTCTTACAACTCTGGTCCGTTTATAAAATAAAATAAAATATTCCATTTTTCGTAGTTGGGGTTAATTTTTTTCTTTTTTTCTTTTTTTAGTTTAGTTAATTTGTGAACTGATTTGCGTACCGAGCGCGAAATACACGGTGACCCGCGTCACGCGGTGAGAAGTAAATTTCGTTGTACTTGTGTTCTTTTTTAGTTAAATTCGTCGCGATATTTTAAACGGTGTAATCTTACTGATGCGTTTTTCAACACTAGCTTAAAAAAATCACTACCGCCATGATTATTGACTTACACTGTTGAACATTTCGTTTCTCGAAAGGAAAGTCGTGTTTATTTTGAGTTCGAAAAAATCCCATCTTCTAATCTCCTGCCACTATGTGAAAATTTCAGTTTCAAACTTCAGTGAGATGTACATGTATGCTTCTTCCTTTTCTACTGATTATTCGTTTCATCTGTCTGTTAAACCTAGTCTTCCTTCCAATCCATGGTTCCTTCTTCGACACTCTGTTGTTGTCTCCACTATTCGTCCGCGTTTTAATTTTATTATGTTCGTTTCGGTTCCGTTTTTTGTATTAGCCTTGAAACGATTATCACGTGTTTACGAAGTGTATTCACCTCTTTCAACGGCTCTGCATCCCCTCATTTGCTTTTAGACTTGGGCTTCCTGCACCTTATTGTGCCCGTTATATCCCGTCCTTCCTCCCTCCCTTATATTATTCTTTTTTTCTTTTTTTTTTTTTAAATGGGCACGCCAGCACAGGACATTTACCCAACACAAAAGATTAAAAGAATAGAAGGACATATGGAGCGACAAGTTATATCAAGAAACGATTAGAGACAGAGGAAATGAAGGCGGCTAGCTAACAAGGGAACAACAGAAGGAGATGGAAAAGTGAGAATATAGAGGGCACTGTAAGGAGTAGGGAGGCCAAGGCTAAGCAAGTTGGAATAAAGGATCGCGCGTTCTATAGAAATAAAGGAACATTCAAATAGTACGTGGTTTGCATCACACGTGCCATTTAAGGTAGGAGGATGAAAGGGACACAACAAAGGAGATTGAACCAGAGAAAAAACGAGAAGCCGGGAGCAGACTGTGATTAAAACGAAGGCGAACTATGGAAGAAATGACAGAACGGCTGATACTGGGAAAATTATTAAACCACAGGGAGAAACGGATGGAGAAGGCTCTGTAAAGCAAGGTAAAAGGAGTCAGGGTTGGAGAAACAGGGCGGATAGAGATCAGTCCAAAAGTCACAGTGAGAACGAAAAGAGAGAGAGAGTAAAGACTTTGGGAAGGAAATCTGCCTATGAAACGACCATTTACTGCGGCCGAGCAAGCTAACGAGTCAGCAAGATCGTTACCCCAGCTATACCACAGTGGCCAGGAATCCAAAGCAGGTCAATATGGATAGAACGGGAGGCTAATAAATTGAAAATCAAGGAGCGAATATAAAGGAATAATAGAGGACAGGAAGAGGGTTCAGGAAGGGGAGACGCGATAGCTACTAAAACACTCTTCGAGTCGGAGCATAGAAGGAAATTCACTAAATTGGAAGTTGAAGATATAAAAAGGACAGCACGCAAAATAGCCGTGGATTCGGCTAGGAAGCCGGAAGAGAAGGAGGGAAGTTGAAATGATTCAGAATAGTTGAGAGCAGGAAGAATAAAAGCGGCACCGACCCCCGAAGCAGATTTCGAGCCATCCGTAAAAATCGTGATGTGATCAGGAAAAAGTGAGGAAAGAGTGTGATTAAATTCTTCGTGAATGGCAGGACGAGGAAGAGACTTAATATTAGTAGGTAAAGAGAATAACTTAGGCGGATGAGACAGTTCAGAGAAGTTAAAGGTAAAGTATGGAGATTTGTTCTGGGAGAGGACAAAGTGAGAAAGTGAAACGAGTCGAGAAGAGATGAGAGAAAGAATTGGAATCTTACGAGGAGAAAAACGCCAGTTGACCCGGATATATTGATAAGAATTCATGAGTTTGGAAGGGGAGATCTGCAGACGTCTAATCATGAACCTTTCACCAAGGTGAAGTCTTCGAATTTATTCCTTCTTATTATGATCGACTCGTTTTAGAACACTTTTTCTCTTCATTTCTAGTTGTTTCTGAGAAAAGATCCCCTTGTTTGACAAGACCTCAAACCTGGACACGCCATCTTTTATAACGTTAGTTATTTCTGGTTTTTTTCTCTTCCTTTTTTTTTTTTTTTTTTTTTCGTATCCAAGAACAACTCGAAAAGTAACCATAATCAAATATCCGGGCCCTTGCTATTCATTTGTAAAAATCTTAACGTGCCCTTGTTTAGTACTTCCCTGACAGTGCCGCTAACGTCTAGTTTATATTGTAAATATTAAAAATAGCCGGTAACAAGATTTCTTTAAAAGGTGTTCCTCAGTTCGTAGGCACCATATAAATTTAGCTGATTCAATTTTGATCAGATTATTACTCGAGGTATTTTCGCTATCGGTAAACTTCGAGATGGCACCAGTTTTTTAAGTTGAGGGAAGGAAAAGTAAACAAAAAAAAATCGTTTAATGGAACCGCGAAAAGGAGCACCTTTCGCAAAAATGCTTATCACGCGATGAGTGTCCACCGCTTATCGCGGACCACCGGCAAATAGAGTGCGGTATCGAAAAAATCACTTCCTTAAACAGCATTTTCTTCGTTATTTAAAAAACGAGAGATAAGATATATGCATAAACGAACGAACAAATCGCGGTAAAAATGAAAAAAAAATATACACGGCGACTAGAAAAAAACGCGACTATATCGGTTGCAAAAATTTGCTAGAAACTAACGTCGAACGATTAAACGGCAACGGGAAAATTTATTTTATTTATTTCAGGCTTGTCGACGATAGTCAGTAAAACCCAGCGCGAGTGGAATGTTTCTATATTTTTCATGAGTGTAAAGCAGCGTGATATCAGGTCCTATTTGAACGAAAGACCACTGTGGTCTAATCAACTAGGCCACAATAGAGTCGGGCGACTAGCGAAGTTGAAGAGAAGACTGAATTCTAACGAGGTCATGTCGGCCGAGAAGCGTTGCTCCTTTATCACCAGACGCGTGCGAATAAGCAATTCTGTGCGATTATCAGTTCGCGCGCGTATCATCAGTATCACCCCGTAAAAAGCTGCGAAATTGCAGCTATAGCGTAAGACACATAGCCCCGTTGTTGGAATTGCCCAACTCGAGACTGAGTTGGAACCGACTTATTTAGATGCTGTCCATTCGGACGACAGTAGAAGGTTTGAAGATATTTCGCAAATGAATATATCTAGAAAAATGATTTACAGTAGACATCATGCTTTACGCAAAATCGTATATATTTACAACGCTCAACGTTTCCGTCAGCTGAACCATATTGTACTGCTGGAATAGAGATTTGGTTAGCTTCGAAAAATAATTTTCAGATTAATAATTATATAGAGTATAGCGGACCGGTTATTTTAGTAAAAGGCGATATTAAGCACGATATCTAATTCATGAAAAGACTTAACGACTTTCGATAATAAAATTAGATTGAATTTGATCTGCGTGCCGGTCAATTAAAAAAACTCTTTGAACATATTCTTATTACTCTCGTTCACCGGTATCGACTCGGAGAAGCTAGTAGATAATACGATTGGTCTGAGATCTTTCCGAAAGCAAAGTTCGTCTCACCGCAAAAAAAAAACCTGAATATACTAATAGTTGGAAGTATTTACGTTCGCGACAGGGACCTCAACAAACTAAAATGACATTAGCGTCTTCGCCGAAGCTAAAGTTTAATTTCATTCAATAGGGGCGAGCTCCGTACGCAGTTATAAGTAAACTATTGCTCATCAATAGCGGTAATGAAGGCGTCATCGTAAGTTAACAAAATAAACACCGACGAAGTAATAATCTCATAATTATCGAGTGAAAACAAAAATAATAAATGAATAATTTGCATTTCTTTAGTTAGCGTGTTATAAATTACAAAATTGCAGGAATGCACGATTCCGGTTATACGGTAGTGGAAATTAGTATGAGCAGTAAGCGTGAGATAAGGAACCGCAAGGCAAGGCACGTGAAAAACAAGAAAGAGAGAACGTAATAAGAGCGGCTGAAGGGGTGGTGGGAGAGGGCGAAAAGGAAAAACTGTTTAACATTGAACGCGGTTAAACGCAGACAAAACACTTTTTAAGTAGTTCGACTTTTTTATTCTACTAGGTTAAACGTAAAAAATTTTCCGCAGAGAACCTAACACTGTGAACTTGAATTCGAATATTTTCTTCCAAACCGAACCGCCAACCGTCCATCTTGCAGTGGAGAAGTTTCCTCCTGCTTCTTCTTAAATGCGGTATTTTCTGTTTCGTAATTTATGAGAAAATTCTGTTTTTACGTAAACATTATCGTAAAATTTCGCTTGGGAAATTTCCAAAATGTAAAATAATAATTTTCAACGCGAACGCAAATCCGACTATTTTATATCTTGTTTAACCTTTCTAAAATAGCGTAACCAGAAGGACGACAAAATAACAAATTATCCTGTGTGCTCCTGTAATTTAAAAGCCTCCGCTCGAATTTGCGAAAACATTTTACAAATCCGCAACGGTAGGCGACACAAAGAGCCTTGCCGCCCATTTATTGAATTAGCTTATATAACCGTTAACAGTTGAAGTAGAAAAGTATTAATTACATTTGCCGACATATAATAAAAAATGCATTTTTTCATTTACAGTCAGACAGTTCGCAGCCACCACATAATAACGGAGGGCTAAGATGCAACTTTGTAAATGTTCCGAAATCGGCATAGACACGCTAAAAATCGTTTACGAATTACACAATATTAAAAGAACATTTATGTAAATAAGTAGACGAGTCAACTGCCTAAACACGGTATTTAATTTTTTTCCCACAATCCCATAATACATAGGTAGAGCCATCCAGGGCCGGATTAACTATGTCCGGGTCCCTAGGCAATGCACGTCTCAGGGCTCCCTTACCCTTTTACATTTTTCAGCTCTTCGAGCCCAAAAACCTGGTAACTACTTGATAAAAGTTTTTTTGAAATTTTTGAACTGTGATATCTCTTGAATGAATCAACTGATTCATATGCAGCTGACTTAGCACGAAGAGATGATTTATTACAAAAAAAAAAACAAAACAAAAAACGATCCGACAAAAAATTTGAAAGTTATTTCAAAAGAACACTATTTGGAAAAATTTTCGTCAACGATATCTCTCGAACGAATCAACCGATTGAGATGCGGTTTACGGTATTCGATGCAATTTTTTTGAGAATAGAGCTGTTCATGAGCGTCGCCAGCGCGGGGCAGCTGCCCTCCCCTGGAGCCTTGAAACTTTTTAATCAACTAGCCATGATGAGTATTCATAGGCGCGTAGTCATAAACAATTTGCCAGAAACCCACGAAAATTATGTTTTAATTAAGATTTTATTCTTGTTTAATAAAATATTAAGCCTTTATAACTTATAAATTTTATTTTTCCTATAACACTCATATCCTTTTTCTATCGTCTTGCCCCCTCCCTGGCTCATTGGCTGGCGACGCCCTTGGAGCTGTTTAGAATTGATCGGTACAAGAGTCTAAAAGTTATTTCAAAATAACTTCTTTGAAAATTTTATTTTTTTGAGATTCCTCAAAATTTGCCTAGCCGAATCGGTTCAAATTTTCAGGAAATCTAAGTTTAGTGGAACCCTTTTGAATATCGCAACCCGATATTGGCCAAGCCGTTCAAAAATTATAAATATACATACACACACACATACATTAGGATACCATCGTAAAAATAGTCAGAATAGCTTCCTAGGACCTCAAAACGTCGTGGAGATTTAATGAAAACTCGATTTTTGAAAATCGAGGTGAAAACAATAACTTCACGAATTATTGAAAATTTTCAATTTTCTTAGCGGGAAGTTAAAAATTGAAACAAACGAAAGGAAAATATGCGTACTTTTTTTATTAAATCGTTTTGCATAGTAAAATATGTTTAAATATGTACTCTTCTAACTTTTTTAGATATAAAATCGTTTAAAACATTCTCGAAGTTAACCTTTTCCAATATATCATTTTCAATCGCCAATGAATTTAAACAGTTCTCAGGCATTGACGAACGAAGACAATTTTTGATTAGTTTTAATTTCGAAAAATTACGTTCTCCCGTAGCGTTTGTAATCATCAGACTTCTATATAATACCTGCAATGTTGTGTGTCATTACATTCGGGAAAGTTGATTGCGCCATATTATCAAAAATCAGTTTATACGATTCCTCAGCAGGTACAATTTTATCTTTTTTCCGGTATCCTCTAGTTGTGTAAGATGAAGTACTTGAACTGCGCCATCTCGTCTATAAACTCAGGCCCAGTGTCCTCGGAATAATATTTCCTGAACTTTGTACAAGCCTCTCTAATTTCATCGTTGGACTTTGTCGAGAAATCTTTTAGAAATCCAAACAGAGAATTAATTTCCCAGTAAGCTTCTAGTCGTCGCGACAATTCTGTACACAGCATGTCTAGTACAGGTAAATAAATTAAAATTTTTAACTTCTCTTTTGCTCTGTGCACAACATCGTCTGCAGATCCGTCAAATGCCTTTTCCTTCTTCGCACACACTGATTTTCATCACTGTATATCAGTTTTCTCATTTGTCTTCATCTCGTAATCGTCAAATAATTCTCGCTGTGAAAGTAAAAAATCTAAAAGCAAATTTAAAAGATCGGCTACCGTTCAAAGTTCAATAGTTGTTGTTTGTAGAGATATACTGACACCATTAATTCAATCTAGTATGGCAGCCCAGAATACTGCCATTACGGAATTTTCTTTTTTTTCCAAATCCTTTAATAGACATTTGGCCTCGTGAATCACTTGTGATGTCTAAGTCTCATCGCCAGCGATAGACTCCAAAACTTTCCGGAAACTGTTGTAACCTTTTGACAAAGCTTTAGTCGCATCGGCCCTTGCAAACCACCACCTTGTGTCGGATACTTTTTTCAGAACTAATGACAAGTATTACTTACGTTCATCGCCTTTTTCAAGATGTTTGAGCATAATTGCCCAGCGATGAGTTGACGCCGAAAAAAAATTGTATAGTGCTCGTACTAATCCGAAGAATGAGATTGCTCTAACGCACTTCTCCGCAGCACGTACTCGAACCAAATTCAGTGAGTATGTTGCATATGGAACGTAGTGTGCGAGATGATTTATTTTCTTATAGACCATTGTAACAACCAGACATATTTGACGCATTATCGTAAGACTGGCCTCTCAGAATTTTTTATATTAATGTTATATTGGTTTAAAAAATTTTAAATTGTGGCGGCTAGATATTCCCCTTTGCGACTTTCTATAGGAATAAAGGTAAGAAAACGTTCTGCTACTTCTCCATTTGATGTAACGTATCTCAGCACTATAGTCAATTGATCATTTTGAGATATGTCTGGTGTGGAATCGACGCTTATTGAGAAATATTTGGCTTCAATAATTTCATTAACAATGAATTTTAAAACCGTATTTCCCGATATTTTAATAAGTTCCTCGCAAATCGTTGAAGACAAATATGATTGTTTTCTCTTTCCTACATTACTATATTTAGCTAAAATGCAAACTAAGGAACGGGTCATACTCCGCGATTAACTCTAAAATTCCCAAATAGTTGCCACTATGTTCCCTACATTCTAATTAAAATTTTTTAGCTAATTTTTGTCTAGTTACATTAAGTGAACAAAGTATATTTCTAAGGAGATTGTTTTTTTAAAGTTAACTGATGACTACCCAGTCAGTATTCATTGACACACATCAGTGACCACATGGGACCACGTACAATTCTAATAAATAAAGAATTATTCGAATCACTCCACACCATCACAAGTTATACGCGGTAATGTAAAAACGTAGCATTCCCGTCGTTAATGAACTCATAAATGTCGTTAGTGGGATTTCAAATACGTTTTGTTTATTTGATTCAGTTTCAATAGTAATTAACCAATGTTAATTCGATTGTTTATCTGGCTATATTAATTTTTTTTCCAATTTACATATCTATGGTAAATAACACCGATAATATTTTAAATTAATCGCGTGACAATTGATAAATAAATATAAAAACAAAATAAGCACAAAAAAAATAAAAATAAACCTACATGTTTCGAAGTCACTCACTTCATAAATAATCATGATTTATTATGGAATAATAATTAGTCTCCCAAATAATGTCGGTTTATTTCGCGAATTATATATCTATGTATATATATATATATATATATATATATATATATATATATATAATGTTTTTGTATATATTTTATTCATGTTCATATTTTTACAGCGTGGCGTAATTTCAGCAATTATTAATTTCATCCAATAACTAACGTATCTCAAAAGTAAAATGAGTAAATAAGACTTTAGAAGTATTTATAAGCATCCGATAAGTCTTTGAATTTGAAAGGTCAGAAAAATTCATTTCTACACCTCAAATAACGAACTGTCATATTATTTTTATAACTGTTGAAATTTGCCCTTTTTCGCTCTTACATTAATAACCGTTTGATAATTCAAAACAAAAAAAAAAACAATTAATTCGTTGCATGAGTCATGCCAATTTTTTTTATTCAATCTTACGTAAGTCGTGTAGATTTTAAGTATCCAAATATTAAAGTAAGTCGTAACACACTAACTATGTTATTTAAACATTTCGACATGTAAATATTGTACTTTTATTCTTGAACTCCGATACTGGCTGAAGTGGAACTGAAATATTCTTTCTATTCGTAATTTCAAAAGTAAACATATGTATCAAAAAAATTATTCATAAGCTTGGAAAAATGTAAAACTTTTTTAACTTTTTTAAAATAATAAAAAAGAGACAAAAAAAACGTACATGATTAAGATTATTAAAATTCTGGGTAGCAAATAAGAAAAACAAATTATTTATAAATATGAAAGTGACACAGAAACGCATTATTAACATTATTAAAATTAAGTCACGGTTTAGTATTGCATCCTTAACTGTCACTCCGCTTTTTTCGTTAATTTATTTTTTATTACTTACAAGGAAATCACCAGCCCATGGGATTTCAATTTAGCATGAAACTCGGTTTAAAAATTTTTTATCATTAGTACATTAACTTTTTCCAATAGTAAAACGCATATGGAAAAACTACTCCTATGGAAGTCATATAGATCACCATCAGGAAAGGCAAAGAAATATGTAAAAGAGGTAAAGAAGATTGATAAAAAATACTTGGAAAACAATTCTACAACATATACATATATATATATATATATACGGTAAAAATTACTAAACGCGATGCGCTATGTGCTGCTATCTATCATAAATGAAAAAAACTACTGATCAAATGCATTGGAAACATTTTGTAGACGCTTCGTAAGCATATCCGTCATGAACGACACGAATGTAGCGAAAGTGAGAGGTGAATAGTGGGAGGAGGTAAGAATTTTGGTTTTTCCCTATTGGTAACGGTAAGTGTATCTGCCGCGTTGCAACGAAGTCGAACAGCAATGATGTTATTTTATGCACACCAATTGTTTCAGATGTATACCTGGTGTAGTGTTGTAAAAACACCTTAACGATGTCTGTACGGCCTGAAGTGGCCGCTGAGGGTCGAAGTCGATGATCAGTCGCAATTTAGTATCAGGTGTCTGAAAAATATTTGCGACACATTTATAAACGATACCTTGAGACCGGCAAATACGTACACCGACCGCGAAAAGGTCGTCCACGTGTCACAATTGAGTGGGAAGATTGAAATACCGCGCGAATAGCATTACGTGCGCCATTCGCAACTGCATCAACGATCGGACGCTCAGTCCAAAGGGCTCCGAACACACTAATTTTATCTCATATAGTACAGCAACGATTACGGCAGCATGGTTTGTGTAGTTCGAAGCCAGCAACAGGTTTGGTATTATCCACACAACGTAAGATTGATCGTTTAAATTTTTCTCGTAACCATGCGCATTGGCGTGTGAATGACTGGAGCCGCGTATTGTTTACTGACGAGTCACGTTTTACTTTGCAAGCACCAGACGGACGTCAGAGAGTCTGGCGACGTAAAGGAGAACGATATAGTCAGCAAAATTTCGTCCGACGCTCTAATTTTTGCGGAGGCTCTAAAATGGTGTGGTGCAGAATTAAATACGATGCCAAAACTGAGCTCCATATCTGTCAACGACCGTCGGTAAGCGCTCATTTTTACTCACTTTCTCCAGACCTATGTCGTGCCATTTGCACCTTTTGTAGGTCGAGAATTCCTCCTACAGCAGGACAACGCCCGCCCTCATGTTGTTAAAGCTACAAAAACATTTTTGCAGCAAGTTGGAATTCCTACAATGGAGTGACCAGCATGCAGTCTGAACCTCAGTCCGAAAGAGCACTTATGGGATATTCTCAGACGACGTATTCGAAGTCATATTCCACCATCAAATTCATTATTGGAGCTGAGTAATAACCTTTTAGAGAAGTGAGATTCAATTTCGCAAGACACTATTCGCACTCTTATTGAATTGATGCCAGCACGGTGCGCTGCGGTGATTGAAGCTCGAGGCGGCAATACGAGATATTAAATCAAACGGTTTTTATTGTTTTTTGTATTATTTATAATTTCTTCCTGCTGTTTTGAGGTGTGTTCTCTATGATCAGTTATTTTCATTATTTTACACAATTTACATTTTGTTTCTTGTACCGCTTGGGCTGTGCTGGTATGACATTTTTCCTACATTTTCAGCATATTAAATACATTTTTGGAACTTTTTGGAACGTTTCTGCTGCATTTTTCTGCCGTTTACTCAAATGTTTACATCCGCATCGTATATAGTTGGTACGAAAGTTTTTCCCTCAACCTGTATTCAGTTTTTATTCTTTCCTCAAATTCAATTTTCTTTTCTGCTGATATGTACTTCCATATCTTCAGTAATAAATACATTCTTCTTATGCTCATTACGTCTTCTTTTTTAATTATTTTACTATCGGTTTCTCCTTTATGATTTCCTATTAATTTTAAGCATTTAATTTGCAGTTTATTTATTTTCCCCAAGTATACTTTTCTCGCCATTCCCCATGCCTGAATTCCATATCTGATCCTCGACTCTACTAGCGCACAATAAACTACTTTTAATGTTTCATGTGTTGCATATTTCTTTAATGTATATAAAGCTGGTAAAACTGCTCTTATTTTCTTTGCAATGTATTCCATATGCATGTCCCATCTTAAGTGTTGGTCCATCATTACTGTCCAAAAATGTTTATACTGCGTTACTATGTCTAACTTTTGACAGTTTTTCATTTCGCATTCGCGTCTTTCCCTCATCGAGTGTAGACATTCGTTTGAAGGCATTATTATATTTGGACGATACAAATCGGAGCTGCCTCTTTTTTTCCGCAGTACCATTGCTTTAGCCTTTTTTATATTCTTAGATTTTTATCGTGTGCCTGCCTCTTTAACATCTTTATGTGACGTAACTATTGCTATATCATCCGTAAACGAGACTATCTCACCGTAACTTAATTCCTTATATTGCCCATTTGTATATATAATAAACAGTATTGACGCTGAATTGCTACCCTGCGGTACTCCTACATTCATCTAACTTACTATAAGATAATTCATCGGTAAGCCTTTAGCTTGAAAAAAGAATCTACATAATTAAAAATACATATTTGTATTTCAAAAAAAAAAAAAAAAAAACTTAATAATTCGTCAAAAAAAAATTTTAAATTTAGAGGGCACTTTATAAAAGATTTTAACTTAGGCGTACTCTATGGAAAAAAATGTACGTTCTACATTTCTAATGTAAATATAAAAAATATAGCCATCATTTTTCTCTTACTAAATTACTTTTAAAAATGTTAATAACGATTTTTGTATCGCTTTTGTATTTGCAGATATTTTTTTTTTTCGCATTAGCCACGCTATATCTTAATAGTCTTATTAGTACATATAATCGTATACCTACGTTTTTTTGTTTTTTTAAAAATTGACTCCCTTTGTACTTCGCACGTTAATCCCGAGATTGTAATACGAAATTTAAATAAAAAAATGTTTATTGTAAAACTCCATTACATAATATCTTATACGATAGGTAGTAAATTTGAGAAATACTTGTTTTACAGAGAAGATCAAATAGCGACCTCTTTAGAAATTTATTTATTTTTTTTAAATTCCTAATTATTACAATTTAATTTAAATTTTGTTTCATTTTTAAGTGACAAATAAAAAAAATTATATAACCGTAGCTAAAATGGTAGTTTAGAATTTGAATAGTAATTTACTGGAAAGAATAGAACGATAGTATTTTTATTAAACTTTACTTCTTTTTTATTTTTGTTAGTAATCCCATTCCAATTTTTTATACGCGAGGGCAAGTATAAACAATATATATTTAAACTTGCTCATGAATAAAGAATTCGGATTATTAACAAAAATAAAAAAGAAGTAAAGTCTAATAAAAATACTATCTTTCCTACTATTTCTAAACTACCATTTTAGCCAGAATTTTATAATTTCGTTTTATTCTTCACCTAAAGATAAAACTAAATTTAAATTAAATTGTATGTATTTTTAAAACATTTTTAAAATTCTATGAAGGTCGCTATTTGATTTTCTTTATGAAACAAGGGGTATTTCTCAAATCTACTGCCTACCCTAGAAGATTTTACGTAATTATATAATCCCCCCTCCCCCACGAGGTCTTGTTATACCCCCCCTGTCTATCAGTATCAGACCCTGCTATTACCTATTATTAGGCCCAAAATATGGAATATAAAATTTGACCCGAAATCTAAAAATTAAACTAAACAAATTTCATTATTTTCTTTTATAATAAGATTACAATAAAAATGAGTAAGATCTTCGAATTTCTGTATCAGTTATTTAATATTCAATCTTTCACAATAAATTAAGCCATTTTTTCTAAAATAAGAATTTTTTTCATAAAAAAAGATAATAACAGATGTTCTCATAATTAAATTTTAATCTTTTGTAGATCATATCGTTTTTTATTATAAAAATTACATTAAAATCGAAAACAGATGTAACTGAAATGTAATTTTCTTGAAAAAATTCGACATCAGAAATAGAAATCGGTCTATTTATCACAGAAAAATCCAAAAAATAAATAGCAATAAACTGATAGTGTTGACAAGAAGGGGAAACAATTCGGCAACTGACATTATTATAAAATTAATTACGCGTTTAATAATATAATTCAAATAAGAGCCTGCTCTTATTTCTATAAAAATTTATTATCCAAAATTTTCATTGATGCAACGATTTAAGACCCACACTTAAACTTTGAACATATAGTGTTCTCTTTTGTTTATAATTTGTGATCTTAATATCGAATTACTCCATCCCTTTCATCAAATAGCAAAAGTAAAATTATAAACATTAAACGATCCTTCAATTCCACACAGCTTCTGTACTGGTAAAGATAAGGGGCTTATTATAAAACTATTCATCAATGTTTAAGGAGTATTTTCAAATTACGATCGGCGCTGCGTTAATTTCCATTGTCAGAACTGCTACAAACAGTTCACCATCATTTCAAATTCTTAATTAAATTTTTTTTCATTCTGTCAACTTTTGTACGAGAAATTATGAAATATTGTTTGATTAAATTTTTTTCTTACTGATCATAAAATTCGTTTCAGAAATCATATCTGTCTTATTACACTTCTTCTCATCGATGTATATCTTCAGAAAATTAACTGTCGTCATTTACAGATTAAAACTTTATAACGTTACTTAAGTAAATAATCACACTAGATCTATTTTATTGCTAAAAAATCAAACATCTTTTTCAATTAACGTTAAAAAAGAATTTCACAACTTCACGCCCAGAAGTTGTATAGTTTATTATTAAATCTGAGAATTCTTCTTTCAATACAATTAGAAATCTTCTCGTTTTCAATTACCATATTAATACTTCTTGTAGAATTTTAAAATAATGACTAAGATTTTCATCAACGTAGGTGATTTTACTTAAGAACAATTTAAATTTTGATTATATTATACACATTCATATTTAATAAATAAATTTGAATCAAAATTTCAAATAAAACACTTCACAGAATAATAGTAAAACTGTTAAAATTTTACACCTGGAATGGAAAGAAAGACGAATAGATAAAAGATAAATTTTAAAGCGCTTTATGTTAAAAATAAATAAATAAATTGAAAAAAAAAAATAAATAAAGCACAACGTATTATATCAAAAAATAAATACAAAAATCAAAATAACATCGATTTTGTTAATACAAACATGAAAATTACGCTCCCAAAAACTTTACATGATTTTACATTTTATTTTCCAGCCTAAAAATTTCACAGTGATTAGTATATGTATACACACACACACACACACGTACACAGGTTATCTTCTTTATTTTGCAAACGAAGAAAACAAATATATATCAATTAATTAATTTTTAATTTCAACAAAGTAAAGAATATTACCAAAAACATTATAGAAAGCGTTGTTTTTTTGTTTTTTTTTATACCAAACAATACAGTTTGGCACAATTACCGAGATTTCGGAATATAGCACACCAAAGCTTCTGGCATTACAATTTTAATTTTACACGTACATCGGCGTTTCTTCTTTTACTGACATAACTGACTCTCAAAACACATAATTCCTTAAATTTCTTTTTTTTTCGCTTGATTAATTTAATTTCACCCGTTTGACTTTAATCAAAACAATCTGTCTTCTTTTTTCCCTAATTTCCTAGCTTTCTTGTCCCCTTTATTATTTTTTTCCTTTTTTTTTTTACATTTTACGATTCCTTCGTGACATGTTTAATGGATAATCATCCGATGTTGACTCGCCCAAATAACAAAATAAAAATAAAAAATGTTCCCGCACAAAAAGTTTAGTGAAGATAGATCCGGACTATGCGAAAGACAAAGTTCGATAACCGGTTCATCGAATAATTTTGTTAACGATTCTAATGCCCAACATGGTAACATTCGATAAAGTAATATACGACTGCGAACAAAAATAATGTTCAACAATGATTTCGTGCTTTTCGGTGCAGAGTATCATCACCATTCCAACATTATATACCACCGTTCGTTCAAAAGGTGTTTTGCTACGTTGACTAGACTCGCCCGATGATTACGCTCATTCACATCAATTGCGTGTACAACATCGCATAAGTCTAGCTTTAATAAATGAAAAGATATCGTGTATACATACTTTTGGGATCGTTCGAAAATAATTATTTACGTGCAAACTTCAATAAAAATATTGTACTACTCAACATTTTATTTTTTATTTCAAAAAAAAAAAAAAATGATTAACCTGCATATTAAAAAATAAAAATGAAAATACATACCATAATTTTAATATAATTACATCAAATTGGTGCTCGGCTGCCAAATCAGAGGTTTCAAAGGTTACCGAGACTTGTCTCGGATCCAAGTCACTCCTAAATTTACCCAGCTTGAAATAATTGGGTACCAGAGAAATCTGGGACAGTAAAGGCGGGCAAGAGAACGGAACTGATCCCCAATATTCTAATCAGATCCATTGGGCTTAATACCATTATGAAAAGCTTAACTTCACAATCCATGATACCTTATCAAGGATATATGGGAGGACTTACTTACTTTTATGTGTGCAAATAGTATTAACTTCACTTAAATATATTTCTTATCATTTCAGGTAACTGATAGTATATACGATAGTATGGGATTATTTTGTCCTTTAAACAGATTAGATTGTTTACAACAGTTACTAGATGAAAATGTTTTAATAGATTGGACAAAAACGATGTTTATTAATTATACACATGAAAATATCATGAAGCGTATAGAACAGCTTTACAGCAAGACGGGAATATTAAATGAAAAAATTTATGGAGATTTCTACATTTACAACGACAGTATCGACATTTTTGAAAATAATGAATTTCAGGCGTAAGTATCAACGCAAATACTGTAACATTATGATCATAAGAGCGACGGTGTAAGAACTTTCTTGCTGATAAGGTTAAATTCAATAAATCCAAAATGAACGCGTTGTTTAATTTTTATTCATTTCTTATAACATAATTAAAATTACAAAATTAAATTTCAATATCAATATGACAAAAAATTGTTAAAATAAATTTTACCTTTATAAGAGGTGTTAACTCGAAAAACCTTTGAAGCGTTAAGAACACAATTTACGCAATTACATTTAAACTGCAATTTCGTTTGAACAATTAGAATTAATGTAATTATTTCTAATTCTGATCAATAATTTTCCATTCGAACTTACATCACAATTTCCTAACGATTTTTTTTCAATAAAATTTTACCTTTTATGCACATTTGTCTCCAATATTTAGTATTTTTATAGTAGAAAAGAAAAAAAGGATTTTAATTAAATATAGTTGTGTTTTATTCAGCATATCTCATGTTGTTGTTGGTTCAAACTACAATGCAAATGTCGTCACCATTTAATATTACTTAAGATACATTATCAGGACCGGATTTTGAAAATTCTAAATTTTACTTGAATTTGCACGCCTTACGTTAGGCAATGAAAAGGTGTAAGTAAAGAGCATGTTAAAACAGTATACTGCGAACTAAGAACTTGCACATAACTAACTTTGCGCGTTAAAAACATTCTTCCCGTTCTATTAAATTCGTCTTGTATAATTTTTATATAATGTCGTTTATTTATTTATTTATTTATTTTTGTGGCGCGTCAACTATGGACATCAACACAACGTAAGTGAATTTTGTTTTAGAAATTTTAATGTGCGACAGCGGGATTCAAACGCGGTTCTACCCGAATGAAACACCATTGCCTTACCAACTATGTCACGGTAACTGGCTGTCTTTTATTCATTATGGGATGGTCAAATTTTTTCAATGACTAGCTGTCAATATTCAGCACAACCGTTTATCATTTAATTAAAAAAAAGGTCTATTTACTGTCGACTTAAACAATCTAAGCAAAAGTTTCTCTAAAGTATATTAATTTTACCGCATTTAAAATTTTTATTCGGATCCGATCTTGTAGAACCTTGAACGACGAGTTACCCCCGATGATTATAATCATAATTAATAAATTACAAGTATATATTTTATTAAGAATCAAAAATGTTTGCTATAAAATTATAACTTATAATTAATGTTATATTTACTCATAAGTGTTTTAAGTGTTATTATCATTACCCTATTACAGAATCTACTTTTCTCAAGAATTTTAATGACTGAATTCGAAAAATAACCCGAAGCTTAAAAATATTAATGTTATCTATTTTAACGTTTTTCAAAAAAATTGCTTTTGTAATGCATTCAAAATTACATATTTCAACACCACTTACTAATATCCAAAAAATATTTTATTACTTATAAAACAAAAAAACAATAAAACGCCATACTCAATTTTGGGCGTAGAGGATCACCCATTCGTACGTTCTAGCTGTACAGTGTCATGGTAATTGTTGTGTAGGGTTCGGATTAATATAGGGGAGAGAAGTGGGATGAATCGGACACTTTTTAGTTTTGAACGGTTTTCTCTGTAATGGTAAATCGTATCGACTTTATTTTTGCACCATTGTGTAGTGTGAACAATGAGCTACATTTTGGCTGCAAAACTTTTATCTTTCGGATAAGCACAACTTGATGAGCTTAATTTTAAACTTCATCCATTTTGTCCAAAGTATCCCCCAACTTGGAGGATACTTCGGATATATGTTTTTTTTTCATTTAAAATGTATTTTTCTTCAAGAATCTGCAATAAATGCTTATACAAATCCTATAAGATGAAAAGTCAATATGTTCTACAAAAAAAAAAAAAAAACAAAAAAAAAAAAAACTTAAAAAATAATATTTTATTTGCATTTTGAACAAAAAAACGATGAAAAATTATAAATGAGTCGCGTGGATTTTAAACATAAACATACCCCTCAAGTACTTTTTGGGGGGCACTAATTTTTTACAATTTGATCGTAAGAAAATGCATACTTGTCACGAATATTGGGATACTGAAAGATGTATCCAATGTGTTTTTAGTGAACGCTGAACGAAGAAAGTTCCCAATAAATTGGCCTTTTTTAACTCGAAGAATTTGGGCAATGTAGCGTCGAAATTTCTTCTTTTGTTTCATTTGAAAGTTCACCACAACCCAATCACCAACTTGAACGTCGCTAAAATCTTCAGCGAAGCATTGGTTTGATATATCTAAATTCTTTTAAGGTTGGGATTGAAAATTGAGGTTTCTCTTTGCTTTTGGTTTCGAATCAATTTCGGCCTGTGCACGTTCTGCAGCTTTTTGAGCGCGTTTCGCAGCTTTATCCATCTCTGGAGTTGAAGTTAACTCTGCACTTTTTCCGGGTTTCCGGCAAATTTTTCTTGTTCCTATTGTGACATTTCGTAGAGGTCTTTTTGTTTTCAAGAAGGACTGGGGAGAAGATATTTATTCGAAGATTCGTTCGAGCTTGAATTCAAAGTTTCTGTTTTGGCCTCATTCCCCGAAGATGACTTCAAAGTTTCTGGTTCAGTTGCATTCTCTGGAGATGAATTCAAAGTTGCTGTTTGGGCCTCATTCTCTGGAGATTCCGTCACATCAGTCGCATTTTTGTTCTCGTTGTTCAGAGAGTTTTTTATTTGTTTCAAAAGACATAAACGGTTTACTGGCCATAAACCGGTATATTGGAATGAATTTTAGATTTTTACTGGAACAAAAACAACTTCGAACGGTGATTTTGAGATTTTTGGAATAACATCAAGAGTAATTACAACTGCTTTGTTAACGGTTACCAAGTAATATTTTTCGGCGTAAGACATTGCCTCCTTGAATAGTCCGTACAATCCTACATCCAACGGTTGGATCTTATGAGTTAGATGTGGCGTAAAAGTAAAAAGAACAATATTATTGTGTTTTCGTGCAAAACGAATAGCCTCGTTGACGTATGGGAACCATGGTTATCCATAAGTAACATCGTTCGATTATTTGGCCCAGAATTAGAACACCTTTGAAAGTGTTTCAAAACGTCCAAAAACGATTCTTTAGTCATCCAACCGGATGGAGTAGACAAACCGAGACTTCCTGTTGGTGCTCCGATCATGGTATTATTGAGATTTCGTTGTTCAAAGTTGGGGAAAAGGTAAATCGGTGGTAATCATTGTCCTAAGACGTTTATAAGCACACCAAACGTCAATTGCGGCCCTCTCTCTGCACTAGTGAGAGCACCGACTTGTTTTGTACCTTTTTTGCGATCACTTTCGGTGATTTTATTACAGTACTTATGCCGGTTTCATCGAAATTGTACAATTGATTGGCTGATATACCTTTACTACACTGCAGAGCTCCATATCGGTCAAAAAACTGATTCACATTATCAGCGTTCATCGCCTTCACACAATGGAAACTAGTGTTTTCCGGCACTCTACAACCGAGCTCTGAATGTCTTGCCATCATATAACCTTTGTACCAGTCTGTACTAGTTTACTCACAGATGATCGCAGCACCTCCTGGATAGTTTTCAGTGAAGTATCCCTTGATGCATATTGCGACTAATAACCTGTATTAACATTATGAGACGTAAAACAGAGTTTGGAAATGTATGTATCTTTAAATGCACATCGCGAACTATAGGGTTAATTAGTCTGTCCGATTCATCCCCATGGCTCATTTTTTCAAAAATTTGGTCTATTTCAGAAACCCTTCGAAAGAACGGCTCCAAATTATAACAGGTTGTTTATAATACTTCAATAAAAAAAACTTACCTGACATGTCTTCAAAATTTTCACGCAATATACGAAATTTTTTCAAAAATCAAATTTTTTTTTTTTTTTGGCATTATCTCGGTTATACGAAAACGGATATCGCAGTCGATGAAATGCTTGGTAGATATCATCAATAGCTTGCCTTCGTATTAAATTTTAACCTTCCAATGCATCATACAGTCGATAAAAAACGAGTGTCCGATTCATCCCACTTCTCCCCTACACTCCTATATGTACTCTAAAAAACCTTGAAATATGCACTAAAAATTTCATAATAGATTGTGTACATTAAAAAAAAAAAGAAGTAAAATCTTGTTTTTCGATTCAACTTTTTATTAACATGCTGCATTTTCTTCTATTACCGTAATTTATATAAAAGAGACATACTGTATTACATTTCATAATAAGAATTTTTTCTGAATTTTCAATACGAAAATTGTCTTTCGTCTCTATTAATGATGTAGCTTTCAATGCAGAAAACGACCTCTCTACATCGCAGGACACAACTGGTAAATATTTAAGTGCGGTTACTTCAGATGGGGCGTAATACATTTCGTTTTCATCTGACACCGCATCTAAAATGTTCACTATTACTCCAACCTTTTTATTGTTTCCAATATATAATTGTAAATAAATGTGTGTGTTTTCGTTATATGTAATTTTGAAAAATATTAAAAATCCTTAAAATATGCACGAAATATCCAAAATATACGTTTATGTGCGCTATTAAATCAGTGCATTTCGAATCTACAGCCCTTAAAACGCTTAGATGTGAAATATCAAAGCGTCAGCTTTAATCAAAAAAAATATGCATCATATGCAAAATCCGAACCCTAAAAATAACATACCAAAGAGCAACATTTTATGCCAATTTGACCAGTATTGGTGCTACCATGAGGCAATAATAAAATCATAACCATTATTGATACCCCTTTTTACTTCGCATTAGTATAAGGTTATTTATATTTTATAATTCTCTAGTAATTTATAGTTTTATTTATAAAGAAGATAATAACCAAGTCATTTGTATTTTGTAAACGTTAAATTAAAATAGAATTAATAAAATGAGTTTCGAATTATTTTAATTACAATTTAACTCATATGATTAGGAATTCAAAATTTTAGATTTGAAAGAACGTACTTTTTGACAGAAATATGCTAGTGAGTTAAAAAAATCTTTTAATAAAACATTAAGAAGTATTTTATCCTACTTTTGATATGTTTACCTTAGTTTTTTAGAATATATATTTCTGCTCGACATATCTTGTTTCAACCGCTAGTTTGTGCATGTGGATTTGTAAAGGTTTAATTTATACAATTTTTCATTATTATAATATTATATCTGTGTGTGTTGGGGAGGGGGGGGGATTACAAACACATTGTTCTATTTTTTTAAAATCTAACTAGAAAGCACGTTAAATGATATTACTAATTCCGATACTATTATCACTCAAAAAATCTGTGGAACTGGTCGGATTGATTAGTCTGGTTTTTACTCTGTAAAGGAGTTGGTTTTTGGTGCTCGAAAAAGAAAAAAAGAAAGGGAATCGCGAGCTTATGCCGGAGGTATACGACGTTGCGCCCGACTTTCCCGTTAATTCTTATTAAAAAATCAAATAGAGTCGTAATTACTTCGCATATTATCTTTTGAAAAAGTATTGATTTTTAAATTTCCAAACGATCCGATCAAACGTTGTCTGATACCGAGTTTTCTACAGCCGGAAAGGACGAAACGGACCGACAGACCGCCATCATCGCATATCCGCATCAACCCCCGGTCTCGAGTTATATATAAAATTTATATATGTATATTAATTAATCGCTAATTATTTTATATTTTGATCATTCAATTACTGGTGTTTTGTGTTTTTCACCACGGTCGACCGTCCACGAAAAAGATTCTTGTACGCATTTTTCAATAAAAAATTAAGTCATAATTCGTATCTTTGAGCTTAAATAATAATAGTCATAATAATAATAATGATGACAATTAAATGTCGACCTTCTACTTCCGCGGGGATAACCTCTGCGATGGCATCCCTCGAGACAAACAAAAATGAACACTTCAATATTAAATTTTAGTCGTGAAAATATCACCGGTATATAAGTAAATTTTTATGCAATGTAAAATCAGCTACATGTGATAAAATTACCAAAAAGAGATTAATATACATTTTTCTGACACGTTTTACGCTTTTATTACAAATAAGTGCTTAGAACTTCGATGCTATCCATCCGCATGGAAGACAGTTGACCTAACTCTACTGCAGAAAACAGGCAAAAACATTTCTGATATCGCGGCATATAGACCTGTCCTTTTACTAAACTTTTGTAGTAAAATTTACGAGAAAGTCATAAATCAGTTTCTGTTAAATGAAAAAAAAAAAAAAGAAATGCTACATAAAAACCAGTATAGCTTCAAGTCTGCTCATTCGGCCAAAGGCGCAGTTTACAAATGAATCTCCTCAATAAAAGACATTCAACGGCTCTACATACATTCGATAACTGTAAATGGTCTGAAATCTTCAGTATTTTGCAAAATTATCAAGTAAATATCTCACTTATTAGCATTATCATGCAATACTTTCAAAATAGATATGTCCGATTACAAATTAATAATAAATCTTCACCGAAGAAACTTTCATGCGGGGTTCACCTACGTTTAGTACTTGGACCAACCTTACGGAATATCTCATATTCAAAAGTTCACCACAACTTAGAATCATTCTGTGACATAATCAATGCAGACACAACTCTAATCTCATACGCAGATGACTTATGCAGACTGTTTAATATTGTGCCACTATAAAAACATAAACAAAATAATAACAGCAGTAAAAAAGGGCTTGCGAATGGGAAATAAAGAAATAATTGTGTTTAGGAATTTCTGCATAGCTATCGATCGGGGAAGGGATTTAAAGAATAGAAATGGATGGAATGAATCAGGAGAATAATAAAAATCGAGAAAGTTGAAAGAGAAAAATGGGAGGTTACTAGTCAGGTTATGTTTGCTGGAAAGGGCATGGGCCAGGATAAAAATTTTTCTCCAGTTTTAAAAAATATGGAAATAAGCAGGGATACGACTGGATGAACTCAGCAAAAGACGCTTAGATAGGAAACGATAACTTAAATTTAATCTACGGATAGACAATAGAGGCGTGTTTGACTCAGCAAGAATTTCTAGAATAGACGATTTAAGAACACCAAGATAGAATTGTGAATTTCGTATCCGGTATAGTTTGGAAAGAAGTGATTTAGAGGCATAACCATTAACAAAGGAGCAATAATCAAATTTGGAGCGGATTATGGATTTGTACAAGGGAGTAAGGATAAATGGATCGCCTCCTCATTGGGTGGATTAAAGGACTTTCAACGGGTTTAATCTTTTAAGAGCAGAAAAGGAAAGGAAATTAACATGTTCAAAGAACAGACGACTATTGCCGTGATAACAGAAGCAATCTACATGCGAAATAAGGGTAGCGCTTAAAAATAAGCTGGACCTTAAAGTCGAAGAGAAAAAATAATACAGGAGGATTTTTCAGGAGAGACAAGAATGTGTAATGTGGAGAGACAGTGCTCGAGCATAACAAGGGAATGGTTAACTTCTTCATTCGCGACCACCACATATCACCGGAAGAGGAGAAAGGTAATATGTCGCTGGCAAAGAATAAAGAAGAGGAGTTCATAGAAAGAGATGCAACAGAAATAGCACAGATATTAAAAAGAGTAGGACTTAAGCAGAAACTTTGAGGAAAACCGGCGAAATACATCCCTCGTAGCGCAGAGTGGAAAAGAAGTAAAATGAATAGTACAATACACCATTAATAACAATAGAAGTGAATTTCATTGGAATTCTATCTTTAAGAGAAACAAAATGCACATTATCAAAAGCACTGGAAATATCAATAAATGCAGTCAAAGTGAACTATTTCTTGACGAAAGACTTGTATGTATGCGCCACAAAATGACTCGTAAAATTAGCAAGGCCTAAACTTGGACGAAAGCCGAACATATTGAAAGGGATAATATTGTTACGTTCAAACCGCCAAACCAAACGCTTGTTAGATTCGAGTTTCGAGCATTTTTCCTCTGATTCTACTAAATTTCTTTCACAAGATAATTCCACAAGTACTAATATAAAAGCATTTTCTTTTTGTACGCAATTTTTTTGTAAAAATATTATTCCATTTTATGTTCAATCGGGATCTGCAGTTTTTAAAAAAAGTTAAACTTCTTTTTTATTTACTTTTTATTATTTTTAGCTGCCAACCACCGTTTACAAAAAAAAAACAACTTAATATACAGTTACATACATATAATATATATAAAAATATTATTTTTACCGATATTTTCTCGCCTTCTAAAAAAAAAAGTAGATCGCACTGCACATGAGAGTTCCTATTATATGACAGACATCGACAGGGTGTTGGACATTGTTTTTTTTTTTTTTTTTTTTTGGTAGATAACGTAAAAAAGGGAGAATTAGACATAATACATACTAAAAAGCGCAAATAAAAATCATTCGTAAAAAAAAATTTCACCGTAGGGCAGTACCTTGTGGATTCAGGCGCCGCCATTAACGTGTTTTAAAGCATAATCTCGGTTATTAAAACAGTTAAAATATTTTTTTCATATTATAAATTTTGGGTACGAACTTCCCACTCTTTAAATAAGCAGTATTTCATTTAATCTTTTTTATCCTTATTATTGCATATTCATTTTTTGACAAGGAGAAATTCTAAAGAAATAATATACATTTGCGTATATATGGAACATGAGAATTACTCGCATCTGCTATAACGATGTTTCTCAACCTTTAGATCGCATTAAATTTTTAACGCGATGTGAAGGCATCAAAGAAATCTCAGACCTTATCTCTCTTTAATCTATAGAATAATAAACTTCATGTTTTTAAATTAGATAAAAAAATATTCATTTCTGAACTTATACTAAATAATAAATCGAAACTAATCACACAAAATTATATAGAATATTTAAAAGTAATGAACACCATCTATATGTTTTAAATCATAAATTTAACATCATTTTCAATTTTTTTTCCCATTTCTTTCTGCTTATTTAATGATAAAATATTTGTGAACGATTATAAATTAACATTTTGAAAGCAATGGTGGTTTCCAAAAGTTATCTATTTAGCTAACATATTTCTTTTGCTAATGCAAAAAATTAAGCGTATTAACGCATTTGAAATACACATTGTTCGAGGCGTATGCTAAGGGTCCCATGGACTGCGAAGAGAAATAACTTGTCGATACTACAGGATCACAGGTTTCAGCACGTTGTACAGAGACGGATAGCGGCCTTCTCTGGGCACATTATACGGCAGGATGTAGTGGAAAAATTGGTTAAGACGGGGGAATGGTAGAGGGTCGCCGGAAAAGAGGAAGATCCCCAACAGGATACATAGACAGAGTCAAAAAGATAGTTGGCACCGGGTCATTGCGTGATATGATCGATCGGGCTAAAGATAGGACCTCATGGCGGCTGAACACATGTGTTTACGATGATCCATAGTATCACGATGCTCGAAACGAGTAACCGACGATGAAGAAGAATGCAAGAATATCAGAAAATCTTTTTATTTGTTATAATTAAACAGAAGCTTTCATTAAAAAACTTGAATTTTTCATTAACAGAGTTAAAAATGGTTATTACGGTATGTTTCAATCATTTTTACAAACACTTGAGAATAAAACGATAACTCATTCTAAAATTGCAAATATAAATCACGGGAAAGATTCGTTTAGAGAAAAAATTAACTGAATTACCGATGGGAAAAAGTCTGAAAATAAACCTTAAAGAAAACCAGAAAAATCTGCAAAGTTTTGAATATAAATTTAGAATGAACATCTAGCCGTCCACAAAAATGCTATAAAATAGTTATTTCAATTTACAACTTATCTGATGAGAATGGATTTTCAACAATGATTATTACGAAAACCAAGTTTACAAACCCGCTCGATGTTAGTTCAACAATTAGCTTTAACTAATTCCATTAAAGCAAAAAACTGATAAATTAACTGAAATAAACAACAATAACAAAACCATTAAAAATCACATTGTAGGCTCATAATTTAAATACGATTTAATAAATATAATTCAAATTAATTTAATTTATTTAATTTTGTAATACCCAATTACTAATTTCATTTGTTACCATTGTTAATTTTGTATTTTTTTTTATAATCAAGTCAAATAATAATGAAACTAAACTAAATACTAATATGTCAGGATAGGCTTTTTTTTTTTTCTTTTTTTTAATTTTCATATTAAATAGAATTTTGAATAATTTATTTTTATAATTTTTGGTCGCGTTTAGTACAGAAATTACGTCTTACTTGAAAATGAAATATTTTTTCGACAATTACCAAAAGGGATTAAATTTTTAAATTAAAAATGTGTTCCACTTAAATTTTAACTTATAAATTATTTGTCCATTATAAGTACCATCAAGTTAATTCAAATAAATTCAATATCCTACTGCCATAATAATTTTTTTATTTTATATTATAAATTATAAAATAAACAACTGGATCACGATATACGACTTCAAAGAAATAAGTTCGGTAGCGTAGCGACAAGATTGAGAAATGCTGTCCTATACGATTCAATTAATAACTGAACACGGAAAAATTGGCCGATATCCAACTAGATTTGGACATCGTAATAATTAGACTTATATTTGTGGTGAAATAGAGATAACCGAAAATATAATTTTTTACTGCTCGAAATATAAATAGTTAATTTGATAAAACAAAACTTTTTCTGTAATATAACCACATATTAAAACATTTTTAAAGGTACGTCTTACAAGTCATCTGAACTTTTAGTATCATAGTATTCTAGCGAGCATGTGCTTTCAGAAGTAATGAAACGTAGCAGTATCGTGTAGGTTTTATTGACTCCAAAATAAATATGCATGATAGAAATAATTTACTAAGCGAGAAACAAAAAAAATGAATAAACTAAAAGGCTCTAATAAACACAATGAATTTTAGCGCGATTAGGCGACATGGATTCTACATAATTACCTCCTAAGAAACTTACGACATCGAATTCACTGACAAGCTGACCAACACCAACTAAGGCGGGTCTTTGCAGGATTACAGCTCGTCCCCAGGTTACTAGAGGGGGGAAGAAATATACAGTAGTGCATTCAGGAAGCAATTTGTGGTTCTTACAGTAGTAAGGAATCAAAATCATTTCAATTTTGTTAAAAAATAAAAAAAATGTTAAAAAACATCAAATAAACTAAACAATTAAATAATACTAATAAATAAACAAAAATGAAAAAAAACAAAAAACAAACAATTACTATCATTACAATAATATTCGTTTACTCTTGTTAATTTTACAAACAAAATATTTCATGAAACGTGGTAAAGCACGTAATTTTTCATAAAAAAATCCGGAATAATTCACTTTTTATTATAAATATTATAATTACTACCACTGTTATCATTAAAAAGCATATATCATATCTACATTATATTGTACGTTATAAGCACAATGCTTTACTCTAAGAACACATCAATCATGATATTAATAATTACTCCTTTTCAATATTATTATTACTGCCTAATACTCACTAATCTTTTGAAAATAAAACAATGGCTCTAATATATATATATCTTGATCAAAAAGTTTCAGGAACGACCACAGCGTGGGGGTCTCATTCAGCCGATTTGAGTTTTTTTGTTGTTGTTAGGTTGCCACATCTGTCACCTAAATTCAGTGTCAAAGCTTGATATGTATAAATTATGCCATATTGAGTACATCTACCCGTGCGGGTGTTTTCGATTTTTTATGATTTTAAAAATGAAATTAACTTTGCATCAACGAATTTAAAACAGATTCAGCGGAGCGAAGACCTTTGAAATGTTAGAGAAGTGTTTTGACAATTATATTCCATCAAAAACAAACGTTTATGTGCAGTACGAACGTTCAAAAGTGATAGCGGGACCGTTAAGGATGATGAAAGCAGTGGCCAGGCACCCACATCGAAAACCAAGGAAAACATCAATAAAATCAAAGAAACGTTGGCTGAAAACCTCAAATTAATCATCAGAAAGAATTGGCAGAAGGCTTGAACATTGTTTATGGATTCGTCCAAGACATTCTGGACAATGATTTGGGCTGCAGACGTATCCCTTCAAAGCTAGTCCTGAAAGACCTGAATCTCATACAAAAAAGGGGCATCGTTATCCGTGATTTTCTGGCTAAGAACAAGACGAATATCATTTAACACCACCAAATTTGCCTGATTTGACTTCCTGCAACTTCTTCCTGTTCATTCAACTGAAGAAATCACTCCGGGAAATGCATTTAAGCCGCCGTCAGGAGATAACAGAAAAATCGGAGACGACTCTGATGGCCATACAGAAAACCGAGTATAATAAATGTTTCGAGAATTGGATCAACCACTGCTATAAATGCATTGCAGTCAACGGAGAATACTTTGAAAGGGACAAAATCAATTTTGCTAAATAAACTTGTATTTTTAATTTTCTGAACAAATTCCTGAAACTGTTTGAATATATATATATATATATATATACACACACATTTTTTTCCGGCTCATCAATTAATAATACAAATTTAATAAAATGTGAAAATCAAGTTTTAGGAAATTTTTTTTTTTAAATTCCACAGCCGGTTCTATATGAGTTACGTTATTAATTTTCTTTTTAATCTGCACACTAAGACCTCCAAAAACAGGAAAAATATAAAATACGAAAAATTTTGATATTTAGGAACCAAAATTTGGGAAAATACACTCTTAAAGCGATAAGACTAAAAACTAAATAAAAGTCCACAGCACCCTCCATGGTAGCTGGAGGGTCCCTCCTTTTTTAAAATGATATATTTTAATCGCTAGAATATAGGGAAAATACGAGACCCCAAAAAGGTTTAAATTAAAGGACTCAAATTTCTACAGCCGATCCTATGTGAGTTACGGTACTGATTTTCTTTTTAACCAGCATACTAAGGACTCCAAAAAGAATTAAGTATATCACAATTCCCCACGCCTTGTCAAGGGTATGGAACTTGCTTTACTCTACTTTTACTTACTTTATATTCCTCTCACATATATTACCCTTCTAGTGGTTGCAGTTTTTTAGATATTTAAATCTAAATTTCACTTTTTAATTGATGTATTCATGTACTTCTTTTTTTAAAAAAAGTAAGTATATGTAAAGGCTGCAGTCTTTATGAAAATTTACCAAGTAATACAATTTAAAGTCCGAAGGAACGGGCCGCGAAGCGACCAGCGAGACCCATCCCCTAGTATATAATACATCGAATAAATAAACTGAAAGAAATAAAAAGAAGAAAATAAAATGTAAAATAAACCAAAAATAAATTTTTATTTTTCGTTGATTACAAAAAAACTTAAAAATTAAAACGTAAACAAATTTAAAGACTACTTATAACCAATTTTAAATTAAAAAGAACAGACACAAAAAAGTGATCGTCTGCAAACGAAAAATCTAGACCAACAGAAATGAAGGTGAAATAAACCTCCATAGTTACTAGTCATCATATAGATTGCATTACATTTATTTAAAAAAAGAATTGCATAATTTAAATTTTAAATTGTTTCCTCTCCAGCCTTAAAAAACAAAACGTGTATTTGTAGTTTTTTAATATATTTTAAACAAAAAATGTTAAGTGAAATTTAATTCGATCTTTCTTCAAAAAAGTAGCTTAAGAAAAAGAAGAAAATCATTTGATTGTTCACCAGTTCCTTTATCTTAAGAATATTATACAAAAAAAAAAAAAAAAAAAAAAAAAAAAAAAAAAAAACCCAAGGCTGCTTTGCTTATTAAATACAATGTACACTTACAGATTAATGTAAAATATTTTTACATGTTATTCATTATAAGAGCAAACTACTTAACTCTGGATATCAAAGATTCATTTTAAAATTAAAATGACTTTTCTGTCACTATTAAAAGTGTTTTATCGTTCATCGAAACTGTTATAAAATTTGTTCAATTTAAACAACAGTATAGAATAATAAAATAAAAAATAAATTTTGACAGGACACATCGTTCATAAAAATACAAATGTACCTTTAATTCGTGAAAAACCGCTGGGAGAAAACAGACCTAGCTTTGGTTGTGCATTAAATAAAATCAGAGTCAATGTTCTCTCTTGGTGAACATAAAAAAATTTTATTTCATCTTTAATCAAAAAACTCATACTTAGTATTTATGAAATTAGTAAAAAAAAACGTTGTTTTTTTTAAACATGTTGAAATTGATCAAATCCTATTTTTTTAAGTATTCTTTCTTCCATATTTTTATTATATTCAGTTATAAAAAATGTCGCTATACTTGATAACACTGATTAAACAAATTATCTGCTATTATGTATCATCATGTTATATAATTCTTGTATTAGTATAAATTAATGAAAATATAACTTCTAACTGAGTCTTTTTTCAGGTTACAGGATAATACAGAATTCAAAGAAATTGGTAAAAATGATGCTGACCTAATACACGATTTATATCCCCTACGCGAATTTGAAAGTGTTCTTGTTTTCAAAAGACTCATTGATAAATTACCATCTTGCGGTGTATACGTTCAAGGTGAGCTAGTAGCCTGGATGATACAATCATACTATGGAGCAATGTTCAGTATGCAAACGATACCTACATATCGAAGGCAAGGATTTGGCAAACTTGTTGCGAGACATTTAACCCGGCTTGTACAATCCCGAGGATATATTCCGTTTGTTGTAATTATACCTGAAAATATAATTTCAAAAAATTTATACATAAAATTAGGATTTAAAAAATTATACAGAAATATAAGAGCATTACTGCGACCCTACCGTAATCGTAAAATTGAGTTTTGTCATATGATATCAAAATAAGTTGATTTTAAAAGGTACTTTGTTCATTACAAATTTACATTTAATGTTACTTTTTAAGATATAAGTGCACCATAAAAAACCGTGGCTAAATTTGTCAATGTGCTTTAGTAATATGTTTATAATGTTTAACAGTTTTTTCTAGCTTGAAGCTTAATAAAAGATAGATCGTTGTTAGATAAAATTTTTATAAATTACTTTACGATTTGAGTAGTCTATAATTGCTTTGTACTAAAATCATAAATAACAACATTATTTTTAAAATGTATTTTCAAAACAAACTTTTTACCGCAACAGCTATTATAAATTTATTAAGAAAAAAGAAATTATATTTCATATTAATTAAATTGATAATTCATATTTTATAACATTAAAAATATATTTATTCTAAAACACAAATACATAAAATTTTTTCAAGTTTTAGCTAATTATTATAACAAATTTTACTTTGAAAATAAAAAAAAACTGTCTACATTTCCACTCGGTTTAATAATACATTTAAAAAATCTTATCATGAACTTTAAAACGCTGAAAAGTGCTAATTATATATTTTAACATAATAAATCTCAACACTACAGTTATGACAAATACCTTGATAAAACAACTGACAAAGTGTACACCATTTTATGCGAAAGATTTGTAAAAAGTAAAAGAAGTGCAATTTGCACTAAACTTATAAATAAAATTTCAACTTTAGATAATACTGATCATTTTAAATAACAAATAACTACAAAAAAAGAGAATACTGTACATCAGAATGCAACTATTAAAACAACATAAAGTAATATATAATATAGAAAATGGTACAAAGTTTTATAAAAAAAAAAAAGTGGTGAAATATCATTCTTGAACTATAAATATTTCTCTTCTAAATTTTTTAAATTGGCAGATATATTGTTTCAGAAACAATCAAAATTTTGATAATTAATACGGTAATTTATTCCTAGAAGTTAGTTATACATAATGAGTATCAAGAACCAGAAATATATTTATTAATTATATACAAACAATTTTAAAACTGCACTTCATTAGGATTAAAAAACTAGCTCCACGAACAATTTTTTTCTTCACAAGAAAATTTTCATTCTTTTTAATAATTTACGGTAACCGTTCTGCTTCCTTGCGAATGCAAATTAACCTCAGTATGAAACATTAGCATCTGATGTTTAAGATTGGTTCAGTACACAACTTTTTAAAAAAGTGTGCCGTTAATGCACTATGTTAGACAATATTAATTCTATAGATTGTCTTATAGAAATTAAATTTTTTGACAAAGTTCTGAACACCATCACTTAACAATGAGTAATGTTTTTTTTTTACTATCATTACGAAATCGAAGCATACCCTAGAAGTTTCATTAATTCAAGATCTAGCAAAAACTTCTCAATTTACACGATCTTATTGATGTAACCGGAAGTTATTTCCATGATATCCTTTTCGTTTTATGATTAATTTATAATTTAAAAAATTTCTTTGCATTGTAATTATTAACTCTTAAAAAAAAAAATATATATGTATATTCTCTCGCCAATTTAATCATTGCACCAAACTGCAAAACTGAATTAAAAATGTGCATCTCTACAAATAAAAAAGATAACTCTTAAGCTATTATTACATCAATATATGTAGATTATTTTCCTTCGCATAGGTTTTATTAGCCAAATTCTTTTATTAAAAAAAAAAAAATCCAAGATAATTTGTTAACTCTTTTCGAATTACCAATGACGGGTGGAATATAAGCTGAAAAACACTTTAACATTCCCAATTCGGTTTTCCCTTTTTTGTTATTTCGGTATTCCTCGTACATGGATTATTTAATTTTTTTAAGACTTGCTCTACATTAAATTCTAAATTTTTTGATAATTTCAGTAATCACTTTGGTTCAATTTTTGACTTCTGCATTCTCTTAACAACAAACCGGGTAATTTTGGTTTGTAATTAAAATATTTGGATTAGCTTATCAATTAATTAAAAACTTATTTTAAATTTGAATTTTCGGCAAGTTTAAAATAACATATGCAACTTACTAAAAAAATAGTCAAAACATTCATTAGAGAAATGAATTTATTTAATAAAATAGACTTAAAACTGAATCAGTTAGATAAATAGAACAAACACTTGGCCAGATAAATGTAATTTATATGGATAAAACAGTTTAATCAAATAAATTATGCCTGCACAATTGATAGATATATTCTTTATCTATTTTACATGGTGCTGAAATTCTGTTCCTTATACAACTGTAATTATCTTATATACTTCGATATTACAATTAGTTCGGAACAAATAACTTAAAAAAAAAAAAATGCAAACTATCCTTTTCATGAAATTTACAAATGCGACAACAATTAAAATCTAAATTTTTTTTTTCAATTTTTATAATTATTCAAAAATTACGCTATATACACTGTCGGAAATGTACACTTTAAAAACGACAACAGTTCATTTTTTATTTAGTTCGTTTATACATTTCGAACTAAAAAGTATATTTGACGTAAAGAAAAATAGTACACAAATAAAATTATCGGAATTGGATTTTAAAAAATGTTTTTATAGTTTTTGTAATATAATTGTTCAAAATGTCTGCAAAATTTAAACATTTATTATGAGGAAAAAGAATACAAACTAAAACTAATAAACAAGCACACCCCTGCGAACTTTTCAAAAAAAATATAATTAAACGTGAATTTCACATTAGATTGTTATTAAACACGTTAATTAAAATCTTTATTTTTAAGATGCATAAATATACATAATTCGTAAAATTAACAGTCAACATAATTTTATTATTTATCTCTATTTTTAATAAATGAAGTAATATGTACCATTTACCAGTGAGAATAAATTTAAGGAAAAACCTTACAATAAAGAAATTAAAATATAAATTTAAAAATTACATTAGCTCAATTAATAACTTGCAAATTTAAAACGAATTTATAATACATTTATATGCGATCTATGTAAATACGTAGAAGTTCAGTCAAATTTTATAACACAGTAATGAAAAATGAATTTGAAAATACTAGATTCAGAATTTGAGTTCCATTCTATAATTATTAATGTCGTTATTAACCGAATAATTTAAATTGGTACTAATCTTTATAATTTCATTCGATTTGTAAATAAAATTTGTTCATTGAAATAAATAATGATAGTTAAAATAATAACCGAAAATCAAAGTATATTTATGAAATTGTACAAAAACAAGATACTCTTAAAGTTAACTAAATAAGATAATGTAATCGAGATTTTGAAAAAAAATGTATACAATTAAAAGAAACACAAAATTCATTTTAATAAAACTGTAATTAATGATTTGAACAATTCAATTCTTATTTTTTGATGAATTCAAATGTTTATGGAAGTGCTGCATTATGTACTTTCAAATAATAGTGAATAACTATAACCAATTCTTAAAAATATCTGTTCAATTACTACCCTTTTTAAAAAACACTAAAACATTCATTCGTAACTTTTGGAACTACAAAGTATTACATTTTAAATAGTGTTAATACAAATCGTAATAGTAATAAAAATAAATGCACGCTAAACTACAAATAAAGTTTTCATTACCTGTCAATCAAAAACAACATATTTTTGGTAATGTTCAGCATCGTAACTTTTTAAAACCATTTCTTTTTACTTACGTTCATATCAAATTATTTCATTGTACGAACAGCAATTTAACTAGAACACTAGCACTAAAACACAGGTAAGAAACGATATTGAAGTAGCTAACAATTATCAATGACTTATCAAATTAAAAATACAAATTATATACTGTTTTTCAATTAGAACATTCAGGTACATGTATATATATATATATATATATATATATAGTGTGCATATACATGTATGTATGTATGTATGTACATATATGTATATATTACGTGTGTATACAAGTATTTATAAATTGTGAAATTATACTAATTCCTGAACGAAAAAGAATTCATCTTCTGATGTTTTACTATGAATTATAAAATACCATTTTTATTTAATACTTGCCGAATTTAACGTTATATTTTATTTTTACTTAAGAAACGTATATTGTACCGGGTATATTTCAAAAATTATCTGAATACAGTTCACTGATATCAATTTTATAGCTATAAGATTTCATATTTTTAATGTTAGTTGTACGTATAACTATTAAATAAAATAAATATTTTTCATTACTAAAAAAGAAACATATACATCTAAATAGATGTTTATGAATAAGAATTTCCAACAAAAATTCTAAATTTTGTAGACTAGGAGTTTAATAACATTTTATATTTCACTAAAATATTCCAGATTATAACCTAATTTAAATTTTTTTTTCATTTCCTAATTCAAATTATTAATTAAAAACAACAATGCCTAAATTGAACTATGAACTGTACTAAAAGAACTAAATCAAAACAATAACTTGTTACATACAAATATAATATTGCTGGAAAATTACATTTCATGACACAATATGTTCGTCAATAATTTTGATTCATATTCTATCACTTCATATGCATAATATAATCTTATGAAATTAAATGACAGTATTGTTGGAGCGTTTAATAAGCAACCAATTATAAGCGATTTCAAAACTTGAGAACTAGTATATTTTTAAAGTATAATAAATGTACGAAACTTTTATATACATTGCTTTTTACGCAATTCAATAATAGGTATCGTAACAAAATAAAACAAACTAAAATTTCACACACTAATATAATTAAAATTTATTAAACAGCGCATATTCAATATACGTATACTACGATGTAACAATTATTAGAAAACTCATTTTTAATATGACTTCGATTGTGTTAACTTTCAAAATATTTGTCAAGATTTACATATTCGTACAACTATTTATTTTAATTATTTTATACATGACTTCTTACAACAATTATATATCCATATTAAGTAATTAATGAAATTTTCGTTTTAATTTAAAAGAAGAGCAGATAAAAGTTTCAGTTACATCATATAAGTTACGGATAATTTGTTAGTGTGACGTTTCTTGTATATGCTAAAACTCGACGTCCGTGAGCTTGATTACAACCGCAGTTTAATGTAAAATCTAGTAACTAAAAATTAAGTTTAAATAGTATATTGTTACGATCTTTGAAATAAAAGTTTTGAAAAATGTTTATACTAGCGACATGTTTACTTTCAACATTTCTGAATCTGATTGAAAATATAATCATGATACAAGTTTATACATACTTTAATCAGTTACATAAAACAATTATATCTAATTAAAGAGTATATTTCGGTTGTTGCACTTGCTTATAATGTATTGTTTCTAATTTTGTTTAAAGTACTTAATTTAATGTTTATTCGAACTATGAAATTTGTATTTTGAAAAATGTAATACAAAAAGCATATTTTATGTATAAGAGGATCCGACTTTACGTTACATAAATGAGTATTATTAAACATTTAAACATCATTTTACTTATACATATAGTATTTTACGTATAATATGATGGGTTAATTTTACATTTAAATATGTAGAACCTATTTGAATAACATAAATTTTATTTGTACTTTCGAATAGAAAATCTTTTTTATTCACATTTATGTATTAAATTATGTGTAGTACAATTAAACACGAATTTTATAATTTTGATTTAGTATACAAAAGTAAATAAGCGCATAGAAAATACCCAAAAAGAATGATGTAACATTTTGTATATTTCGATTTTTTTAAGCAATAAGTAGTATTAAAATAAATATTGTTAAATTGATAACCGATAAAATATTTAATTTCTATTTGTATCTTTTAAGGAAATTACTTATTAAATCTCGTTATATATTTCCATAGTGATATAAAAATATTCAGTTTTAATCATCATCAATAAATGTTTATATGACGAGCAAGTTGTATGAAATTCTAAAACATTAAGACACTAATTTATTCGTTTCGTAATTATAACAGTGTGTTTAACATTTCGCCATTTTAATATATTATTTTATTTCACTAAAGTTACATGTGATGATTATTAATTGTTACATATTACTGTTTTAAGGATTTTTATTTATAAAAAATAAAAACTATATAAATTGAAATGTTTTATTAATTAATATTTCTGTATAAACAGAATTAAAGATTTTAAACTAAAACCAAAGTAAACATTTTTCTTTTAATACATGAATTAGATGTATTTTTAAATGTAAAATGTATAAAACGAGTCATTTGAAAAAATAAATTAAAAAGTTGTTAATTCGTTTACAATAATAAATTATGAAATTTTTTGCATTTTTTAATTTAAATTTTTTTCACGGGTAAATTTACAGATTACTATAATATACGATCCCACTTTAATTTGTAAGAAATAATTACTATTAGCTTTTGATGATTATTATTGCCTTACGTCCAAAGTAGAAATATTAGATAATAGATTTAATATCGAATTTATTATGCTAAATGATATATTGCCTAAAACTCAGAAATAATTTTAAAAGGAAAGAAAAAGCATCTTTAATATTAATTAGCAAGAAAAATCTATTTCAATGTATATATTTATTTAAGCTAAAAATACAATAGCTTTTGTTAATTTCTTATATTTCACTACAATTTTTAAATTTGATGTAATCTTTTTTTTAAGAAAACCACGATTTTTTAAAATGGAAAAATGATTATAGAATGATAATTATAAAAAATTGTTGGTACCATAAAATAGATCACTAACAAAGAAAATATCCGAAATCTAATTTTATCTGTTAAAAATGATTATTTCTTAATTTATATTTCTTTTACATAAATATAACGAATATATTATTAGTTATTTGTATAGTTCATAGAAGTTTTAAAACAATAAGAGAACTAGTAATGGAAAAGGGTCCTAGCTTAAAGAAGACCCCGATGGAAAAAAGGCATGAAACAGATTAAATGTTCATTAAGATGTTATAGCAGATGGTATTAAAAATGATATTGTTGAATAGTAGTGAAATTAATCAAGAGAAATATGATAGGTTTAGAACATTACAAATAACTGTTACTGCTTATGTGTTTATAATGTAGGAACCTATTGAAGGCCCAAAATTATTAGATTCACTATATCCAGCTGAAACAAAAAGAATGTTTTGCAATAAATGTCTAAAATCATTTCTTACAATTAACTAAATTAAATTGGATTCTGTAACAAATTAAAATTTAAAAATATGGTATTAATTTAATAATCAAATATAGAAATACTGTGTTACTCTATATGACTAAGCGGTTTGCATAATTTTATGATTTGGTAGTGCAAATTAGGAAGAAGAGTTAAATTCAGACTCTTTTTTCCAATCATAAATATTTTTATAAAATTAAACATGAATATCTTAATCTTGTTTCTTTAATTTATTTGTTACATGTACTTTACAATCTTGAAAAATGACGCAGAAAAATTCTTCTTAAATAAGATGTATTGTAGAAAATAAATTATTAATAATATCAAACAGAAAATTATTTCCTAATGAAAATAATGTTTTCCTATACTAAAAATGGAAAGTACTTTATAATTACATTCAGAACCATATCTAAGAGGGAGTTTTCCGGGTTCAATCCCCCCTCCCCGAAATGTCTGTGAGATAATAACTACTTGAATTAAATGGACCGAAATTCAGAATAAATTTATTTCTTTTCAATTTTTGACGAAAGAAAAGAAAATTAAAATTTTTATGAATTCTATGGAAACGACTATTTTTTATTTGTTTTTATTGTAGTGTTCAAATGTTGCATATACAATAATTGACTATAAGGTTTTAGTGTACCATTTATAAATTAATATATTTCATGATAACATACACGCACACGCACATACATATACATATATATATGTATATATATTTATAAAAATGTGCTTTTCTATCGAGTCTTAACTGGCATTTCTACTATCAGACTCCAATTCAGCGACAAGGCCATTGACAGTAGGGAAAGAGGTCTGGATCCTTCTTAAATAAAAAATTAATTTTTACTGTAGCTTCGAATACTAAAGATGATGTTAAAAATGACAAAAAAGGTTAGATTTTAATTTGAATATAAATAGAGGAAGTGAAGATGGCTAGCACAAAATTAAATATGATTATGTTTCTTGCTTTTATATGTAAAAACATTACGTACATAAAAAAAGTCGGTATAAATTTTAATTGAATTATAAATGATTGTTTATAACTGAATATTCAAAATATCGGATTTTTCAAAAAAAAAAACAATCGGTTCTTTTTGATGTTACTAAAATGAGGTTTATGTTGTATTATCGCTTACAAATCAGTCAAGCGTTTTGTCAACACATCTCATTTAACTGTATTTTGTTTTATTGTTTATTTCTTTTAACACGAAATAATTAGAACTTTTAGCCAGAATATTTCGAATAAAATTAAAGAATAGTTTCGTTTCAACGAAGTAAATAATTTATTTTTATTTTTTTGAAATTATTCTTACCAAAATTAAAAATATGAAAAAAACACGTGAGTATACTTCATCTTCTTCATCCCAGAAATGATTGCTGGATACCACATATTTCTATATTTTATACAGATATGTGTAGTACACTCATGATAAATCTATATATAACATAGGTCAGTGTACAAATACACTTGGAACTAACTGCAATCATGGGCGTTGCCAGCGGGGGGCAGGGGGCAGCTGCCCCCTCTGGAGCCTTGAAACTTTTTATCAACCGGCCATAATGAGTATTCATAGGCTCGTAATAATGGACAATTTGGTGGAAGACTTTTATAATAAAGTAATAGAACAATTTGCCAGAAACCCACGAAAATTATGTTTTAATTAAGATTTTATTCTTGTTTAATAAAATATTAAGCCTTTACAACTTATAAATTTTATTTTTCCTATAACTCATATCTTCTTTCTATTGTCGCCATTAGTTTTCGAGCTCATGATCCGGATATGGTAATCCGATCATTTTGTACTACAAATTACAAAAACAAAAGAAAAGGGAAAGATATATACTTTTCTCGCCCTTTTGAAATATATGGTTTAATAGAAATATGATTTTCCAATTTCTGTTGGAAATCAAGAGAAGATGAAGTGTTCTTTTCTTATTAAATATGGGTATATTAATGAAAATCGTATATTTTCTAATTAGTTCCATGAACGCATATTGGAAGAGAGCGTACCTCCTTCTTCGGGGTGAACTAAAACGCTGGCTAGATTACATTTCTGCTCACCTAAGGTCTTTTTTCAGTTCATCTCTTAATCTTCGTTTATCTTTTTCCTTTGTGTCACCTCGTGAATTTTTTCTTTTCATTTTCTTTTCTTATATTTTTACGGCTGCATGAATTTTCCTTTAGAAAAAACAATACCGTATGTAAAAACAAACGTTATTTCATAAAAAATTTCCCTTTCAAAGGAAATCCTATAGTTGTTCTTGATTTCTTGAGAAACATTCAATATAAAGAACCGAAAGAAAATTATAATTGGATAAAGTTTTATGACACTGTTTGAAATCACGACAATAATTAAAAATATGATTCTAGAAAAACGTAACCTAAGTAAACGATAACAGACCAGCGAGTGTCCATCAATTAAGAAACAATTTAGAAAATGTTGTAGGATAATCAAACAAACTTTTAATTAATTAGAAAATTGTATATTTCTGGGTTATCTGTCAAAACTGTCACCCTGCCTAGATACTGAATACCCGTTATTGAAACCTCTAAAATCAATTAAGCGACTGTAATAACTCAATTCTCCGATCAGAAAATAAGACAATGCTTGAATAAGAAGTATATCGGAAAGAGTACTACTTCTGCGAAGTACCGCTTAGCAAGATTTTATTCTAAAAAAAATAAGGAATTTAGAAACATATTGAAAACTATCTATAAGGGTCAGTACATATTAATCCCTCAGTATCGTTGTTCATTATTTGAATACTGAAGCTAGGTAAACCTTTGTAAGAACTTAGAAAAACATATTGATTTTTTGTCGATTTTACAAAAAAAATTGGAAACCTCTTGAATTCTTGATAGCTGGAATAAAGAAAAATAATATTATTTCGGAATACTAATTTGGATATCTAAAAGCAATCATAGTTTTAAAAATATCAGATAAGTTGAATACAAAAAATTTGTACAGCGAAACAAGCGTTTGATAGGATCTGACACTAAGAACTGATGCATAAAGTTAAATCTTTACTTCTAACAGATTATTTTCAGTTAATCAGATGATACATTTCAAATAAATTTTTCCGTATCCAGTAGGAATTACAGATTTATACGAAGTAACTGAGAGCTGCTCAGAGTTCCGATATTGTTTTTGTAACAGACTTGTCAATTGCGTAAAATATTATGATTACCGCAATTATGACAGCTGATGTAAATCCCATTACTACCTTGTAACATCTTCAAGAGAGGAGGAATGCTACAAGTACAAGAGTAAATAAACAGATGACGCATTATAGCACATGTAAATAAATCGCTCCAAGCCACAATTTTCTCTACGTGTTATTCTGTATTTGAATTGGTTATTTCTTAGGCTTTTTAATCCTTAACCAGTTGTCGATTTTTTCCGGTAACAACCACGTCCATATTTTTTTCTTCGGTTGACGTTTCGAATAGTAGTGCTCTATTCATTCCTTATTGTGTCTCTTACATTTTATCCATTTTTCCCTTTTCCATTATCTCAGTTCCTTCATTCTGTCCGTTTCTGATCGGATCAGTAATTAACTGATTCTTCCCTTTCCCCCCGCCGCCAAAAAAAAATAAACAGAAAAAAACAAAAAAAATGTTATAACAAAAAACAGAAACCATGGATATTGTTCAATAATAAAAATGAAAAACAAGTTAATACGGTCAGTTGGGTTTTAAAACTGATAGAAAACTAATGTAATATATAAAGAATAAATGAAAATAATTTTTTTTTTTTTTTTGTAGATTCTGTTTAACTGCTGTGGCTATTACAGTACGATAGTGTACGGTTTGACCGAACTGGCTATTTCACTAATACTATGTCACAGATAAAATTGCACTGGGGGAATTCTCAAGAATGTTAGTAACTGTTTTGTTATTTATAAAAAGGGGTCGATGGAGTGAAAGTGCTGGGCAGTCACACAGTATGTGGAGAGTTAAAGGGGCAACATTTTAGCAACAGAAAGGACAATTCACAGGGGGTGGGGCTCTCTGAAAAATAAAATTATGCGACAGGGATGTGCAGTCTGTGCGTTCGCGCCTAAGGACACGGCAATTTCTGCTGGAAATGTTTTTTTCTGGCTCGCACGGTTTAATTGAGGATTTGATTAGCCTTAAGAAAGTCTGACATAAGGACCAATGCGCTTTCCACGGGGACAAGAGATTATTAAAAACGCTGTTTGATAGATAAGGTGGAGGAGAGATATTATTATGCAAGGGGCAGCATAATGCTGCTCGGGCAGATGTATCGACACGTTAATTTCAGGACCAACATGCTTGGGCGCCTATAAAAAGGAAATGGAGCACTTCCTCTTAATAAGTTCATATAATATCTACTGGGTTCGAATTGTTAAAGGGTGTTTGGTGAGAGATTGTTGATAGAGCCGCGGATGAATCAGATACCAACGGAGCTTTCAGTGATGTAAGCAGTGCAGAAAGAAAATATTCCAAACAGAAATATACTCCATATATTTCAGCGTATGCAATACCGAACAATTGTCATTTAATCGAATGTTTCGAATCCTATCGCATGCTTCAAAGGAGCAGGCAGTTAGGAATGAAGTAGTCTCTGAGGTGGTTAAAATTAAATGGTCTCGGGGATTTTTGAATTGTCGCTGCTGTTAATTGAACGATATTCGGATGCAGGGATTTATTATATTTTATCAGGGAAAAATCAACATTAATGTTCAAAAGGGTCCATGGCGGGATTGCGGTATTAGGTGCTAGGTCGGGGAAGGAAAGTACGCTCGCATTTTGATACGATAAGAGGACTAGGATTTCCGAAAATAGGTAATTTGGGAACTCTGGGGTAATAGGGAAGTCATTTATGTGTATAGGAAAGGAACGATTACGAGACAAAAGAATGAGGGTCCTACGCTGATAATAAAAGGTTCTGAAATACTCTAGGGAAGGGGGGCTAACAAGGCACATAAACTAACAGAAGGGGAGGTTCTATATGCGTCAAATATCGTGCGAAGAGCCGTGTGGAGCACTGAATCACGAGATTTAAGTAGGGAAGAGCTGGCTGAAGAATATGCCTGGGACCAGTAGTTTATTCTGGAAAGGACTAAGGATTTGTATATGGAAAGAAGAGTTTTCGACGGTACATTGTACTTTGCGTTTGATAAATATTTGAGGGTAGATAGGAATTTGTGAAATTTAACTTTAAGGTTGGATATGTGAGGACACCAAGTTAGTTTAGGATCAAACAGTAGTTCAAGAAATGTAGCAGTAGGATGGGAATGGAGAGGACAGTTTTTTAGATTGAGACGACAGAGAAAATAATTAAATTATAAATTTTCAAGCCTACACCAGTTGATTGAATGTTGTTTGATAGTGAGATCGATCTGGACTTATGGAATTTAGTTGTGAGCTTGTGCTTTTAGACTTCAACACATCAGCATTATATAGATTTCAGTCCAAGGTATCATCACAGTGAATATTGGTTTTTCCGAAATGAAACTCTATTCATCATAATGTTAATATACAGACGATACGAAAAGTCGGCTGTTTTTACAGTTCGAATTATGTTAAAAAACATAAATTCTAATCCGTTAATAGTTGACATTTGCGGTGTTTTAAAAGATATAAGCCGCAGCAAAACCGATGATAGCAAAGTGATCTGAAGTTTGAAAGTTTCAATGTGGATACCGATTTAATATATTTTGGAAGAGAATGCCTCGATCAGTTGCGCTTACGTTTTATATCGTTACTTTTTTTTTTTTTTTAACAACAATTAGGATTCCATAAGGTACGTGTCCTCAGCGGTTATTTTACTCTTATTAAAATTTATGTCGTAATGTGCGTAAGATTTAAAAAAAAGAAAATCTATACTTATTGAAACCAGGGGTCGAAGCCTTTTTCTCGCTTCGCTTACCAACGGAGGTTTCTCCTCTCGCTCGCTGTGACCCATCTATACTAATATTATAAAGAGGAAAGATTTGATTGTTTGTTTGTTTGTTTGTTTACATTGAATAGGCTCCGAAACTACTGGACCGATTTAAAAAATTCTTTCACCGTTGGGAAGCTACACTATCTCCGGGTGACATAGGCTATATTATATTTTCAAAAAAATTAGGGATCCTTACTAAAACTCCAATAATGTAACTCAAAGTGTAAAAAAATGACCTAAACAATTCCTTACATCGCGTGCGCTGCAAAAACTTTTTTTATAAAACATTAAAATATCAATGTTAATTACCATCGGGAAATGGAAATTCGGATAAAGATCGCCTTAGCATCGTTTACAAGCTCATCACTAATGGAAATAGTGTGTTAACGTAAGGAATGAAAATTTTCGAGCGTTACCGTTATCTTTTGTAAAAGGTACAAAATGCCCAAAAGATTAAGATATCAACTTTCTAGAAATAGTTCCCAAGCGAGGGCATCAAAAATACGTCGTAATGGAGAATCTTTATCAGAAACTGAAAATCGTCATGCAAGTCAGAGAGAATACGCGTCGCAATCGCGTGCCAGAGAGTCGAGTATCGAGCGCTCGCAGCGGCTTGCTGAACAAAATTTGAGAACCTCTCAAGTACGCGCGTGAGAGTCGAGTATCGGGCGTTCGCAGCGGCTTGAAGAGCAAAATATTAGAAATATACAAGCTCGCACTAGGGAGAATCGAGCTCTGAGCGTTCCCAACGCCTTCGAGATCAGAGAGAAAGACAACAGACGTCAACGACTAGAGTTCGTAATCGAGTTTTAACTCACAGTAACAGATCAGCTTTCAGATACGTTCCACAGATTGATTATGCTCAACAATCTTTCGTCCAAATCGAAGCCATGAATAAGATCTGCTCCAAGTGTTCTGCCAAAAAATAGGCCAATGAACCTAATGGTATGTGCTGTTCTTCTGGAAAAGTTAATCTCCCCAATATTCACGAGCCGCCACGGTCAATAAAAAATCTTTTGACAAATAATCATTTACTGATACTCTTACACAGTCATGAACAGAATTCCGCGCGGGTGTAATTTAACAAATAAAGTAATTTTTTAGAATCATAATTCACGCGAGCAACGCCGCGGGCACAGCTAGTCGTTTATATTTTGGTATACGATAAAAGAATACTCCCGTAAAATGACACCTTATGATAAAAATATGCAGATAATCGTGTAAAATTATTTCTCCATAAAAAAATTCTTTCCGATGTTCAATTGTCAGTTGATGTCGCTAAGGAATGACGTGAAAGAAGTGAACAGGGATTTTCAAAAACTAGAAGTTGTTTTCTGCGTAGTTTACTGAATATATACAATTCCGCTAAAAACTTATACAAATTCACAGTGTCCAAAGAAATCCCAACATCGTGTTACTGTTAGATTGTGCCCTTAAATGTAGTTGTGGTTACCATATTCTTTTCATTAGTAGTGAAACATTTTTTTTTTTATTTTTAGTAAGTAAAAACACTTACTAAATATTAAATCTTGCATTGTTGTTAACGTGTTTATTAGACTCATCTTAATAATACTCCTAATTTTTAAATTTTGATCTATTGCATTCGCGAGTATTTAATTTAAGCTTATTTTGAGTGTTCTCGAGATTTAAAATTACGTTTTTGGTGATAATTTAGACATACCGGCAGTTTATTCGATATTGGAAATAATTACGTTTTTTACTAAACTTTCCGTAATTTAGTTAAATAAATTTGTTATTGGAATTATTTTCGTCGTAAATTTAATTTTCAATTAACGGGGCTGTAAAAAGGTCACAGTCGGAAAAAACGATGTAGCCTTCGCTTTCGATTTTTAACGGATCCGTCAAATTCGGTCGATAATTTTGGTCTCTTAAGAAGCATTATAATGGTTATAATTTACATACGAGTATGTTGTTTCACTTCTAATGGATATATTTTTAGGAAGAAGACTTAAGTTCAGGTCTTCTAATACGAATCGTATATATTTTTTCATGCAGTTAATTTTTACCGATCATATTATGCACGGCCCAGTCTTTCTCACGAGACACGTTCGCGATAGAAGAAATAAATACGTCAGAGTGTGAATACGGGAAATATATTTATTTTTTTAAGACACAAAATTTACTCGTACGATAGCGATCTTAAAGTTCATTATAGTTACTCACTTTCGCATCAACTCTTCTTACCCCTGATCGAACTATTTACATTTACGGGGAAGTTCTGTCTGTTCAGCGGATTCTACTAAATCCATCCTGGATCGGTAGTTTAATTCAATTTAAGAACGACTGCGCTGAAATTGTTACCCCAAGTTCTGTAAACTTTCTTGACAATAATTTCCGGTAAACATTCGTATTCGTTCAAAGCAGCTCGCAAACCAATATGTTAGCGACGCACTCGTGATTAAGTAAGAACTAACTAACCCCGTCGAATTATTGTCAGTGTACCAAAAAAAGGGAAAAGGCAATTGCACACAATAAAATGTACGAGCCAAGAAAAAGCTAGCATGCAAACGTACGTACTCAACTAATACAGATAAAAAAGCGCAAAGAAACAACACCGGACTTTATTAACAGTACCCGCAACCAGTACTCTTCATATGGAAAATTAAAAGCTAAAACAAAAATAGCCTTAAAAAAATACTACGAAAACGATACGTATTTAATCTGTCGAAATTTGCAGTCGACTATATTAATATTTTAACCGAGTATGCATTTATAAACGGTTAATTTACCGGAAAATGTCAAATTGACTGAAATATTTTATATTTTATCGCATCATTATATTGCTGTACAAATTGCGGAATATTGTTTCCACATGGATGTTAAGAAAAGTGTGCTTTTAACGAATTGGTTAGTTTGCAGAAAAATGAAGGTTTCCTGTTGGGAGATGAAGGTATAAGTAAAATCATTTGCTATATTAAGTAAATACGTTTAAAGGAAAATACTTCACTTTTGTATGTGTAAGAAAATGCTTCTATCGTCTAGCGAATCTATTGAAGAGTATTAATTATAAGAAAAAGTGACCTTACAGATTATCAAGGTGATCTGTGAAATGCCAAATCGTTTCGACTATTTGCTAAAATAATTTATTAACCCCTGCACAACTAAGACGATTATACTTGTCATACGCGTTTTCCGTTTTGTAATTGGCTATGACGAATATTTTCGCATTTTTAAAATTCCTCCGATATTCACCAGAAGTGACGTATATTTTCACTTGAACGTTTTTTATAGTACTATTTGAATGTTTATCCACTTATTTTAGGTACTTCATGACCGCTCGTGTATTTTATGTACACGTTTATTTGAACGTAATATTCTTAATTTGTTTCGTGATTTTGTACATTTCTTTTTTTTTATTAAAAAATAAGTTGCGGGTTCCACAACGCATACTGCTCGTCTGTGGGTGCCCAACACGCTTATCACCGTTTATTCAAAAGAGATAAATTACAATATTTCATTACAATTAATTTTACAATTTTAAAAAATAAAAAAAATAAAAAAATAAAAAAAGGACTATTTATCATCATACAACCAATTCCATTCTAAATGCTCCACGAATGCGAATGGTTGATTCTCCGCCACAGCCAGTTCCCAATTTATCTAAAACTTAATGTCACTCATTAATGTTATCAACCAACCGTTGCTTAATTAATACCTTCCAAGTTCGTATCTATTTTTGCATTATATCTTCTACGATCCGTTGTAATTAAAACCATTTCATCTGTATTATTATTAATCTTACTATTTATGTCTTTCGGTCGAATAAAATGTACCTCTCTATTATCCCTCGTTGTCCTGCTTCTTGACTTCGTTGATTATATTTGTGGTGTCTTATATTCAAGCAACCGGTGATAAAAGTAGCACATCCTTAGAGACATTTCGTTTCTCTCTCTCTCCACCAGCTTATATTACTATTAACCTGATCTTTGTCAGGGATTATTGCCTTTAAGAATTTCTTTTGCTGCCGACTAATTTTTTTGATACCGTTTGTGCTCTTCTTCTTTTTTGTGTTCTATTGTTTATTATTTATAATAAAAAATTCAAGATATGTTTAATCAGTATGCCGATAGCAGTGGTGGCGATAGTTCAATTTAGTGACGGGTAAGTTCGTTATTTCTTCGGACAGGGATCTAGAATTGAATCGCAAGTTCGAGAACTGCATCCCGGATATGTGTGGATTCGACATTTACACGCACGGTACACTCAACACTCCGCTAATTTGCAGTGATTTAGCACACAGTGTACTGTTACCAGTATTGGGTTAGATTACTTATAGGGAAATTGTGAAATATCTAATGTAGGAATATAATCATACACAGAGAGTTGTGTCTAATGGAAAAAGAAAACGATAAATTGTCCCGATGTTATCATTTTTCACTTTTCCAGTTCGTCCTGTATAAAAAGCAGAAAAGAATAGACGGCCTATTCCTTTTTGTTCGAGGTCTATATATTTTAGCGTCTATAGCGGAATGAGCCTGCATCTGGATAACATTCATCGATTTAGTATTTACTGGGTGGGAGTTCATCATCAACTGTGCGCTATAGGATACGAATCCGCGCATAGGTATTCTTCCGAACCTGCTCATCGCTAGTTCGATGTGTTCTATTGATTCAAATTTTAAAAATGAGAATGTAGATTCACATTTTCCTGAAATATCGATGTTTCCTCCTAGCGTGACGATAGAATTTTTCTCCATAACACGTGCTACCTTTTTAGGCGATGGTTATGAGGAGTGTTTCTTTTTATTGCAGTAACCGTGACGAGTATATACGCGCACGAAAATAGGTGACGCGCCGACATACTTTTTTTCTGCTTGGTGTCACGCAAGGAGTTTAGTTTCTAAATGACAAGCATAGAATTCATTTTTGAAGCCATTAAAAATGGATCGTAGTTTATGTTTTTAAACGTTTTACAAAAAATTAAAAAAAAAAAGAAAGATTACCTTTCATTAAATAAAACTCAACTGCACGCTGTAATAGAAAAAAACGCTGTCATCCAAAAAGTATTTGAACGAGAAATGGGAAGCGGTTGATGAAAATATTTCTTGCAGTATATATGAAAGTAAAAAAAAGTTAAAAAAAAAAAAAAAGAAAAAGTAAAATTTAAATTTGCCGATTTTCATTTCTTGCTGTCTTTCTAATTATTTCACAATTCTCATTGCTACATGTTGGACGGTCCGAGATAATTCAATCAGTATTTTGAAAATTGGAATTTAGTAAATATTTAAGAGTAATAAACATTCTCCATAATACAATTTATCATAAACTATGCCTTCGGAGTAATTTACAGTTTTTAATGCACAAAAAATTCTTGCGAATATGTTTCATGATCGGTTAATTTTTTCGTATGTTCAATTATATATGAGCCATCCCATTCAAATTACTTTCATTTTTCTTATCTGGTTTAGTACTCCACAAGTTCTTCTTTTACTCTGCTTTTGCTAACTTTTTACTGGTAACTATGTCGATCCATTTGATTGTTTCTAATCGACGATATAACGTCACATTTCGAATATTTCTCGTTTTTTAATGTTAAATTTATCTAATATCCAGGTTTCACTGCATACACTGACCGCGTGCATACCATTTAACTGTTTGTTTCCTTAAATCGAGGACATAATCGTTGGCATGTTAGGGGGTTCTTAATTTTTTATCTAAAAGCTTGCTTCGCTTATTCGAGGCGACACTTTTAGTTACGATTTCACAATGCGGATCTTTACTTATAATTTTTCTCGTACCCTGTTAGACATTTATACTGTTGACTGTTTAGTATAGCAGCTCCGTAATTTTTTGATTTTGTAATATTCACACTGATTCCGCATATATTCGGTAATTTTAGCTATTTAGACATTAATAATTTTATTCAGATTTCTCTGACTTCCTGTGACTAAGACACTAAATCATCTGCAAATGAAATAGTTTGATAAGCCTATCGTCTCACAATGTTTCGGTAACACTACTTGTTGATGTATTTTTCTAAAAACCAAACTAAGTGTGTCATCTTGGTATTCTCCTTCAACGTTTTACATACTTTTTTAATTATGTAGAAGAATTTTTAATGCGTAAAATATAAGACGTACGCAATCTCCGGTAATCTTAGCATTTAGTAGAAATTATGGATTTCGGTACTGAAATGATGACTAAAGTTTAAACACATCTGTTGTACATTTATGTTCGTTAAAACCTCGATGACTAAACTGAAAATTTTCTATCTCGTGCACCATTCATCACTAACCCAATTGGAATATTATTAGTCTCCGGTTACATATACTTTACAGTTAATTGTATTTCAAGTTCTAAACGTACCAATCATCTTTATTCAAGCTTTTCTAATTACTTATTGACCATGCTCCCGAATTAGATTCTATATAAAGTTTTTTTATACATGTATTTTTTTCAAATTTTCCGATTATCCTTCCGATTTTTACTATCATGAATAATTTGTCAGGGGGAATTTTTGTTTCTTGATTAATTTCCCTAATTTTCTTATACAATAAATCTGTTTTGCTCTATTGTTCTAGCTGCTGACATTTATTTTTACACCACTGTATTTTCTAATAATCGTACATCCCTATTTATTTCATTTCTTAATGTTCGGTATTTTGTTTTTCCTTTGCCGTGGTATTCCATTTTTATCTGAAAATTTTTTATATCTTTTTTTTTTCCAAATTTAGACGCTATATTTTTACAATTAAGGGTGGTCGGGCAATATCTCTTTTTTGAAGGATAAGTCTTCGCAAACCTCTATTTAGCTGATACGAAATCTATCTGACAATATTTGTCTTTGGCTGTTTCAACACAATCACATACACATATATGTATATATGTAGTGGAGATTATATCGCCAATGACATTGAATGCTTAAGACGAGAGAAAATCTCCTCGTTATTTTTCCAAAAAACTCTACAATGAACAATGTAAACAAAGTAATTACTATAAAAAATAATATTGTTGGACATTACACAGGAAGGTATAAAAGTTTTTCAAGGAATCAGTAAATTAAAATCGTTTTTCAAGGAATCATTAAATTAAAATCGTTTTTTAAGTGTATGAAACGTTTAAAAATAAAAACCAAAGTACATAATTCGATATTACTGAAATTTCGAAAAAATTCTGGCGCGAAGAAAAATAATTTATGTGGGAAAACTGTAAAGTAATACACACTAAAGGCAACAAAGGGACCGTTATTAATGTTAAATTTCAGATCATCTAAATTAGACATGTTTTGTAGCTAAACTATTAAACTCAGTTGCGATATAAACATACCTGCCAACATCGAATAATAATGATGAAAGAGAAGTAAAAAAATTGATAAATGATTTGAAAATTTCGTATAAACAATAAAAGCAAATGACCACGTTACAATTATGAGTAACCTGAATGCGGCGGTAAATACGAGAATAGTTGGACATTAATAAGAGATTTCAAACTTAGTGAACGAAATACAAGAGTTCAGACCTCGTAGAATTTTGTGAACAAGAGAAGGTTGTAACTACTAATGCACAGTTTATAATACTAAAAGGACGTATGCCTGTTTTTAATTATTCCACCTTTCCCCACCGCTAACAATGTCTCATTTATTTATTAGAATTGGTATATACTTTTAATTCATTTACAAGCACGAACGCCACAAATAATTCAGTGAAAAAATTGAATTTAAAACAATATAAAACAAAGAATAACGATATAGTACACATCGCTTAATATGAAACGGGTATTCGAGAACTGAATTAGTCTATTTGTATCATATACTGTGTATTTTATTCTAATGTTAACGAACTGGATGTTCAAAATTTACTTAATAAAAGAATTCTACGCACCGCAGAAGAAAGAAAGATCCTACACTTTTCATGAAATCTGACTCCAATGATTTCGCAACGCTAGTGACGAAAGAAGCGGAAACTACTATCGTTCTCAGTTTTTTTGCTAATCCTATAATAAAAATGTAAAGTCACTAATAATGTAACCAAACGAACATATCAAGAGATGACGCTAGTGATTGCAATAGCTAAGAATTAACATTGACATGTTTTGCTGATGTGTTTAATGATCGTTATACGAGATTATTTTCTATCTATAAAAATTTCTTTTTCCCGCGTAAAATTATCAAATTACAGTTTTTGTTAATCTATAATAATTTTTGAAGCTGAATGTTTAGCCGCCAGTTATACTATAGACGATAATTTTTTTATCTACGTACCAAAACTTTGGTTTCAATAACCGATTTGTCTGGCAATAACTAATAATAAAAATTGACACACAGTTTTATGCGACTATGGCGGTGGTTCCAACTAAATTCCTCGCTATAGCCGGTATGTCGCTGTATGTTGTCTTATAACCACAGTGGAAATCGATTATAATGACATCAGTTTGTACATTTTGTTTCCTTAGCTTGAAATAAAATACGGTATATGAATTGATTCAATTCTGCAATATACCCGCTTCGTGTTTTAAGCAATTTGCACCATGCCGTTGTTCTGTGTTTTATACTTGTTTTAAGTTCAATGTTTTCACTGAATTATTTGACGTTCGTGTTTTTGAATGTATTAAAAGAGTATCAAGCCATTCGTATAAATTCTTATAAACATTGTCAACAACAGAAAGGTGAAATAATGAAAAATAGACTGTCGTGTTTAAGTTGTTTTATAGAATTATGATTAATCGTTTATTCTCCAAACCCTTTTATTACTACGGTGGAAAAACTTGGTATCAAAAAAATTTTAAGGAAATTTCAATATATATATATATATATAACATTTACTGAAAATTAAATGCCATGAGCAGAATCTATTAATGGCAAATATTGTACAGTACAAATTGGTATTATTCCCCTTGATCACGATATTTTTTAAAATTAAAATGAAAATACATATAAATAAATGGGTAATACAATAAAAAAGAATTCGAGCATTTTTACGGTTTGTGCATATTTAAGATACAAACACTTATAACATTTTTAAGCAAAAGTATTTCGTCTTTCCGTTTTAGTGCATTCTTTGCACCTTCCTGTGTTATTGTTTATTTCTGTATTTTTAATTTGTCTAGATTTTCTAAAATACTATCATGTTTCAATAACTCGTTTGTAATAAAAAACGTTTATAAAACTTTAAGAGCTCTATTTTATTTGATATCGAATATAACGTAAACGACAAATCGGTTGTTACCACATTACTTATCCCTCTCAATGTAAAAAGTTTTTTATTCTTCGAGGGTGATAAGATGGCTTTAAAAAATTGTTACTTACCCTAACACCAAAAATTGTTTTTGAAAGCAATCGCTACCGTATTTAGTAACACTTTCAAATCGATTTCTTACAAATACTAAGAATGTACAGTTATGCGCGAACTGAATTCTAGCTTATTTTGCTTACTGTTTAGGCTCAATAATTTGTCTTCCGTTCAATACTTTACCCCTATTTCTGTAGCCTGCAATAGGAAAAGCACTCATGAATATATCGAAAAACCCGGTACTAGAAAACAACCTTTTTCCACCTCCGAGCGGGTATTCAGTGGTTTTATTAATTTTCTCTGATCAGAATTTTACTTGCATTATTCTTGTCAAAGGCGGAATATGATGTTTATATACATATACATATATATATATATATTTTTTTTTTTTTCGGTCAGTTCAGTTTGATAAACTTTTGGTTGCCCTGTCATTAACTTAATCGTTTTTGAAATCCCAAGTATTCTCATCGGTTGCTTCCTTGTTTTTTCTTGTAACTGTTTTGGGGCAAAGGTCATTTCTATGGCCAGCTGCGGTTTTATCGAAACCTAGTCTATTATTCTGGCATGATCAAACAATGAGGTAACCAGTTATAAATTATCTTGGAAAGAATTTTCCCCGTCACCCGTAACTAAGAGATTCTATAGTAGTCTGTGAATTATCTTTCCCTCTTTTCATTTATATGTATTTACTATAGCCGAGATATAAAAGTTTACGGAGATTACTTCTTGTTCCCAGCTCATTTTGGAAAGTCTACAAATACGTTCCACTAATAATATTAATTCAACTGGTTTTAATGTTTCTGGCGAGATACCTTTCGGTTCTGGTACTTCCCATTTTTCAACCCGTTAACCGCTTTTAAACTTAATGTACGCTTTATTTTATAGTTTTCATAAATGAGTTTCCTAAAATGATACAAGGGGAAGAAAGATGAATTATTCCGTTTTTCATTGATCTTGTTTAATTCGAAAAGTCCTACTTTCAGTATTTCTTTGTAATGTATTGGTCTATTAGTATTTTGTTATTTTATAGGCAATACATTTTATTAGGTGGTCTATATATTTCTTTAAATGCGGAATACGATCAGTGTAATCTAGCAGTTCTTTAACTTCTCATCATTAATTTTTAAATAATCCAATTGTTGGTTGAGGGTGAGTTTTGACCTTCCTCAGACGTTTCTTGTTTTCTGTAAATTCATTATTAAGCAATCTCGTATACAGATCCGCTTATCTTTAATAAAACTGAAAATATTACACGGTCGCTGCTTTTATAATTAGTCTTTGAGTTTATTTTTATTTTTTTTAGTTTTTGTATGAGTTATTCCACATAGGAATTAGCGGAGTAAGTAAAAGCTCGGACTTCTTAAAGAGGGTAGATTGTAATGGTATGTATTTCAAAATGCAGATTAAAGTTTACTCTTTAGTTTGTCATAAATTACGAAGTATTTGAAATATTTTGATATTCAATCATAGTACGTACTTTTTAACTGTTACGAAATTTATTTGAAAGCGTAGGTATGTGGATGTACTTTTTGATAATTTCATTTTTAAAATGCTGATGATCTGACTATGGGAGCGTAATTTTACATTTTATTTTTATTCCTGATAATCAGTTCATTCGAAACACGTGAGTGATGAAGCTGTAGACCATTTTAAATTACTTGTCTCGTGTACTTTTTTAAGTTCTTCATCTTCCTGAAAAGTTTTGTCAAGTGTTACAGTAAACGTTTTATTTCTTCAGCTCGCGAACTACTGTCGCATTTCTCCTTCACAAAAGGTGTATATTTTTATTCAACAGTGTTCGGATGCTCCGAAAATTTTAATTAATCGTTTTCATCGCAATTTTGAGCGATCTTGGCCTTGGCAATCCAATTAAATCACTTTAGGGAAACAGTATATTTTTAAAAGAGTGCTTTATTGCACATAACGCAGCCGAATACTTATTTCGAGAAGCTGTGTGATGTTTAACCAGGTATGCTTCGGCATATTTTATTTCATAGACATGAGTTTATGTATCTTGCAGTGAAAAAAACTGCGGAAAATACGATCGATCATCTAAATTTTCATCTGTGAGAAAATAAATGCCCGTTTCCACTTGATACGCTTAAGTGGGACGATTGAAGCAATATTATTCAGTTAAGCGAAAAAGGTTGTATCGGCTTAGTAAAATGCTTAGAAACATTAGATTATTATTTTTTCAGTCATATTGTAGTTTATTATCAGGGCGAAAGAATAGTTTTCTTAAACAATAAATTACTGAATCAAACATAGCGAAAGATAAATTTTAACAGTTAACAATAAACTACATAAAATCGAAGGTTAGCTTTTTCTGAAAAATCAAAATGATTGCGTTTGTTTTTATCTTTTTTTTCGCATCATTTATGGCGGGTTTTCTAATTTCAAAATTTCCTTAAAAGGAACTATTTTATTTATTTTTTAACATTTTCAGTGTATGTTATTTTAGATTTGATTTTATTTATTTTTTTTTGTTTCCTTTAATATTAATTAAGCACTAATGAATATGTATAATCAAATAATAGAAATATTATATTGATCACGGAAACCGCAAATTTAATATTTTCGTTCTTCTAGCGCAGTTATAGTTTATCTCTTTTTAAAATTAAATCCAAAATATGGGATTAATTTATGTAAATAATTTTTCAACAATTTTCTCAATATATTTCTTTCATTTTAATAAATATGCATTACTTATAATGAAAATTGGTTACTGCACAACTACATCCGAATACTTCCTGTATAGAACAGGTAACTTTAATTGTAATTAAACACGCTCATAAGATAATATAGGTAGTTAACAGTGGCGTGCCAAACGGAGTGGCAACAGAAGCAGTCGCTTTCCAGAGAAAAGTATATATTATAGCAATATATATATATATATATATATATATATATATATATATATATATATATAACAGTTATTTAATAAAAATTCAAAAAAAATTAAATGAAAAGCTAAATAAATGTGAAGAGAGCTCGTTTGAATTAATTAAAATACAATTTTTAACCATATTAAATATTATATCGTCGTCGCAAAAATAAAACAAGGTGACCACCAGAGGACCGAAAAAACAAAAACCAGAAATTTCAGATACACTTGGAAAAAATAAAAATGCGATAAGAAAAAATCATTTAAAGTAAAAAAGAAAACCGTTTATAGCACATATTTCACTTCATAATTAAAGCCTCTTTGTATTTATATAAAGTATTATCAGCAGTGACAAAAAAGAAAATACATTCTTCTTTTTTTTATTAATGTATATAGGCCTCTCTATGTATAGGGGTAATTTATCTTTTTGTCCTCTCGGGTAGTGAAACGTTGGCACATTACTGATAGTTAACCTAATTATTATATAACAAACTATTATAAGTTTTTCGGTCTCTGTAGTATATTAATTAATCGCTAATAACTGGGTTGCTTCAAATTCACAGAAAGAAATGTAAAAGAAAGGAAAAAATCATAAACTATTTTGTCATCATGTTTTTTAACTTTTATCCATAAACGGACACAATTCTTTTTTAAATAAATCCTTATAATAAAAGTAAACGATAGTCACAATTGATTTTTTTTTTTTTTATGAAAGATTGAATAAATAACTTTTCAAACTTTTTTAATTGGAAAAAAGATTATAGTAATTTACGGCTGTAATTTGATATTTACTAAAAGGGATTTGCAATGGGACGCTATCGCAAGTTTTTTCTGCTTTTTTCTCTCATTATTGTGTGATACTTACAAGTTGAGCTGTATTAAAATGATTTTAAATTATTTTACATGCAATCACATAAAAAAAAACCCTAACCAAACACGCAATATTAATACTGATCATCGGGTAAACACTGGTTTAAATTATTTCAGGAAACACGTGCTGGCCAAAAAGTGTAACGTTTAGTCATTTAAATTCTTTCTCAAATTAAAAAGAAGATGGTGCAAAGGCATCCTTTAAACACCAGTGAAAGTACGTTTCCGTATTAGTTAATATTAAATCATTTATTACCATAAAGTGTTAGACATTACTGCAGGCCCGTGCCCAGAATTTTGGAAAGGGGGGGTTTTGAAAATTTTCTTCGCATATTTATTTTATGAATAACAATACATTTTTCACTAATATTCGTACTATTAATAATTTCTATCATTTTGATTTACATAAATGAATTACCCCGTATACGAACATTAATAAAAATTACATATATGTTATTAATTACACACGTAATAAAAAATTTTGCATAAGATAATAATGAAGTACCTAAAAATATGGAGCATATTTTTTTTTTTTTCTTTTAAAGGTAGGTAAGAACATCCTAAAAAATCTTTACATTTGTGATTTTTTTCAGATTTTTGTGTATTCATAATAACTATTTCAGTTCTCGGGGGGGGGGGGGGGGGGGGGGGTTAACACCCCCCCCCCCGTGGACACGGCCTTGCATTACTGTAATTCTCAGCGATTAAAAGCCTGAACTTCTCATTAAGGAAACTGTGCTAATTAGAGTCAGGGAATAATATATCTTTCACAAGTATTTATCGTACGATATACCGGTACAGTTCAAATAAAAAATAAATCTTTCCCAAATAAATTTATAGTCATAAAATCTAACATGTATAATAATGAAATTATCAAGTTTCTTTTGATTCCCGTCCTTTTCTGTAGCTATAATTATAATGATTTCTTTAGCCGTTGCATTGTTACAGAAACTAGTTCGATTTTTTTCATGACGATTACTAGAATCATTTTTGTTTTGTACTTCAAAAATTATTATTAACCGACCCCGTTTTGTTCACTTTTGATCCAAGTTAATATTAATTTTTCGTAAAGCTAATATTAATGATTAATAGCTGGAAACACACTGTAATTAAGCGCTTATCACTAAAAAAGTCGAAGTTTCGTTTTTTGCCCGCTACGAGTCCACCAGAGTCATATGTTTGGCACATTCCACACTAAAATACGTGAACTCTACAAACAAAAATCGTTAATTGTTTACTTGTACGTTAAAAGCAAAAATGTCTTATTTAACATTTCTTTTGTTATGTGAAATGAAAAGTCGAAACAAATTTTCGATAAAAAACTTACGAAGTACACAACAATTTTGATTAGCTCAATTTTTTCCCCTTTATTTTGCAAAATTTAATTTCATATTTTTAATAGATTTTTTATCTGAATTTAAATGTATATCAAATCGACTTAATAAATTTAAAAAATTTTGAACCATCAGCTCGTGCCGGTCGGTGCTGTTACACAACTTGCAGCAAAAAAAATCGAAATTGTTTTAGAAAGAAATTAAAAAGAAAATATGTATATATTCAAAAGGGAAAGTAATAAAAAAATACTGACTGAGATAATATATTTAAGTTATTCCTTGTTTTACTTTTTACACTGTTTATAGTTTTTAACGTCACCACACACGAACAAAACCAATTCTCACTTTAAAAAAAAAAAAAATCGTCGGTAGCGAATGAGAAATCTTATTTTTATATTGACCAGGGCCGGACTACGGCTATTGCTATTTGAAGTGTTTGATCATAAAGTGGAAAAGTATTGTAGTTTGGTTTCTGCGTGAAGGACAAAACATTTTTAACTTCGTGCGATAGTTAGATTCGATGTTCTTAACTTTTGTTGTGACATTTAATTATTCGATGAGTAAATTTCTAACTAAAAAGTGTATAAACATATTTCTAAGTAAGGGGTCAGTGAAATTACTTCATATTAGGAATACAGCATACTAAAGATTTTTAAAAATGCATATCTGAATAAATTTACAAATCAGATATGTTCAAAATCATTAAGATTAAGAACCCATATTTAGAAATCGTTTATAACCAGTTTAAAAATAATTAAATATCAGAAACTAATGGGTTTAAATAACTGCTTTTAACCTGATTAAATTTTATATTCCGAATGAATAATAGTAATTTTTTTTCAAAAGAAATGTATAAACCGTAGTATTTCCAAAAGATAAAATTCCGTTCAAAAATGACAGAAAAACTCAGCCAATAAGAAGTGTAAAATTCGCTTCGTTCTAATCAATTTTAAAATCACGTCGGAACTATTAGCACATTTTAAAAAGACTCACTCAGAAATGATTTTTTATTTATTTTATAGCAAAAATATTTTTGTAAAATGTGAACTTTAAAAGCGAATACAAACAATACTATTCATTCCTTTCAACAAATTAAATTTAGAAAACTGGAATTTTACACAGCAATTAATATATAAAAAATGTTTTAAAAAAAGGATTCAAACATTAAATAATAATATATGTTAATTTTTTTTTGCAAATATTTCAACTGAAATTATTTGTATTCAAATATATGTATAGAAAGTCCGTTTAAAAGATCAAATTCTAAAAGAAGAAAAAGGATTAAATTGCAAAAATTATTTAACCCCTTTAAAAATAATACTTAAGAAATTAAGAACTTTACGTAAATTTTATTTTTATTTTCAAGTTATTTTGAAATATTTGTTATCTTGTATTTGAAGAAGACGTTAAAAAATTTCTGTGTAAATACAAACTGCCAGACATGTGTTTTATTTTCACGCTTTAATAAATAAATTTAGTTCTATAAAATTAACAATTCCCGAATTTATGATAACCGTTAAATGTCTATTTCATCATGTAGGTACTAATTTTCATTTTATTTTTGGACAAAGATTTTTTAGTGTTTTTTTCAATTTATAGTAAGTTTCTTATTTAAATAATTAATTCTTTTAATTTTTAGGTGAAGCCTTCCGACAAGTGTTCATAATAGAATTCCCTAGATATTAAGAATTATACTAAAAACAAAAGAATTCTAAGAAGTTCATACTTTGTTTTCTTTTTTTGTGTGTGGAGAGGGGGTAGAATTTACGAATGAATATTACAAATATTATTTTTTTTTTAATTTGTCAACGCAGTATTGTAACTTGCATTAATTAATTTATTTTTACATTTCAGCTAAAACTGGAAACGAAATTTTATGTTTTTAATCGTATGGCTGAAACTGGAATTTCAACGGTAGCCGAAAGAACTAAAACCCAAATTAATCCAAAACTTTAATCGAAATTTAAATCTGATTTCCGAAAATTTGTTAGAAATATCAATTGAAAAAATTGTTTCGGTGGTGCGATACCTTCAATATTCTCAAACGGCACATTTCTGACGAAGAAATTGATATAGCAATCAATGCATATATTCAAGAGGTCCTAGTAACGAATGATACATTAAAATTTATTATTAGTTATATACAAAATGCGGACGATTAAATAATTCGCTAAATCGGCAAATTATTCTTTAATAATATATTAATTAGAAATATTTAATTAGTATTAGTCGTAGATTACTTTTATTCAGCGTCAAAGTTAGGAGAGAGAGGCTTGATTGAAAAATCTACAGTTGGTTCTCATTATAACGTACCTCAATCAACGGACTTTTCAAAAAACAAACTAGTTACTAGCTGGATAACAAATGCGACCCATAATTGAAATTAGTAGCAAGTCCAGTAGTTTTATGAATATTTTAGGCGATTCAAAGAATTTATAATTAATAAATAACATAAATCTGGTACGCGGTTAAGAATTTGCCAAATTTTTCCCGTTAATTGGACATTAATATGAATTTATATAATTCTTTTTTTTTTTAGTTTTTAATGAACATTTTATAGTAACTGTATTCAATTCGGGTAAATATAGTTCTTACAATTTTCTATATTTAAGCGTAAAAATTAAAGTTAACTTTTTTAAAATTTAAGTGTGTGATTGTTTGCCAATTCTGTGCCATCAGTGTGCGCTGATTCACACGAAATGGATTCCCTTCTATTGCTGGCAACAGATGCAAGGGTCGACGTCGTTGTACTCACGGTAATTTTGATTTATCGAACTTTCACAACAACGGACTATGCCTTCCCTCAATTAGTCCGATATATCAAGGACCGATTATACTTTTAATACGGTAATACAACTAGCGTAAAATAGTGAATTATAAAGAGAAAATTGACAAACATACTCATTATTGGGAAATCAAATACAGTTATGTGTTTTTCTGCTTTTCTGCGTATAAATATGACACGCATAAAAATTAGATATATTTTTTTTTTGCCTTAGATCATTGCCTTCAAATGTAAGAGCAGATAAATTTCTTCGAATCTTCCAAGCAGTTTTGAATGTCATTACAATAATTGTATCAGTTATTGAAAAATTGTGACACAAATTATAAGGGCAGCATTATTTAGCTCCATTATAAAATTTGTTGTAATCATTGAATTATTATATAGGATTATAAAGCTTAGTAAAATTTAAATGAAGCAGAAAGGAACTCATCTAAAAAGTAGCAATACCTTCACAGCTTTTAGAATTGATCAATTTCTGTAGAACAGAAATTTTAGCAAAATTTAGTGTAAAATGGTTAGTCCTAAGATTATTTTTTTAAAGGAAATCAATATTAAAAAAAGGATATATTTCAATGGGAAAAAAAAATGATATAGAGTTTTAATTTTGTCTTAATTTTTGAAAGCTATGGAATACTGACATGTTTCTTTTTCTTATGATTTAATTCATTAATTGGAAAATAGATTATGTAGTCAAGAGAATGTGCCTTGTAAAAAATTAAATTAAAAATTAATTACTACAAAATTACTACAGAAAAATTACAAATAGCGAGTGCATTTGTGAAAATTCTGGAAAAGTATAGCACTTTTTGTTTTTCAAATCTTTGAAAATTGGAAGTGACTAAAAACAATAATGAAATATTATTAATAAATCTTCAAACAAGTGAGATTAACATTTAATAATTTTATAGGAATCTAATTAGTTTAATAATAAAATTAAAACAAAATATCGGAATTTTTTCCAGCAAAATAACCTCATGAATTTTCTTGTGTAACTGCTGCTATACATTTTAGTTTGCAGCATAATGTAGTCGGAGTATAGATGTGGAATGTTCAGCGAAGTTGGTGTGTTAATTATTGTTTTAAATGTAGAGTTTTCGTACTTCCCAGTTGTTAAATAGTTAATAAATCAATGAAATTTATAAACACTAAATAAACATAAATTAATATACCAGAAACATTTTTGGGAATTCACTATCTTCAGTCAGAAACAAATAGAAAATATATTAATAAAGATGAATTTAGTATCAAATATTTGGAATTTGCAGAAAACCTAAATAATTTATCCCTAATCCCATAATTTCATCATTCTACTCTTTTAGAATTAATAATTTTTTTCTTCTGTTAATACTATATCATATTGTGGTAATTTAATAGTAGTTTATTCATTGCTAATTTCAGCTTAAAGTTATGAATTTTCCTTTCTAAATATTCTTACAGTTTACTTTATTGGTAGATAATTCGGTTATTTGCAATTTAAATAAATGATTGTAAGATTTTCATATGCAACCTCTTCATGATTAAAACTTATTTTTTATTGGATTAATGAACAGTAAAGTTCGAAGCTGAGACAACCTTTAGTTGTGTTGTTGTTTTTATATCATGTAGGCTGTGAATTATTATTTTTATACTACATAAGTTGTATATTATCATTTATTGTGATTATTATATTCATCAATATTTAAAATTAGTTGAAGTTATTTATAAAGAGGATACTTAATAATTTGATTTTTGTTTCTTTTCCTTTAAATATTACATTTATTAGTGAAAATGTATGATTAGAATTCTAAATGAAAATCGATAACTGTATGAGATAATCAGAAACGGATTCTTCTAAGAGACTCAAGGGTTCGAGTCCCACATTTGCATATTAAAAAAAGAGGCATATCATTTAATAACAAAAGACATTTTTTTAATGATACAAAATATTTTTGAATTTTAAAATACTTTTTTTGAATAGAATAAATGGCTTATTTTTAAACTGTCAAAGTAAATACATTATACGCTTAAGTCTACTTTAATCTTATTACACTATGACCGGTTCTCAAACATCAATGGCGTTCTAAATAACTAGTTTAACGATCACATGATGTACTACCAAGGAAAGCGCGAAGGCTCGATGAATGTGGGTCTTTACAATTCATTTAAAATACATAGGGAAACGAACAAATATGAAGTTTTCCGATCGTAATTTAGCTTGACTTGGGGCTCTCATAAAATAAGCCCATGACGATCGCATATACTATTGTTATTGCAATGTACAAAAATTTGTGTACTCATATGTTGAGAGTCACAATTTTCCCGTCGCTGTGCGACTACTCATATGACAAGTATTTCACTTATTCTTCTTTCTTACTTTTTTTACTCATTTTGTAAATAACAGAGTCATTTACATTTCACCATGTCATTTTAAACTGCTAAAAAAATTTTTCCTCCTGTTCAAGAATTTAAATGTGATAGAATTCTAAACAATTATTGAAACTGAAATCGAATAGGGAAAATAAAAATTTTACTATCACTAAAAAAGTATGCAATATGGTAATGTTCTAAATGAAAAAATTATTTTCTCATAGAAGCGAAACTGCATTGTTAATTACCACTGATAATTTTAATAATTATTTCAGCTAGTTTGAAATCAACTTTTGGATTTATTATTTGAATGCATCTCATATTAGGAAAAACAATTCATTTTTTAAAATTTCAAGACATTTAGATATTTAAATATGCTTTCTTGGATATTTACAGAATTACTTCTTTGAAGGGTTATTTATTGAGCCGTACGATTTCTACTCCTTATTACAACTCTTATATTCTGTCTTTCCCTTTTTGGTACATTATTTCTGCTATCATACTTTCTTATTATTAAAATCTGATCTAACAACAATTTAATTGTCTCCTTCCCTTTTAAATGAGATCTTTGACTGACGACTTACTATAAAAAATGAAAATCAAATAGATTTAAAAAATTTAGTGACTGAATACCGATTTAATGCCTTAGCGTTAATATCTGTAAATTAAAGTTTAATACATAATATTTGAAAATTTAATGAAAAAGTCAATGATAAGTTAAACAAAATTACACTTTTTGTTCAAAACAAATAATCATATTTATTTATATGTATTTTTCAAATTTTTAATTAGAAAATGCTACTGTGTATTTTACTTAATTTTTGTATATTTCTGTATCTTTTTTTTTACAAAATAAATATCATTAAAAAATTTTATTTAGCTTAAAGTATAGGTAGATGATAAGTTTACATGGTGTTTTTTACCTTCAAATTGTAAGTTTAGATAAGAGCCTCCCAAATACAATTTGGTAGTAATCAATTTTAAATTTACTTGACAATGACTACAATCAATGTTTCTCCCTTCAAAAAGTTTTGTGATATATATTTAATTATTTATTTCGTTAGAGTATGGGTGTACCCTACTTTTTGTAAAGGATGGTTCTTAACTAAAAGAAAAAAAATAATAAAAATATAAAAAAGTAAAAATCATATATTTTAAATTTATCTATTATAGCCATTGAAGGACGACAAAATCTTAATGTTTGTTTTTCCAGTTATTTTTTGTTTTTAATTTATGCCTGCTCCGTTCGCATGCCTCCTTTCCCAGTATTTTTCCTTTTTTTCTTACAAATGTTTCCTTTTAGTTTTTAATTTTTTCTCGCATTAAAAAAAAAAAAACAGATTCTTCTATTTTATCTAAAATGTTTTCATATTACTATTAATTTCTTTGTGTTTTTTACTATTTATTTAAACTAGTTCTATTTGAGTTGTTGTTACCTAATAATAAAAAAACGCAGTTTAAAAGAACCGAGATGCTAATTTTATGATTGGGGTTAATTAATTAGTGAAGTGTATTACTGATTAGTCATTATTTATGCAGTGTCTGCATCAGTAATTTTTTAAAAACTGATTTGACATAACCATTTTAATGATTTCTATATTTTCTTAATTTTCTGTATAATTATATGTAGTTAGTTTCTTTGAAGATTTTCTGATGACTGCAAGTTTACAGAAAATAAAATAATGCTTATTAATTTAAGATATGTAAGAGCGGGGGATCGATGCTCTTGAATATATGCAGGGTACCATTTTAAGAACAAATATAAGAAGTAAATAGTTACAAAATTCATAATAAAAAACAAAATAGGAATACTTAAATAAACATTAAAAATATTTATTCTATTGAAAGATTTAAAGAAAAATAATACTGAAATAGCACCTATTAAAATAATTTATTTCTTATATAATTCTGATGTATTTCAAAGTTTGAGGCTTCATGATCATGGAATATTAAAAATTATTCTATGATTATGAAATCTTAAGCTTTAAAATGCGTTAAAATTATACAAGAAATTTATTATTTTAATAGGTGTGTATTTCAGTATTATTATTACCATAAATAATGAGTGATGTCAGTGAAAATGTCAGATTTAAAGAAAGTTGAAAAAGATACAACTTGAAACAAAATTAGTTAAAAATGATCTTTTATTTTCCTTAAAGACAAGTAAAATATGCACATATTAAAAATTCCTAATATTATCAGTCTTAATAAAATTTCAAAAAAATGTTTTTGTATTTGTCTTAAATGCATTTAAATTATTTTATTGCTTTGCATAGATTTTAAAATACCGCTATTAATGTGCAGCTATATAGTTTAAAAATTATATTGATTTTATAATTAGATGATGTTACGTATTTTTGAAAGAATCTAATCTATTTTTTAATTATAATACATTTCAAATGAACAAGTAATAAATCTATCTATTATAGCATTTAATAATTAAAGAAAATAAAAAGTTAATATTTTGAATTACTTTTCATAAAATAACTGATAATTACTAGAATTACTATGTTTAAAGTTAATTCCAATTAAAATAAAAAAAATTAATAAAAAATTTTTTTTTGAAGAAAGTGATAGCAAATTGTGAATAGCAAATACATTTAATGTTCTTAAAATACATAAAACTATAAAAAGCGCTTACAATAAAAATTAGAGCTAGGCATTTTCTTTTTGAATGTAATAAAAAATAAACAATAATTAGTGTTTAATTAGTTCGATTATTATTAAAAAATATACAGAATTTATTAATGTTGTTATCGATGTAATTTTAAAATAAAATAAAATTTTTTTAAACTAAATAAGCGCTAATTTTAAAGTCGGTTGTTGTAACACAACCTGGAATTATCTGTGATTGGTGTTCACTACGCTTCATTCGTAGTTAGAAGTAACATCTGAAAATTCACTATAAACAATTGTAATGTAGAGTCTTTCGGTTAGGTGCAAGTGTTGTGTTTTATTGGTGTGTTACGGGTTTTCTTTTCGTAAGTTTTCTGTTTTAGTTTAATTTAAAATTTATGATTTATGTAAAAGTTTAACATTCTGAATATTATTTTTCATTTTGCGGTTTAAATAAATTTTTATTCAGTTATTTTAAACGATGTTAAATTTTATGAGTTTATTTCTTGTTCGTCCGACGACGGTAGTTAGAAAGTTTGTTGCTGGAACAATTTGTTATAAATTTTGTTTATAATTTTTATTAAATAACGTTCAGGATTGCTGATTACGGAGAACGTAATGTTTTTAATTTCCGAACAATTAAATTTTTAACCGCCTACGAATTTTATAAATTTTTTCCGATACTAATGTATCAATTGTTAGTGTTATCAACAGGTTTTACACATAGAACTGATATATAAAATTAGGTATTTTTATAATTTATTTACTAAGTATAAATATGTTTTTCCAATTAGTTTATGTGCTACTGCAATTATAAATTACATATATTTATTTTGCGATGATTTTTTTTTTTTTCACGATTGTTATTTTAACGTATTTATCACTAGGTAATAAAATATAAAAAATTGATATTTACAAAATGTTTTATTTTATTTATATTTTAATAAGGAAATAAAATGAATTATTACAATTTCTTACTTTCTAATTGTATATTAAATAAATAATCGTCAAATCTTTAAATTTACAAATTCGTTACGCTAGAAATACAAAACTAAATACATTTTATAGGAGTTTAAAATTTTTCACTACAAACTTTAAAACTAGATATTTATAGATGGTGTGTTTATGCCGGTTAAATAAGACCTAATGTGTTTTAAACGTTCGGTTGATATTTTGAGATGATTCGATACAATTTATACATTTATTTTTAATGAAATTCTTCTATCATTTTTTACATTTAACGCGTTTATATGTTAACATGAACTAATGTATATATATATTTTTCATAATGTGAGTTTTGAATTGTTACAGTTTAACATTACCGATTACTTTTCACGTTCGTAACTTTTGATAATCTGAAATTTGCTCGTAATTTTTTAATGTTTATTAAAATTCAATTTATGTCTTATAATTTTGATTATATTTTTTGTATTACTAATTAATTCCAAATTGTGAAGAAATAAAAGTAAATGTAAAAATAAAAATTAATATTTTTAAAATATTTAAAATAACCGTTGATCATTATTTTAATAATTACTATATTAGAACTTTTTTTAAAGAAATAAAAGAAAATAATTCATTATGTTAACGATAAATTCGAGAATAATTGTTTATTTTGGTAGATAAATAATAATCGTAAACAATATTATTATGTTTTGCACGTAATGTTGTCAGTTAAAAGTATATAAAGTTTACAGAGACTGGTTAATTGGAAAAACATTTTCTAAAAATACGAAATATAGTCAATTATGTACGTATTACGAATTTGTTAATTTAGCATTTTATAAACAATAAAATTTTTGACTTTACTATTAATTTGATTTCAGTAAATGTAGGTCCAGTAACAAAGTAATAAAGAATACATCTTCCTCAGCAACAACTAAATAAGAAACAGTAACATGTTTTTTCATCAATTTTCTCACCTTTCCTCAATGTATATTTGGAATTAATGAAATCTGTCATTTGCCGCCAAGCTCTGTAAGCGCAGGTAAAGTAACTAAATAATAAATGTATTTGTTTTTTTTTTTTTGTTTTTTTCTTTTTAAAACATTCTTTGCGCAAAATTTACTTTATGTATAAATTAGACTATTTTGATTCTAATTGTAACATGTTTTAGTTTCCTTTAAGTTTTAAGATAATAGTGTGTTAAAATTTTTCATATAATTTTAATGCGATATTTTATATTAATATCTAATAAATTCATTTTAACTTTACGCTAATGACATTTTTTAAGTAAAAGTAATATACATATGTTAATTTAAGTTTATTTTTATTTTGAAAACGAATATTTTGTCTTTAAATTTTACATATCATTTTTAGAACTACATCAATAATGGACATGTTTGAACTCGAAAATGACCTCCCAGATGAGTTAATGGCATCGTCATCATGGCCAACTACAAATTCTGATACGCCGGAGACGAATAGTGCTGACATACCTGCAACAGGGCCTGGACCTGGTGGATCTCTTATCGGTTCTCAGGACCTACCAAATAACACGCATAGACATGTTACTCCTCATTTAATACCTCAAGTATGTACAGTTTTTCTGATTCATTTTAGTAGATTAAAAAAAGACTTAAAAACAAGTGAAATAGATTATTTGTATTTTTAATGTCTTAATATTTAAAATTAAGATGTATATTATTTTTATATCTGTTATGAAACTATAATTTGATCCGAGTAGATTTTTTGCGCTTTAGTTTATTATTTAATTATGAATATTTTTAATATAGCCCTTAATTTTTACATTTTTCAATTATAGAATACCAAAAATTTAGTTGCTAATTCATTGTTGTCTGGCGGAGGTGTATTAAATAAAGCAAGTGCTCTTAAAACTGGTGCTGCATCAGATCAGATGGTAGTCTTTCCAAATGCTTCTTTAGCGAATCAAGGAATTGCGATCTCAGTGGGAGGAATCGGAAATAATATTGTCCCTATTACTAGCTCTATAAATAATGTTTTGTCAGTATCCGGTACGTATAGATCTTTTAATCACATTCATTTCTTATGACCTGACGAAATATTTATATTTCAATGATATAGAAGCGTTGATTATTTAGTTCAAAGAGATGTTTTTAATAAAGTTAAGAATTAATTATTTACACTTATATAAAAAATAAATTTTTTTTTCTCTCTTTTGTATTTGTAAAATAACAGTAATACTATTTCATTGTTAAACTGTTATATAAACAGGAATTCATGGACATCATGTTCAAGGATTGGCGAACGAAACTTTACTATCTGCTCAGACTGTTGCTGCCCTACCACAGCCACAGCACACTAATCATTTAGGTGCTCGTGGCCAATCTCATGTCAGTCATTCTGTTGGTGTTAGTCAGGGATCTCGCCTTCAGGTATGTGCTTTTTTTTTTTTTTTAATTTAAATTTTTACAGTTTATATTATACTGGAACAACATTATTTGGTTTTTGAATAAACTTGCGTGAACTTTTATTGCACCTGAGGATGAAAAATTAGTAAAAACATTTTTTAAAAATATTCAATTTCTTTGCTTAATATTATTAACTAGGAAGTGTTAAAGCAGCATTTCTTCTTTTCAAATGTTAGGAATAATATGCATCATAAGAATTGGTCCTTCAGGTTTGAAATTTGAAATGGTAACTGTTACTTGTTACATGTTAATACCTATCACGAATGCTCAACTGAAATGATTTAAATTAGGATACAACGTTATTGTGTAGTGCATTACATTTACTAATCTGGCAGTGATTAATGAAAACTCTTTCATTCAACTTGTTAATTTTTTTTAATGAACTTTATGTTATGTCCATCCTGTCAATTTAATAATAACTAAAATATTTATACGTTTTTTCCCTTTCTTTACAAGGTATAACTTTATAAATCTTAAGTTATGTAAAATAATATAACAAAACTTATTTAAAAAAACAGTAACAGTTAACTTAAATTTTTATAAATTATAATTCGTCTTACTATCTAGTCTTATTGATGCATTATTTATTAATTAATAAAAATAATTATTCAAAATATTAATCCAGAAAGTTTAATTTATAGATTGTAATTATTGTATTAAACATTCATAGAATTACAATAACGAATCTGATGTTTTAAGAATAATATAAAGATTTGATATTTCAATCTGATAGTTCTAATGTATTTTAAATATCTAATATTACCAAGAGAAATATTAAATATTAATTTTCCTTTAATCACTTTCTTCTCCTCAAAGAAATATTTAGAGTTTGAATATTAAATGCGGTTAATTGAAAATGATGGTAAAATTTTTCTACTTTGTCATTATAATGAATAAGATAATATTTCTTATTTCGCCAAATAATAAAATTATGGAATTGGTTTTCAAAATTTCACATTACTTACGATAAACAATTGGGTACTGGGTGAACTTCTAATTTAGTATATCGGTAGCATCATTTTACCATGTTTTATGTTTTAGGTTACTCTTCGCCTATTGTCTATAGCGGATATTGTTTTGTTTTTTTTTTTTCAAATCTTTTACCTATGTCTATTAACAGGTTATTTTTAACTTCCACTCGTCTATATTAATTATTTTTCTATTTCAATGCTTCTTGCTCTTGTATGTATCTTTATTCATAATATTTGAAGTTACTCGTATTCATCGTTCCTTCCATTTCAAAATTTGGGCTCTTCAATTTTGAAATTTGTAATGCGTCTCTTTTCTATGCTCTAATGTAGAAATACACAGATTAAAAAAAAAATCAATTCCGTAACTACCTAAAATTACTTGCGAATGACATTTTTTTTATTCAATTTTATAGTCTTACCTGAAAATGTTAGGAATTTTTAGTTCACCTTTTCTATACTTAAGACGACAAATATTCAAATTTTCATCAGATTAAAACTTTAATTTTTTGTTGAAATAATTTTTTCTCTTTTTAGATATTGTATAAATCTTGTGTTCATGCGTTTTTTTTTCTTATTTTTTCATTTCCATCTTTGCGCAATTTCTCAATTTTAATATTTTAATTTTTATTTCGTTTTTTTTTCCTAAGGGTTTTGGAGCTTTTATTACCATTGTATCTTTTTATTAATTCGTAAAAGAGTAATGTTATTTGTAAATTTAATACGGCTAACGAATTCATTAATACTTTATTCTCGTTCTGAATAATTGGGGATATTTTATGCCTTTATCCTTTTCCGTACTAATTTTATGTTATTTATGAATTCCATTGTTTGTATATTGGTGTTCTGTTTCTTTTTAATCCTTTTTTAATACTAAGATTCTTGCTAATTTTTTAAAATATATTTATTAAATGATTTCTAACTATTTTTTTTTTTTTAATTTTCGTCATATTAATTTTCTATTACTCTTGCAATGTTATTTGTATTTTTCTTTTTTTCTGACTTAATAACGTAGTATTCTACTTCTAACATTGTTATTTCAATTAAATTTGTTTTAATCTCATCGCACTTCTTCCATTTTTCTCGTTTTTGAAATGAAAAATTATATTGCTGTCATGAACATTTTTGATTATTCTTTTTTGCAGTAATTTTTATTGATGCCCCAAATAGTTTTTCATTATTCATTGTATTTATTATGTAGTTTTTTTTTCCTAATTAATTTTTATTCACAGTTTAGTGTAACATTTTAATTCATTGCTTGGTTTTTTAAATATTTTTAAAATATTCCGTAAACGATTTTCTTGGACTAAAATTTTTTTTTCCTGTTTGTATTAATTTTATGTTTCCAATTTTTTAGCTAACGGTTTTGTTTTCTTTTCAAGTAATCTTCTATTTTTTTTCACCTTTTAATAAACTAATTCTTTTTTGATTTTTGTTTTTCAGTGTTGCGAAATATAGTTTTTCCTTCTTCATTTTAATTTATGGTATAAGTTATTAATATTAATACTTGTCAAAATCAATGGCCCTTCTGTTTTTACTTTATTTATTTTATTTTTTCTAAATATATAATCTGCATGTTCTAAATAATTTTTATTTGTAATAGTTTTCTGTATTTATATCATTTATTTCTTATTCTGAATATTGTATTTTCGTTTTTTTTGTTTTTTTTTTTCTTTTTATTATTATTATTAGTATTATTTTTGATTCACATTCAAATCAGATATTTCGTTTTTGACTTTGCCTATGTTAATTCGGTCTTCCTTTTTCCCTATGTCTCAACTTATTTTTTAAATAATTAGTTAAAATAGGATCTGTAATATTATAAATGTTAAGATTTGTATGTAATTTTAATGTTCTTTCAATTATAAAATAACCTCATAAATAATTCTTTGTGACTACTTAATATATAAGTTTAATTTTTTTTTACATATTATTCATTATGGTGCTGCTTATATTTTCTATTGTTACGTTTATTTTTCCGTTCGCCTTTTAAACTCATTGCATTGACTTGTTTCTACTTTTCTTAATATATTTTGTGGTTATGTTCTAATAGTTCGATGTTTAAAAATTATCTTAATAGTTGACGAAAGACAATAACAAATTGCTATTCAAACCATCGTTACACATGAGGTCGGTGTATATAAATACATTCTTGAACTGAACCTTTCTTATACACACGTGCGTTGCACATGAGATTTCCATGAACACATCCTATATTTGTACAATAAAATTGTTATTTAATTATTCATGTTTTAAAAACTTAGCAGACAAAAATATCATACCATTTCCTTTTGCATCTTTATTAATTGTTCTACCATGCGATGAAATTTCCAATAAAGTTGTATTAAGGATAGTACAATTTAGTAATCTAATACGCGAATTACTTTATAAATTTTCTAAAATGTAAGTTTTTTTTTTGTTTTTTAGAAATACATTTGTGAAAAGAAAATTTCCATATTGACATTTTTTTACTCCGTTCTAAACAGTTTTGTTTTATTTTTGAATTTTCCCCGTTATTATTATTATTATCACGTAATATTTTATACAGAAATTTTTGCGTAACTGGAAAAGGTTTTCTGTATTTTTTTTTAAAGTCTCTTATAATTTTTTATAGTCTTGTATTGTAAAAAGCACTTTCGTGTATTAAACAAAAATGTATACTTTCTTTTTTTTGTCAATAGGAAAATGATTAAATTAGTTTTGTTATTAGTTATATAAATCTTTTATGTTATTGTAAATTTCTAATGAAAAATTCTTTGCAAATTTCAGGGTATGGCTGGTTTACCATCGGTAAACAGCATTAATCCGTCTGCCAATATTATTGGAAATGGAAATGCTAATACGAACGTTGGTAATTGTTATCCATACACACCTCAAGCTCCTAATATTGGAACACCTCCACAAATTGGAGTAGTAACGTTACAACAGCGAACGGCGAATAATCAGAATTTGAACACTTTGCAAGCACCTAGATTTTCGTCTGTTACTAATATACGTAAGTATATACTATATTTTATAAAATTCCTATGATAAGATTATTTAGCAAAATAAAAGTTTACTTACAATATGCTATGTTTTATTCTTTTTTAACTCCTTAGGAAATTTAAATGCAATAGGTGAAGGTGGTTTACTCGGAGGTCAAATACAAAGTAATACGCCTTTGCAACCTTTAGTTTCAGTTCCTTCAGTAACTACTAGCCAGCCCAATCAAAATTCACATAGTATGTCTGTGTCGTCAAATAATTCTCAGACTTCTACGCAAAGATTAAATACCGCTCCGGATCCTGAGAAGCGGAGACTAATTCAGCAACAGCTTGTTCTGTTGTTGCATGCTCATCAGTGTCAACGTAGAGAAAGTCAACAAGTTAACGAGGACAGTAAACGGGTAAATTTTATAGTCATTAAACTTTGAAATGCCGCAAATTTCAAATTACAGTTTATTAATAGTAAATGAATTTATACATTCACTTTATTGTCGAATGTTTCTTAATTTCTTGCAACATTAAAAAAGATATTAATAAGTATTTAACTGCTTTCCGAAGTGTCACTGGTTAAACGTACACTAGGGGTCGTTGGCGCGAAACAGCGTAATGAATTACTGAAAATTTTTATAATTATTGACTTTGTTCTTCTAATGTGTTTATTTTCTAAGTAAATTTATTATTAAATTCTCAGCTTGAATACATTTTCCGTTTTCATCAAATGCTTGTATTTTAACATTTAAAAATATCGTAATGTAAAATTTATTTCTCCAAATAATTGTATAAAGTATAGTAAACAATTAATTATGAATTACTGAAATTGTATTATTTAATATATAAGATGTCATACGTACAAATTTGTTTTTTTAAAATAAATCATCCAATAAAATTCCTATAGTTTATGATAAAGTCTAGGCCATTTATCAGTTTGGCATTGCTTTTATTAAAAAAAATTTTTACACAAAAATAATTGAAATAAAATATTTCCATATGTTTAGGTTAGTGATTATAGAAAGAACAGTCGACTGTAAGAGTAATGAAACTATAAATGATATACTTAACTATAGTTCATAGCTTTTCAATTTTTTATGCTCCTTGAAAAAAAAATCTCGTCGCTTTGCGCCTTTACTTAGAGTCTACAGCTAAAATTATGAAACATGGAACTATCTTTAGCCTAATATGCTGAATACAGACTTAGTAACTGCTATTGTTCTGTTGGGAAACTGAATAAAGAAACGAAAAAAATGAAGAAATACAAAAAGTACGGATAATTGTTTTATTTTTCTGTTTGTTCTACATGGTCAAGTAATGGACAGTATGGCTTTATGATAGCTAAAATAACTGATACAATTTTTTGAATCTATCGTTTCAATATGGCCAGTGAAGACTATCAATGCACAATTCACCACGAATAGTCGATAGAGCGAGATTTGTTTTGAGCTGTGATCCGAACATCACTGCTATTTTGTACCGATTACATCATTTATTATTTCATTCCATTTAGTGTGTTGTACGGATGAAGCCGAAAAAATATTATGTAACCGTTCATTTCAATTTAAATAAAATAAAAAAAAGTAATCTTTCCGTTAAATATCATGAATTTTCTGATAATTATTAATCTTTGCAAATAGTTGAACAATGCCTAAACCAGGTTGCCCTCTTTTCTTTCATTTCTTTCATCTATCCTATTTGTACAATCATTAAAAAATTAACCATCTACCCAGATACAAATATTAACGTTGAATCTCGTCACATTTTTTCTGCTCATGTATTTTTATACAGGGCCGTGCCCAGAATTTTGAGGGGGAGGTGAATTTTTTTCCGCATACTTATTTTATAAATAACAATACATTTTTCACTAATATTCATACTATTAATAATCTACATTATTTTGATTTTTATATTAATTTACATAAATGAATTACCATATAAACAATAAAAATTACATATGTTATTGATTATACTCGTAATAAAAAATTTTGCATAAAATATTAATGAAGTACCTAAAAATGAGGAGCATATTTTTTCTTTTTTTTTAAACGTAAGAACATCCTAAAACATCATCAGTATTATTTAAAATTTTTGATTTTTTCAAATTTTTATGTATTTATGACAACTATTTCAGTTGTAATGGGGGGGGGCAACCCCCCATGGACACGGCCTTGTATGTGCCTATATAAACGTAGCCCCATATATATATATACGCTGACTTACTATAAACCCGTTTATCCTACTACAGTAGTATTCTTATTATAAGCGCGTTACTTTCGTCTCCCTTCCAGCGCACATTTTGTCTCCCTTTCCACGTAACGTTTTCGGGCGGTTAGGTCCCGGCTAAAGCATGTTCCATGCTAAAAGAAATTTACAACAGTTTAAGGGTATATACCGTTATTATCAATAACGTCGCGACTTACTTGATTATTTGAAGTTTTTTTCTAGTCTAATTGAAAGATTTTTTAGTAAATTTTTTGTTAGTATTTATTCTTATATTCATTCTTTTTTTTTTTTTTCATGTATAATTTGTATTATTAATATATTAAAGATGATATGCTTATTTGGTTTTCAGTGTTTGTTACCACATTGTAAAACTATGAAAAATATATTGAAACATATGACGACTTGTCAAGCCGGTAAATCGTGCTCAGTTGCCCATTGTTCTTCCTCGAAACAAATAATTTCCCACTGGAAGCATTGTAATAGGACAGATTGTCCGGTCTGTCTTCCACTGAAACAAGCTGATAAACTTCGAAATAATCCAAACGGTAGGTTTTTATAATACAAATATTTCACAGTTTCATATTTAATTTAAAAATAATTGCTTTTCTTCTTCAGATTTTCTACATTGAAATTGGTCAAATAAATCATAGTTTTAGACGATAATTAATGGATATCTCAGTCAATAGTTTTTTATACGTTCTATTCTGGTAAATAGGGTATGAATTATAACAAGTATTGAGAGTTCTATTGCTTTTTTTCCCTGTCCCTAATCGTATCAATTGTGGAAGCTTCTTAATTTAGGATTTTTTTCGCAACATCTATTAGTCTTCTGTTTTACATAGTTCCTGATTCGTTATTTTTGTTTGTGTTTATCTTTTGTAACATTTTATACTGTTTTGTTTTTTTTTAGATAGATTTTTACGTTTGTACATTTTGCTGTTTTTTTTATTTTTTTATCCACAAAATTTTTCAAATTTTTTTGATCTGGTAATATACGAATTTCTTGTACATTATATACGTAATGTTTGTGCTTATAGGATTTAGGTCGCCTGCATTACTTTATAAAAATAGAGCATGTATATCTGTGGGTATGTATACGTATTAATTACAACGTGATTCTTAGGCCGGCTCCCATTAGATTTTGTAACAAGGAGTGATTTATATTCTTTTGTAGCATGTTAAGTTGTTTCGGTAGTTTAATTTTAATTTAAAGGAAATAAGGATAGGGTTTTTGTTATAATGTTATTTTTTTGGGTCGATGCCGGTAAGAATTACGTTGTAAATTTCGATAATTTTATTCGAAGTATAGAAGATAGAAATGTAAGCAAGAGGTGTCAAGGGGCAGAGTTCCTTGCGAGGCCAATATGATCGAATTTTTTTTATATATATATATGGTAAATGATGTGTGTATAGTGTGTTTGATATGTAGTTCGCATAAATTTGTTAAATTTATCATTTAATGATTGTATTTGCAGCCCCGGTAACAACACCTTCTGCGACAAGTCAACCAAATCCGTCAGCTTCTGATATAAGAAGAGCGTACGGTGCTCCGGGCATTCAATGCCCGTCAACTACTGCAGGATCTAATACTGCCGGCTCACAACTAATTAGTGGTATCGGTGCATCAGTATCTTCAACAGGTATTAGACCCACCGCTACCGTTTCGCATTCTCCTGTCGTATCTATTTCTTCTCAAATAAATTCCAACGCAATTTCTCAAACACAAAGTACGTTTTTTTTTTTTTTTTAGTTTATTGCCTTTATTGTTTAAAAATGATCTAAATATGAACTATTAAAAGTAGTCTGGTTGTATTAATCCGATGTTTTTGAATACACTTAATGATGGGAATATGTTTTTTCAAATTACGTATTTTATTGTTGCAGTTTCTGGGATCAATGTTAGTATAAGTTCAACCGGAATCAATAGTATGAATCAACAAAACATTGTGGCTCCAAATGTTGCGTTAGATCCTACTACAAATACTGTAATTGGAAACAGTCAACCTACGTTGCAAACGCAACCGTCTGTTGTTAATACGACTTCACATCAGGCAGTTGTGTCATCATCATCCTTCGTTAGTAATTCAGAATTGCCGCAGAATTCTAATCTAAATGTAAGTCTGTTATATACTCGTGTTATAATGGTAACATTAATAGAAATAAACCGATTTAAAAACGTTTTATTAATCGTTTTACATTAATTAAAAACGCAGTATCAGCGATTGTTTAAATTTTATTGAACAAAAGTTCTGTTTTGGATTTTATTTTTAGGTATTTTATTTATGTGAAATTTAGTATTATTAAAAATAATATGATCTCTAATATTTTCGTATACAGTTATTGGCTAAGTTATTTTTTACCTCTAGTTAGAAAAAACAGAGAAGAAAAAAAACAATTGAATAAACAGAAAGTAATAAAGCAAATAAAATTAATAAATAGAAAGCTAAAAGAAAACATAATAACTAATAGAAAAAAATAGAAATAAAAAATTTTCTTTCAGAAGTAGGTTCTTGATATAAAAGTAGCCAGTTATCGTAACATACTTGGTTAAGTACTGGTAGTTCGTTTGGGAAGAACTTGGTTCGAATCCTATTGCCTCACATTTAATTACAGAAAATTTTCATTTTCAATGACCCGTTATTGCCCCTTCGCCACCAAAAAAACAAACTGTAATTGGAAAATGGAAGCATTTTTCCCATGGCGGAATAATAAATAAAGCATTATAAAGATTGTTAATAACGGGTGAGAAACAAAATCGAGAATAAAAGACCAATGAAGATTTGTTTTAAAGACGGGGAATCATAAAAACAAAAATATTTGATGAATGCAGGGAATTTTCTTTATATGGGCATTGAGGAGTTTCAGCTTTGTTGAAGCTGCTACTTATGTATACATCTTGTATGATCCAATTGACGTCTAGCGGCGGCCATATCGTCTTTTTGGTTCAGAAGCAGTTTTCCAAACCTGTACTATAGACTTTATTTAACGAAGCTTGCAAAAGGCGAAGTTAGCAACCAGTTTCTGTGCTATGATGTTTTCACTCCTGATTTTATACATTTCTTCAGTCAGGTGATAGAACTGTAATATTTGATACTGACAGAGCCACAACGGCTCCCTTTAATGTCATGTTTGCTGATTCATCCCATGAATATCAGTCTAGGCTAGAACACGAAACAAAGTTACTGTTTGATCTGGCTTTGCCAATATTATTTTACAGATTCTTTGGCTATTAGATATTGATCATGGCTGAAAATGTAGATAGTATATTAAGAGTCAACAGTGATTCTGACTTTGTTATTAACAACTGATATAATTTGAAGCTTATCAAGAATTCAACGGTAAAGTAGATAACATATAATAATTCGGCGGATAAAAGTTAAAACAGTTCAGAATTGAATAATAACTAGTGACAATTTCTCCTTTGGCAACAGAACAGCCAATGAGGCCATTCTGAATTTTATATGAAAGGGACAGTTCCGCCTGGACATGTTTATTTGCGATTTAAATAGTCTATCAGTAATTATTATAAGCTCAAAACTATATCCATGATTCTATGTTTTTCCCTGTGAAGCGGAAAAAATGTTTGTTTTTCTTCTATTTATGTATTAAGCAAATTTTGAGTAATTTAAATATTTTGTTACACTTATTTCCGTGTATGTTAATATATTTTTTAAAATTAATATTAATTATAGATTTCGATGACGGTAGTGGAAAACCGCATTTTAAACGTTAATTCTAATATTCAAACTGGTCACATTGTGGCCACTCCTCAACAAGGAGTTAAGGAATGGCATCAAAATATAACTGCAGATCTCAGAAACCATCTCGTGCAAAAACTGTACGTATTATTTTACATCATTACTGTATTTTTCACAGATTTTTTTTTTTTTTATATATGATAACAGTGTATTTTTGTTTATAATCTGTAATAAAAAAAAAAAAAAAATTAGGATTCAATAAAAGCTAGGAATATATATATTCAAACGGTTAATTAATTATTGAAAAATACTAGTTTTTTGAAAATGCAATAAAAAGGTTTCTAACTATTTGCTTTTATTTTTAATTTTTGTGTAATTATATTTCTGTGGCGTTTTAATGGTTAATTGTGTACTATGATATTTTTATTATTTCGTTATTATTTCCATTCTAATAGATTCTTAATTATCGACTATGATGAATTTACAACATTAGAATTAATAATTATTTTTTTGTTTTTATAGAGTGCAAGCTATTCTTCCGACTCCTGGTTCACAAGCGGTAATTGACCACTCTATTATGCAAAACTTAGTTTCTTACGCTCGTAAAGTAGAATGCGACATATATGAACTCGCCGCTTCAAAGGTAATATTTGTTTATATTATATATATATATATGTTTATTATTATTTTTATGTAGAAAAGAAATAGCGATTATTTTTAAAACATTTACATTCAAACGGTCATTTTAAAAATGTTGATTTATTTAATTGTTATCATTAAAGATTGTAATATTTTTTTGTGAATGTAGAAGATTTACAAATATTAAAGTGTATTAATAATATAAAATCCACTTTGTCTAATAGCTGTAAATTTACTAAAATTAAAAGTGACAAATGTTACGGAATTAAGAAAAATATTTAAAAACTTTTTTTATTGAAAATAGTAAAAAATATCTTGAATAGTATTTTGACAAATTGAATTTCGCATTTTATTTGTTTAATATAATAAAAATGGGATAAGAAAGAATTTACAATTTGAATTAAAGTATTTAATCGAAAATATTTTTTGTATTATGATGAAATATTAAAAGAGTTATATAAATATTTACGTTAACGCTGAATGTTTTTATTGAGATAATACGGTGTATTAACTTATATAACGGATGAAGTTATAAAATTTATAAAAATTGTTTGTTTCAGTCTGAATATTATCACTTGTTAGCTGAAAAGTATTACAAGATACAAAAGGAATTGGGTACGTGAAATATTTTTTCTTTTTTTAAAGTATTGAACATTGAATATGAAGTAACATTTTCTAGACTCCGATATAAATAATTGAATGTATAAATTGCAAATAAATAGTTCAAACACACAGTTGATTTGACAATAAGCATTGTAATATAAACATAGTTTGTTTTATTATTTCAAGTAATAAAATCGTTTGTGTTACCTTCAAATTCTTCGTTACTATTTATAGTTACATAAATAAAGCGCTCTTTTTTTTTTTTTTTTTTTTTTAATGATACACATTTTTAAAAACAACGTAATCTGCTTTTGACAAATCTAAACGTATAAAACCAGTTTCGATATTGCTTAAACATATTTCAGTTTTATTTTATTTTATAATTACGTGATGATAAATTAATTTGTATTTTTTTTTTTACTTGGGGATTATAAAGAGACATTTTAAATTTATTAACGTTACTTCGTAGACATATAACTTGAGAAACATTTTTTTCTTGTTTGCTGCAGAAGATCAGATTTTGTTTTCAACAACACACACAGCTAAGGGTTTTCTTAGTATATGCTCATTTTCAATTAAAAATTTAAACTTTACAAATAAGAAACCAAATAAAAAATAGAAAAAAAATATTCATAGAAGCAATATTACACATCGGTCTTATTTATCTTGCGTAAGAAATGTACCCCAATAGTGTAATTTCGCTAATAAAAAACAATCTGCTAATTCAAGAATTAAGGAATAAAATAAAAAAAGTGATGAATAAGAAGAAAAAGTAATTTAACAATTCCGGTTTCTTTTTAATAAAATTGATCTGATTCTGATGTAGAAAACCGAATGTGTTGACTAAGGAATCGTTCTAACTTAGAACTGTTTCTCTGGAATGTTTTCGCATATTCTTGTTTAGCAATGATTATCTGCTACCGATGATTTAAGTATAAAAAAAAAAAAGAACTTGACGCTTCGCGCCTTCACTTACAGCCTACGGTTAAAATTATAAAACATGGAACATGCTTTAGCCGGATTTACTGTATGTGCCGATTTTGTAACTGCTGTTGTTCTGTTGGGAAATTATGAATGAAGTACAAAAAGTACGGATAATCGTTTTATTTTTCCGTTTGTTCTCCACATGGTCGTTAGAAGTAATGGACAGTACGGGTTTAAGATAACTAAAATAACTAATATAATTTTTCGAATCGATCCTTTCAATGTAGCCAACGAAGACTATCAATGCACGATCTACCACGAGTAGTCGATAGAGCGAGATTTGTTTTAAGCTGTAATCCGAACAGTTCTTCTATAAATTGAACCAATCGGCGATTTTAAGGTTTCTTCAGATCCAGATTTATATCGTCAGACAAAATAATGGATATAGTACGGAGTATTGTCTTTTTTCAATAACTTTGAAAATCTCTGTTCCCTTAGGTATGTAAGTCATCAAATTCAATTCAAAGAAATCTTCAATATCGTCCGTGTTAGTGCCAGGTGAAATGTAAACCGTTACAATCAATACCCGCTGACCATTGATAATGCTTTCGCGATAGCGCAGATATCACCGCAGCACTCTTCGCTTACTGCCACGCTTCTGTTGAGTTCGAACGAATTTTTGTAAAATTTCATCAGGATGTACGGAGTCGAAAATAACGCGCGGTCCAGGATCGACTAAATCGAATGAAATTGCGTAATACGTGCACTCAAATACGCTGATTCACTATAAACCCGTTTGCCCTACTACAGTGGTCCGCTGAACGGTTTATCGAATTCCATGGGGTAATTTGTTAAAACCGCGAATTAAGAATTTCCAATAGCTCGACTCCAATATGCTAACTTCCTCTATGAATAATGCGCTGCTGACTTACTATAAACCCGTTTGTCCTACTACTGTGATATTCTTATTATAAGCTCGCTACTTTCGTCTCCGTTCCTGCGTAACGTTTTCGGAGATTAGGTCACGGTTAAAGCATGTTCTGTGCTAAAAAGAAAACTAAATCATCACCAACATTAAGTGGTCCATTAAAACAGAGGGCCGATTATCTGAAAGGGCTTAAAAGCTAAAGGAAAGGGGGTTGAAATTAATTATTGTTTCTTTTTACGTACGGTTTTTGGGACTGCAATTGAAACCGGTAAATTCATATAAATGTTTTGAAAGTTATCTTCGCAGATATGGTTTTGCTTTCTTGAATTTGATCCGAGATTATAGAGACATTTATTATTGATAAAAAAAAGATACTGTTCTCTATATTTATCACGATATGAGTTTTTATGTAGCTATGAAGAGTGTATTACTTTTGATGTATAAAATGTTATTTCGTACAGATGAAAGACGACAAAAACGGAAGGAGCAACAACAACAACAGCAGCAGCAACAACAGCAACAGCAACAGCAGTCAGATCTTCAACTGCAACAACCGCAGCCTCAGCCTCCTGCTACTCCGCTACAACTGCAGCAACAATTACAACAACAGCAACAAAATACTTCTATACGGCCTGGCCTTCCTACTATTGTACCGTCACCACGTACTGGTACTCCTCATACGCTATTTACGCATTCTCCCATTTCTCCAGGTAATTTTATAATGAATAAATAAGTAAATAATTTATGCGAAAATAGTTTATTGTTATGCGTAGATTTTTTTTTCTCCATTATTTTATTAGACAATCATCTGGTCATTTTATTTAAGGGATCCTTCTCGTCCTGTTTCATAGTCTTTTGCGCCTTTACAACTACAATACTCCCAATAGAAGACGAGTTTTTACAATATTCCTACTTATTTTTCTAGTTTTATTTTTACTTTAATTTTTGTAATATAACAACTTGGTATCAGATTTACCAAAATTGTACATTCTGTTTAATTTAATCTATTGTAATTAGTAAAGCAGCAAGTTCTATTTTGTGCGAAGAATTTACCAAATTTATATGATAACTATTGTAAACCGTAAAAATGATGTGCTCGCATACTTGATTTTTTATTGATGAATATCTTAAAATAAAAAAAATTTTATTTAACTTTTAATTTGTTACGTCTTTTATACTTTTATAATATTTGAATAAAATTCAATTAGGGTCTTTCTAACTTTCGCGTGTCTTGAATTTATTTTTATTCACAGTTATTATATGTTTTTGTGTTTGTTCCTAGTCCCGTTGTATGGTTGAAATCTGTCTGTGCGGTTTATAAAAGATTGAAGTTAAAATATATCATTCGCTAAAAAAATTTAACACAGGTCGATTGCGTAAACGTATATTTTGATCGTTGTTTGTTTTTTTTTTTTTTTTTTCTGTTTTAATAAAATAAACTTAATGTTATTTTTGGGAGTTTCACTAAAATTTGTGTAAACGTGTTTTATTGAACAGCTATTCCAAATAACCAGCTGCCGAACTCGCTGAATACAAATGTGTCAGCTAATCGTTTTGCATTTCCTAATACTAGTAGTCCTCAGCAATTGCAACAACCTTTGACGCCTTTACCTAGACCAAGTCCGAATAATTGTTCCACTGCCGCTCTTAATACACCGACTCCGCATACGTCCCCGTTTAATATGGCAAACAGTACAACTAGTCAGTTTCTTAACACTAATCAACAACAGGTATTGTATAAAATTTTTCTTATTTATCGTACTTGAGTATATCGTTACATCGACTAAAATAAAATAACATTAATGTACGAACGTTGTAATTTTAATTCTGATTTTCGTTTCGAGGGTCCTATTTGTAAACGTTGGAGTAATGTGGAAAACATTTTTTGGAGATAAAATTTTTTTAAATTCTTATAATTTAGATTTTATTTTGGAATTGAAATCTGGAATGCAGAGATTACACGAATATAAATTTTTTTGAAGTTAGAAGAAACATATTAAGTCAATATTTACTTATAATGGAGAGAAAAAAAAAACACGAAAATAATACATCAGAACGAAGTATTGCGAAAAAAACATATACCTTCTAAAGCTTAATAATCGGGAATATTATAGGAAATTTATATATAAAAAATTTTCAACTAGTAGTATTTGTTGACGTGCGCAGTAAAACGGATTATAGAAATCTGCATTTTGTTTTGACAAAAGTATTCTAGAATTAAAATAAAAATGTAATAAAAAAAAAAAAAACAAAAAAAAACGTATATGTAAAAAGTTAAATTTTTTTTTGAAGAAGTCGGGGCATAGAAAGCTTTACCCGTTAAGTTTACTTATTATATCTGCGTTGGTTATTTATTAATATTCATATCGTTAACAAACTTAAAAATAATATAATATATACGTTAATTTTGGAAGAAGTTAATAAGCATTTGAAATTGCAATGGAAAGGGAATTTTAAATTGGAAAAAAGCTTCTGTACACAGTTTGTTTCTGTAATTGAAATAAGTTACATTCAAAAAAGAAATGATCAGGATTGGCTATACAGTGTGTATTTAGAGGGGGAGTTGGCTGACTGGGCAGATGATAAGATTCATTTTGTATAAGAGAACAGGGAGACGATTTACATTATCAAAAATTTTCTTATGTTATTATTGAGAGGCGGAAGAATTGCAAATTATGGAATTACTCGTCATATTTTGGGGTGTAAAGGTTTCTCCAATGAGCGCACCAGAATTCTTTATGAGAATATTTTATTATTGATAGGTGTCTATGCTAGAAGATCGACAAAGGGATTGTGCGGTGGAAGGGGCTCTTAGCGGTAGTATGGACCATTTCGTTGTTTTGAATAGCAGAGTGGAATCTATAATTAACCGGAGCAGTTTTTTCCAACGGGGAAGACTTGAGTCAAAAAAAATTGAAACGTTCGGAAAACTATTGTTTCTATTATAAATATTACGTAATACTGTTAGGTGGATATTATCGAAAGCTCGATTGATATTTAGACACCACGTTGGCAAGTAATTTTTATCAATAACTGTGTCGTATAATTCAAAAACAAGCGAAGCAGTACAGTAAAGACTGTCGAAACCACTTCTAATCCCAAATTTGTTTTGCCGGTATACGTTATATATATGCTCCAGCTACCAATTAAGCTTGTATTTAATAATTCTTTCAAATGTTTTACCTGAACAAATGACACCAGAGAAATAAAGCGATAAGATGAAGGTCCTGGGAGAGTTTATTCGATTTTCGAGTCGGAAGAATAATAAATAAATTTCAGTGAGGTGGGAATAAATCTTTCCTTAGAAAGTAGTTGAAACAATTTAGAAAACGGTTTAATGGTTCTTATGAAATACCATCTAATTTCGGGGAGAAAGATTTTGATAAAGAAAAATTGAGTTTTTATGTGGTAAATGAGCTCGAGAGAAGATGTGTGATCATATGTTAGAGCCTTGCTACTATCTAGTTCAAATGTACTAAGGACTTATTAAGAGGCAATATTATTGATAAAATCATTGATAAAATCATTGTAGCATTTGTAGCAATCTGAACAAATGGGAATACAATAATTAGAATCAAATTGGAATCTTTAAATTTTTTAATGTCGATCCGTACTGATTTTAAGGATATAGTTCTGTTAATGGTAAAGACAAAATTTATTCGGTATTGCTTTTATGGCTGATAATAAATCTGCGATTTGTAGATTCATGACTTTTATAGGTCAAATAAAGTGTACTTTTGGATCTGCAGAATTTTCTGAATAAATGGTTTTTCTTGTTTGTAAATAATATACAACTTTCAGCGTCCAAAATATAAGATCCTATAAGATTAAAAGTAAAAATGTAGATATTGTGTTCATACGTGTCTCGTTTTTTCACTTATATTAAGCGGTCAAAATTTCTAAAATATTTTGGCTACTTTATTTCTGTGGTGCAGAGTAAGGAAGTGTATATTCCTTTTTCGAGTAAACGAAGGTATTATTTTTTTTTATTAATGAAATTATTTTTTCGTTGAACTAAAAATAAATTTGCACCATGTATTACCCTATTCTCCGTATGTGTTTTATTTTGAAAACCGATTTTTGTTGCGGTAAAAAGGTAGAAACTTCGTTTAATTTTTCAAGATTGGCATGTACTTCTTTAGTGGAGCACGGAAATTTAATTCGTGTAAGGTATTTCAAGTATTTCTTGACTTTCTTATTTGATGAACAAATTGCTTAACAAAGTTACGTTATATACATTTATTATAAAGAGACTGCTTGTAAATATTTTTTCGGAGTTTTTTTAAACTAACGTCAAAATTACACATAATCAGATATTTAGGGAACAGTCTAGTTATTTAAGTGCTAGTTCGTAAGCCGTAAAATGACTTGAATATTGTATTCTTAAGTTTCAGCAGCAAAATCGTTCAATTGGCACGCTGCAACAAACGTCGTCAATGTTTGCTATTCCACAGTTTCCATCGCCAAATCAGCAACAGTCGCAACAGCAGCAGCAACAGCAGCAACAACAACAACAGCAGCCTTTAACTCCTAATCAACAGCAACAACAGCAACATATAAATAGTTTACAGCAACAATCTCCGAGGGTATCATCTCTGAATAATCATCTCGATCAATCTCCTATAATATCACAACCACCTTCTCTTGAAAGCATGCATAACAGTACCGGAAGTATCGCTCCTCCGGCGGCCAGTCCCACTGTTGTTGCTCCATCGTCATCATCGCCTGCCAATTCAAGTATACATCAACAAATTATAACATCCGGTATCGGAAAAAATAATCACTACATAAATAAACTCAGTACGACAACCAGTTCTAGCGGTCAAGTGGCAACAGTTTCAACAACAATAAAAAGGGTAAATAAAATAAAAATTGCATTTTGTACATATATAAAATTTTTTAAACTGGTTATTGTAAACTCCTGAAAATTTTTTATAAATGTAATCAATTAAACTTTATCGAATTATTTTTGAATTTTTATATCTGCTTAAATTTTTCTCAAGTTTGCTAGTAAAAGAATTGATTCTTTTATAACTGTATATCAAAAAATCGGGTCAATTTATAACGTTTAATAAAATTCCATTTTAAATGTATAAATAACATTTTCTATTTTTTAAATTTTTTCTTGCGTACTTTTTTTTAGTGTTCTATATAAAATTTAAAAAAATAAACAATAATAAATTGTTTGATGACGTGATTCAATTTGAAGTCTGTGCGCGTACGTGCGATTAAAACGCGCGTACGGATTGGTTTGATTTTATCCGATCGCTTTCAAATTTGAAATCGTTTTGTTACAAAATCAGTTGATGAATTATTCGTTGCGATTTTATTCATAGTAAATCCATAATGGAAGAATTCATTTCATAAATAGGAAAATCTATTTTACGGAATAAAATGCGTAAAGATTATTATAAAAGAAGGGATTTAGTTTAAAAATACTGAAAATAAATAGTCGATAATATTAATTTTTCGAGTGTCTGTTAATACTGTAAAATTTTACAGTTAGTCAGCTTCTTTTGGCGTGATATTCTATTTTAAACCTTCGTGATATACGTAAAATTAGATAATTTTTTTTTTGGGTCAGACTTATTGTCCACTTGCCCACAATTATCAATTATATAATTAGCAAATGCACGGTTTTGACATGTCCATATTTCTTTGTACATTATTTATTTAAATTATTATCAGAAAAAATTTAACTTTAACACTTTTAATATTTATTAATAAATATAAAAGTTATACACTTGATAAAATAGTTCACTTCGGTTTTAGTTACTAGGTACGACGAAAAGTTCGATACAACTAATCAAGAGGTCTTCAAAAATTCCGTTTAGTTTATAGTATATTAAACCGATTTTCGGTATCATTCTCTGATATGAAATATTATTTACCGAATGGCTAATCATTACTGACAAGTGAATACAGTAAACTTGTATAACCTCAAGTAAATCGTTTTAACTATAAAATTTGTTGATTTGAAAGTTAATACAAAATAATATTCGTGTACAATTGAAATTTTTACTTGATCGTGGTAAATCAATAAAATTATGCAGCTTTCGTGATTATTTAGTTATAATTGGATATGCATTTCTTAACAAATTAAGTAATACAGAAAGATTAGCCTTATTTCTACAATCACGTAATTAGTCGAAAAATTTCCAGCGATTTTTCTTGTTAATGAAAATAAACATTAAAAATAAAAAACCGGTCTAGTGTCTTAAGATTTTGAGTTACCAAAGATCACGTAATTATATCGGAATATATCGTCGTAAGTATAGAAGAAAAACTAAAAATGTGAAAATTCTTAAATGTTTTTCTGACTAGTTAATAGCTGTCGTTTAAAAAATTACGATTAATAGTTTTTTATTCAAAAAATTATGCGTGTTATAGGAAGCTGAAAATGAAGAAGATGATGATACTGCACCGGATTGTAAGCGAATAAAACTGGATAGTATTAAAAGTGAACCAATAGAAATTAATGATGATCCGATTGAGACTAGTCAAAGCTATAGCGGAGGAAAAATGGTAGATGATGAAGAACCGTTAGAACGTAAACCAAACATAGCGAGTAAAGGAAAAGATAACGAAGCATGCATCGTTAGCAAAGAGTTTATTAAAAGTACGGGCAAAAACTTTATTGAATTTTTATTTCTTCTTTTTTTTTTTTACTTCATGATGTTCCTTTATTTATTTTTTATCTTTTCTTCTTTCAATAGTCCATATGTAGCATTTTTATTGAAATATTTAAATTACTTTTCATATAATTATTTAAACGAATACACATGTTCTAAATTTAAATAAATACGTAATTATTTTTAATTCTTTGTCGTAGTTACATTATTTTACTATTAAGTTTATTAGTGAGATACTTAAGCTTTGCAATTAATGAAAAAGCAAAGTTCCATTATTGTCTCGTGTGTCATATTTTATTCTGATTTATTTACTACAGCTGAACCTTCAAGCGAAGATGTTGTTACCAGTGTACAAAATAGTACTCCGCCGGATAGTAAAGAAACTGTCGATGTTAAACCGAACATTAAACTAGACATCAAGCCTTCAATAACTACATTAGCTGTTCCCAGCAGCAGTTCACATTCTGAAAAGAAAGAAAAGATCAGTACGTAATAAATATATACGATTTAATGTCTAGTTTGTGAATTTATTTATTTATTTATTTATTCATTAGCCGCTATAATACTATAAACGAAGCATATAGTACTTATAAACATTTGTATTAATACATTAAAAATAAAAAAGCTAAAATAAAAAGTCTATATCTTGAACAAAGGCCTCCCTCAACCTTGCCCATTTCCTTCGGTTCCGGGTAATTCTCTCGTGTTGTTTATTATGTAAAAATTTTGTTAAACCATCTTCTCATCGTAGAAACTGTCCACCTTTATTCCTTTTATTTCCTATAATATACCAATTTTTTATTCTGTATGTCGATCTATCGTCCGTTAGTCTCTCTACATGTCCAGCCCAATCCCCCATTTTTTCCTTCTGCATTCATCGATAAAATTTATTGCATTTTTAAGCTTGCCTTTAATAATCGTGATCCCGACTCTATCTTTACGCCCGATGTTTAGCATTGAACTATACATTGCATTATTACTACTCTCCATTTTCCTTTCATCCATTTTTGTCGCGGACCACGTTTGGGATCCGTATGCCATTGCTGGAACAACACAACTATTAAATAACTCTCTTTTCGATCTGACTCCAAAGGACCCCCCTTAAATATACATCTTAACGAACAATACTTCTTCCACACTAACGCTATATTTCTGCGTACTTCTGAAGTCATGTTTCCCAGTTCTACTCTTTGACCCAAGTAAACTGTAAATGATAGTTCAATTTTTTTTAAATCCTTCTTGTTATTATCTTAGAAAATTTTTTTGAGATTGTAGGACTTAAACTTATTGGTCTGAAATTTTCGATTTTGTTTTTATTTAGTTTGCGAATAATAATGAGTAATTATTTTTTAGTTCGTTGAAATTTCTATACAAAAATACCGTAAATAACCGAATCTTTGAAATTGTCTAATTTGATTTCGTTATACATGAACATGTAGAAATCTTTAACTTTTTATTTAAACTCGATGTTTGCAGTACACTACTTTTAAAAGTAGATATAACGATTCTCCATACATCTATACTAGTTACCAGCACGTGAATAATTTTCGGATTATGAGTCGCTTTTGGATATTCGCTGTTTCTTATATTTAAAACGCAGAAACAAAATTGTTGAATTAGGTGTCTGTCACTAAATATCTAAAATGGAAATTGACGAATTTTTTGAAGTGAAAATGATCAGTGAAGAAGAGGTTGGTCAATGAGAATGTGTTACTTACAAGCAGCTTAGGATGAATAGCTTCTTCGAGTAATTTCATCAGGCTATTGTTAATATTTTGTTATTAATTTTATTTAAAGCTTGTGAATTTTCTTTCTGTGCCTTGGCCAGATTTTAAGGTAGTAAAAAGATATTAACTGATAATACAGAAGAAAACGAATTTTTGTTCGCTACAGCTATAATTGACCTAATGATTGCAGCGATAACGTTTACTTTTTTGCCTACGGGAATTTTTTCTAAAATTTGCGATTAAAAAAAAAAAAAAACGATTTATCTAAAAAATTAATGTAACTTCATTCAATGTTTTTTTGTTTTTGTTTTTTTTTAACGCAGTATTTAAATCAGAAGATTTACGAGCTAGTTTTATGCCCGTACTTCAGAAACTTTACCAACAGGATCCAGAATCAATGCCTTTCAGAGAACCCGTTGACCCACTAACATTGGGAATACCAGATTATCTGGATATTGTTAAACAGCCAATGGATTTATCGACAATTAAGGAAAAATTAGAAATGGGAAAATATCCGGATCCATGGGCTTTTGTTGACGATGTCTGGTTGATGTTCGACAATGCGTGGTTATATAACAGAAAATATTCGCGAGTGTATAAATGTTGTACCAAGGTTAGTAAAAGCATTTTAATATTTGATAGAGGACATAATTTTAAACTAATTTAACTTAGTACGTCTTAGTATAAAGTATCTTTAGTTTTAAGACATCAGCGGTTTTGATATTTTCAGTCGTGGCAACACCTTTAGTATTATTTTTAATTAACGGTACAAAAAATAGATTTCAAAAAATTAGTAAAAAAATTGAAGATAGAAATGGTTATGTAATGTGATACAAAAAATTTAAAATTGGTAAGATGTTTTTTGAAAAAGGTAAAACTGATTGTATAAATGTTTAAATATTTGGAGCAATTTTTTTTTTTTTTTTTTAAATTCATACCGGTTTTTTATTTGTATATAAAAACGTAACACCTACGTCAGTAGTAATTTATTAAATCGTTGCTAATTGTATCAGGTCACAAAGTGATTTAAAACACAATTTCGACCCATGTGGGAACCGTAATCTTTATAATGGTTGATTAAATGTTTCAGTTTATCGTTCATTCAATTTTGTGCAGCAATGTATAGTTGTTTTTTAAAAACATTGGCCTTACGAGGGTAATAAAGTTTGTTAAATTCTCTCACTGAGAATAATTTTTTAAAGCGATGCTTGAACTATTATTTCACATAGAAAACCTTCCTTATGTTGAATTTAAATAAATTACTTACTTTTATATGACTGGTGAATCATTCTGAATATTTGTTACTGTATATTAAGAATTTTTATATACTGCAATATTAGGCGCGCAATTAATAATTGTTTGTTGTAATCGGCTATATTGCTTTCTAGCTGGTTTTAGAAATTACCATTTCATTTATAAGTATCGTTTACGATATTATGGCGTTTTATTCTATAATGATATTAATACGAAACTAAATTACTTTTAGTAGTTTTTGAATCTTAGTGGAACCAGTTTTTGTACACCTTACGTGCTTAGAAAAATTAGAGAAGTTAGCCTCTTAACAAAATGCAAGCGTTTTGGATAAAAAAAAAACTGTTACTGAATTAAATAAATTTAGTCGTATTTAACCAAAAACATTAAGTTTTTAGGCATATAAAAAATGGTATTTTTACTATCGCTTGCTGCGTTTTAATTACTTATTTAGGTGATGAATTTGTTTTAAAAATTTTCAAAAAAAAAAAAAAAAATATTCATCAAAGATATTAGATTTTGTTAAGTTCTGATAAAATTTAAAATTTTTAAAATTTTATTTGTAGCACCACAGAATTAAAGACATTTGACCATATTTCAAGCTTTAATTTTGAATTAGTATATTACTGCTCTTTGAATTGCTGAATTTTCATCATTACCAGAATTCTCTGAAAAATATCGTCGTTGTTTGTATTAGTGGAATAATTGTTTCACATTATAGATTTATTAGAAAAATTTAAATTGTTCACTTTTGTAAACTTTACAAATAAAGCGCTTAATAGGAATAATGTATATTGGTAAAAAAAATAATAGAAGAAGGTACTTTTAAAGCCGAAATGTAACATAATTTATTAATATATTTCATTAAATAAACAAGAAGAATGAATTTTACGAATAATAATTGCAGTTTTTACATTATTTAATTAAAGAATAATTTATGTAATAAATACTTCATTCAGTATATAAGGTTATTTTTATTTTGTACCTAAAATATTTTTATGTAAATATACGTCACTTAGTTAAATGACAAATGGAATGGGTAGAAAGAAAAAATTAAACCTATTTTCCTAAATGCCTAAAAGTCAACCTTTAACTGAACAATAAATTAATTCAGTCCTTAACTAAATATTTAACTGTTTTTTAGATTAATGTCTAAAATTTTTTATCTTTTAAGTCCAGGTTTCTCTAATCATATATGACATATGTGTATAATGTGCTGCGCACTGAAAATTGTTTTAATGTAAAAAAAAAAAAAAACAAAAAAAAAACAGTTTATTTGATACAGTAAAATTTACTTTATTAAATAATACATTCCTGAATGATGGAATAAAAAGCAGTCAACTAATTTGAAAATGTAACATTAATTATTAAATGCGGTAATATAAAGTTTATATTCAATTTCTAGATTTTGAGGTGCATTAAGACATTTTATTTGTAAATGAAAAATGTAATTATAATAATAAAAAAAAATGAAGTTTTCATTTGGAAATAAAAAATATTAATATAATGTATATACTTTAAACGTTTATTTGTAGTTGGCAGAAATATTTGAACAAGAAATTGACCCTTTAATGCAATCTTTGGGATATTGTTGCGGACGGAAATATACGTTTAGTCCGCAAGTACTTTGTTGCTTTGGAAAGCAGTTGTGTACCATACCTAGAGATGCAAAATATTACAATTATCAAAATCGGTATGATTATTATATACTAAAAATCGTTTTCTCTATTTTTAAGTTTTCGTATAATTAAAAAATATTTATGTACTGATGAAGGTTCAAATTTTTGTACACTATCGATGATTGTTCATGTTTTTTTTTCTTGTAAAAATTAAAGGACATTATAAAAAATTTCGAAAAAATTACATTTGTTTTTTAAATACGATAGCACTTCACTGCTATTTTTAATTTTCAGTTTTCCAAAAATAATAGCAGCATCATATATCGTTCTGTGTTATTTGTGCTTTTTTTTTTTATAATTTGTTTTTTGCTGGGATTTTTTTTTTTTTTTTTTTTGGGAGGGATATAATAACAGATTATTTGTTCTAAAGAAATTTTTACCCTAATGATTTAATAACCGTTTTATTTTTTGGTCCTATATCTGTTTGTGTTTTATTCGAAAGGTACACATTTTGTGTAAAATGTTTTACGGATATTCCGGGCGATACAGTTACATTAGGTGAAGATCCGTCACAACCGCAAACGTAAGTATTATGTTGAAATGTTTTATATTTTAATTTAATTATATAGTGATAATACATATAAAACTTAACGGTAATAACGTGATATAAATGTAGTGAAACTAAAGTATTTGTATTGTATTTGTAACGGTACGATTAATAATGATAATAATTAAAAATGTTTTACAATTAAAGTGTGTATTAAAATAACTATTAAAATAAATCGGTGGTTACCAAATTCAGTGTTTCATATTTTCACTTTTATCAGTATCAGCTGAGTAAATTCTGTTACGAAACTAACAGAGATGAATATATCTGTTTACATTATACTGAACTAGTTAATGCTCGCATATACCTGTTGTATATTTTATTTACTTTGATATTGTAAAAATCAAAGTAAATATACAAAAATTGTGAAATGACTTTGTATTGATGCAAGTTTTTCTTTTTAGTGTGTTAAAGAAGAGCGCGTTTGAAGAAATGAAAAACGATCATTTGGAAATGGAGCCGTTTGTTGAATGTACAGACTGTGGTAGAAAATTGCATCAAATTTGTGTACTGTATATGGACAGTATATGGCCTAAAGGGTAAACTAATTTTACTGTTCTATAATATCGTAATGCTATACGATAATGTGGTTTTATTAAGAATTAAATTATTCGGTGCGACGTTAATGTTTTATTTGAAGTTCATTGTGGTTGTCTTTTGTAGTTCGTCATGTTACCATTATTTCTTTTGTATTCTCTTTTACTACTGGCGATTCTTTGGTTTTTTTTATGAAAATGTATCTTTTCGTTACATATCCTTTCACCTTATTTTCTATCATATTCTAAAGCATTTATCCTCCGCATTGCAGACCACTTTCTTTCTGGTCTGCACTGGATATCTTATTTAAAGACAACTGCTGTATGAAAAACCGTCACTGAATGTATAGCTAACAGTATTTATTATGCTGATTATAGCTATTCATTTTTGAAAAGTTGACTATCAAGTTTCATTATGAATTTTCAATTTGAAAATTATTTTTTATATCAGCTTCGTTACGGTATGACTGATAAAATATTCGACAGGATATACTATGTTTACTGTTGCTAGGTGTTATTCGGTGTTTATTTTCAAAAAAATGTACATTTTTGCACATTGGATATAATTAATTTAAACTGCCTATTCTACTTTATCCATTTTTTCTTTAAGACTAGGAATCTACAGTATGATATACAATCTTGGTACAGCACTACCAAATAGGTTCATGATTAAGCATTCAAATTATCGACGCCACCCGAAATATTTTACCTAAAAAGTCGATCAGAATCTTTATTTCTTTTTATATAACATTTTCTCTTAAAAGTAATATGTGTATAAATTTTAATCTTTTAATGAATTATTTTAAACATCAGAAATAAAACTATAATTTAAATTTATTTTATAAGCATGTTTAAAAAAAAAAAAAAAAAAAAATCAACGTGTAAAGTAAAAAACAAGGTAGGTAACATTATATAATTTTTTACCAGTATAAAACTGTTTTAGAATGTAGAAACAAAAATATGAAAAAATCAATCTTTAAAGTAAATATTACAAATACCTATAATTTTATATAATCACGAATTTTAAATAATTAGAAACAATGTGAGTATTAAATTTTGGAATTTATATTTTTTGTATGATTATATAAATTTCCGCTAGCTAAACTTTTGGCTTAAGCCACATTAAAAATGAAATTGTATTTAAATCTAAAAGAATATAGATAATACTAAATCAAGGAAATAATACACACAAAAAACAGTAAATGGAATCTAACGAAATAACCTTCAACTTCAGCCAAATTCTTTTATCTTCGATCGAATACTATCATAATTTTAACACACTGTAAGTAAAGCGAAAGTAAATGATTTCATAAAAACGGAAGTTATTGAATGCACACACACACACACGCACCCATATATACATTAGGGTTGTTTAGGGCTCCGCCTCTGAAATCCTCGCTTCGTTCGGGTTCGCAATCCCAATATTTTATAACAAATAATAAACCATACAAATCAAAACGATCGAAAATAAACAAAAAATTAAATTGCAAAACATTGAACAATAAAAAAAATAATAAATTTCAAAATTAAATAAAAATATAATAGAAAAAAAAGAAAGAAAAAAAAAGGTCGACATTCCAATACAGTAAATAAATAAAAATTAAATTAGTGAACAGTCTTTTTTTTTTTTTTATTGTCAACGATTGCAATCAAATTTAATCCTAGAACACAACGCTGAGGTATTTTTGTACCTCAAGACGATTTCAAAGTTGCAGATAAAGTATGTATTGCCAAATCCAGAACGCTGACCATAATTCAGTTTACGAGTTCTAAGAGAGGGGAGAGTCGACGAGAAGCGTCATTTTGCGTTTTGCTTTCGACCGGGAAGGACGCGAAGTGAGCGTGGGGTATGAAAATACCCCGGTGTTGTGTTAACGTCGGTGCCTTGTACGATTGTGTGAAAGTTCATACCTTTGATTTTAAAGTAAAATCGTGGGTTTTGTAGTAGTTTTTGCAGCATGTAAGTAACAACTGGTTTAGTTCAGTAAACACATTTGATAAAATGTTGAAAGACTATAATTTAACTATGGTCGAAACACTTCGTAAGAATAAACCAGAAATACCAGGTCCATTAAAAAAATCTAAACAGCCTCTTTCGGCGACATATGTTTTTGATGAATCAAAAATTTTTTATTAGCTTATACACCACGAAAAAAGAAAGTAGTCCCGATCTTATCAATCTTACATCGCACTCAAGGAGTAGATAGTACAATAAATAAGCCCGATATGATTGAATTTTACAATTCTACAAAAGGTGGCACACTGACACATTTGATCAAATGAGTCATGAATACAAAACTCGAAGATGGCCGGTGCGCATCTTTTTTAGCATGCTGGATCACAGTAGCATAAATGGCAGCAGTAATTTATAATTTTAATGGTGAATATAATAAAAAGGTTAATAAGGCGAGATTTTATTAAGTCGCTGGTACGAGATCTGATGCAGCCCCGACCTAATATTTTATTATCGATTCAGAAAATATTGGGGTGTAGATGATATCCCGACTGCCAAACAGCCAGGTAAATTGGTTCGCCGTCAGTTCTGCCCCAGAAAATTCGACAGAAAGACGAGAGTTACGAGCTCAACCTACAACGCCCCTGTCTGTGAGGAACACAGATGAATACAGTGCGATAAATGTGGAATTCAAGATTAAAAAAATTTAAACATTTTTTTTCATAATTTCCATGAATTATGTTACTGATAACAATTGTAAAAAATTCTATTTTTTCATAAATATATTGTTTAATAACATTTATATTGACTTTCATCTTTTTTTGAGGATTATCAATTTTTCAAATAAATATACTTTTTTGGAAAAAATCAAAATTCTATTTTGTCCGTGTTCTAGATAATTGTTTTAAATTTCCAAATGTTTTCGAATTTTTAAACTCGATTGGAAATTCAAAAAGTTATGCTCATTTTTTCAAAAAAAAGTCAAATTACCATTTTTTGCGACTTTTTTTTTGTTTTAAAGTAATTCTTGCAATTTTTTCGTAACATTATTGCTTTGCAGTTGATACTGTTCTCTCGGTCTTGAAAAAACGAAGAAAATAGTTTGTTGCAGAATTCATTTTTTATAAAAAAAATATTTGCGCAAATCGCGTTCAATGGCATGAGATACAAAAATACCTCAGTGTTGTGTTCAGTAGGAAAAAAAATAAGTGTTGTGTTCTAGGGTTAAAACTGTATTTCAAATGTAAGCTTTCAGCGGTAATTTCCGTCATGTTTTTCTGTTTATCGGCTCACGATAACCGAGCCAAATATAAGATGCATTTAGGAAAAAAAGAAAAAAAAAATCACAAATTTCGATAATTCAATGATAGTTCCCGCAATCGATATTTATTGAAACGATTCGACTGCCACCTTGACATAGAATATTGCGCTTCTGTAATGAGCATTAAGCATATTTATAAGTACTTGCAGAAATTAACGTGCGAAAATCATAGTTGAAGAAGAACAATAACAAATAGACGAAATTCAGAATTTTGTCGTTATTTTCCTGACATAATAATATTCCTTTTAACCAACCAGTAATTAATTCCCTAAATATTATTATTGCGAAACTATCTGGTTTGTTCGTGGTTACGCGCAGTGATGATGATGGTAATAGTTTCGTCGTGTGCGTTTGCTAATCGTGCATAGCATAGCAATAAAAAAGTGTGAAAACATATTTTTTATATTTATATATACATATGAATGTGTAAGTTTTTTTGTAATTAGTCTTTTATTATTATTAAAAATAGGGTGAGTCTTTAACGGTTACTCTGCTGTATCTGAAAGTGTAATAAAATTTTTACACATTTTGAGGATAAAAAATATGTTTGTTTTGTGTTTCATATATCTCCAATATCTCAGAATTTATTTACAACATTAAAAATAAATATTTAAATTTCGTGCAAAAAAAAAAAAAACAGAAATAAACGCATGTTAGGAATTACGCACGGATGCCTTGTTGATCCAATTGGACGTTTAAATGACCCATTTTGGTATTCTTAGTATAACATCAAGTAAAATCAGAATGGCCATTTTTATACTTTTCTGGAGGATATTGTGATATTTGCCCTATTAAATATTTTTTTAAATATACTAATTTTGTTTGATTAGGTATTTCAATTGTAGGATATATATATTTTTTTTTATGAAGCTAAAAATAACTCGATATTTTTCTCGTGTTATTTTCTCGGTCCACATATATGTAAAATTCTCATGCACAAATATTTTTTTTCGGTGGTGATTAATATTAGCGGTTTTTACGTGACCATATTTTATGACCAAAGTTTTTGGGACCAAAAAAGTGTTACGCGGTACCGATGGACAAAAAAGTTCTGTAACTGGGAAGGTGCTTTTGTTCTTCTGATGCTTTCGCGATTATGTAGTCTGCAAAAAAAGGAAAGTAACTCGTTTGTTAAGAAGTATTTCAAGGACTTAAATTTGAAAATTTTACGCAACGTCTTTTTGCCTATTCTGAGTGAGATTAAGTCCCCTAACATATTAAATTCTCTGCTTAAAAACAACTGGAACGGTGGGAACCGTTTTGGACAAGAACAAAAACATTTTGAGATTTTTTTGATCAGAACTATTTTCAGACTAGCATTAACCAGTGCTACAAAGCATTTTTAATTTGAAAGAAAACGATCAAAGAAGGTGAAAAGATGGTAAAGAAGATGACAACGAACGAGAAACATCATCTTAAACATAAAAGTGAAGCGTTACAGCATGTTGAAAGAAGAGTGGCAATCCAATTGCCAGTACGAAAAAGTTCATCGCCGAGCGAATTCATACTCTAACGCTGAATTCGTAAAACGGTTTTTTTTTTTTTTTTTTTTTTTTTTTTGAAAATGCGTTTGGGTTCGCTTGTTTTGTTTGCGATTCGCTCTAATTTAAAACAGAGAAGAAGAACTCTTTGTCAGCAACGAAACATATTTAATTTATTTCAAAAAGAATTCTACAAAAGTTAAAAACTTTGCCCGCGATCAAGTGAACATGTGATGAAATGAGAAAATGTCGAAAGAAATAGCAATTTCTTATTGGAATTTTTTACGTTTTATTTTGAAAATAAAAAATTTGACTTGATGGATGAAATTTATATCGTCTAAGTTTCATCAGTAATTTGTGTGCTTATGTTCGAACACTTTTTATTCATTAACAGAGGAGTCAGGGGTTTAAACAAGCAAAGAGGTCGTAAAACTTGTTTGCTTTTTTATTTGTTTATTTATTTTTTACTTTAATTTTGACTATCCCGTAAACTATTCGTTACATATTATAAGCGAATGTACCGTAATATCGGTTTACCGTATTTTAATGTGTTATTTTTTATCTTTATGTTCATCAAAGGTTTACTTGCGATAATTGTCTGAAAAAGAAATCGATGAAGCGGAAGGATAATAAGTTTAATGCTAAGAGATTACCTACAACAAAACTTGGTACTTACATCGAAACGCGAGTTAATAATTTCCTTAAGAAGAAAGAAGCCGGAGCTGGTGAAGTTACTGTGCGAGTAGTTGCCAGTTCGGAGAAATTGGTTGAAGTAAAACCCGGCATGAAGAATAGGTACTATATAAATACATTATTTTTGAAAGGATCTAATTATCTAACAATAAGTTATTTTAAATGCTAAATGACAAATAAATGTAAAAGGCTCGGTAGAAATACTTATAAAATTAGTTGTCAAGCTTCCATAGAAATATATTATTTACTAAAAATCATCGTCAATTTTAACGATTAAGTAAATATTTTCATATTAACGAAAATATTACAGTGAAATCTTAAAGGAATTGTACAGAAAACATCGAAACAGCAAAAAGACGAAGATGAGGGAACACGGGATATATACGAAAGTGCCAAATGTCGCGGAAATTTTTTTTATATGATGCAAATTTGGATTTCGAAATTTTAGAAAGAATTTGAACAGTTTGTAGAAAACAAGGTAGTACAGAATAATGTACGAAAAAAATGACTGACTTTCTCTTTTGCAAAAACAAAATACTTCGTATTACATATTTTTTTCTTTTACAAAACTTGCAAAATTACGTATAATATTCATTTTTGTGAACTATTTCTTTTGGTGACTTTTCTTTTAATACGAAAAATACTTTTGAGCCTGATGATAGTTTCGTCTTAACCAGTTTTGATTGTATTTACGTGTGATACTGTTTATTAGAAAAAAGTAATGTTCTTAACTCAGAAAAATTCGCCAGTTCGATGTTTTTGTGCAGTTATTTAGTTTATATAAAAGAAAACATAAAAATATAAATCGAAGCTGGGCATTAATACAAACGTTATACAATAATGATCGCTTGCGAATTTTACAAAATTTGTCCATTCGTTTAGCATTTTTATATTCATTATGTTTAACGTTAGATTCGTTGATAACGGTGATCTTCCGGAGCAGTTTCCGTATCGTGCAAAAGCTTTATTTGCTTTCGAAGAAATTGATGGTACGGACGTTTGCTTTTTCGGAATGCACGTTCAAGAATACGGCTCTGAATGCCCAAATCCGAATACACGTAGAGTGTATATAGCCTATTTAGATTCAGTGCACTTTTTTCAGCCGCGACAGTTCCGGACTGCTGTTTATCACGAAATTTTATTGGGTTATTTAGATTACGTGAAACAGTTGGGGTGAGTATTAGAAACATTTCAGTATATGGTATTTTTTTTTATTTTTTTATTTTTTTTTTTTTTTTTTTTTTTGAAGATCGTTTTAAAATAACCGTTATTAGCTTCTACGTAGATTGTTTGTGGGTATACATTCTCTCCTGTTCAAAATTAAAGTATAACTTTATTTTTATATTTACAAATTACTTATTTTTTATCTTTAATTTTCTTCCCTATCTCGGATAGTGCATTTCTTACATTTTTTTAATTTCATTTAATTATTATCAATTTATAGCTTTTTTTTATAAGTTAAATTTATTATTCATAAAAGAAACTGTTTATGTGATGTGTGTAGTATGTGCGCGCTTTCGTGTATATATGTATATATAACGTTATTAATATATGCAACTTCATTGACTTAGGTATACGATGGCGCATATTTGGGCTTGTCCGCCATCGGAGGGAGACGATTATATTTTTCATTGTCATCCAGATGATCAAAAGATACCAAAACCTAAAAGACTGCAAGACTGGTATAAAAGAATGTTAGATAAAGGTATCGTGGAAAGGATAGTCATTGATTACAAAGTAAGTTTTTATGATCGCAGTAATTAAGATCTGTTTTATTCTTTCTTAGGTACTTATGTGCAAAGTGTTAAGTTCAGTCAATAGTTCTTATTAAAATTGCTTTTCGAAATTGTTATTTATTAAATAGTTTTGTTAAAATAATTAATGATCATCTATTTTATTCGATGAATCATGATTTATTAAATCAGACAGCATTATGATTAGGGTTCGAACTTATTTGCACTAAAAAACCCTGATATATATGCACTAAAAATTTAATAACAGATAGTGTATATTAAAATAATAAAATAAAATCCTTTGTTTTTCGCTTCAAATTTTTATTAACATGCTGCATTTTCTTCTATTACATTAATTTATATTAAAAAAAAAATAAATTTTAAATCTAAATTTAAAAATTATTATATTTACCAATAAGAACTTTTTCTAAATTTTCAACACGAAACTTATTTAAATGTGTCCTCTTCAAATGGAGTTAAAAGACTTCATTTTTATCTGACATTTCATCTAATTGAGTGGAAACTGCAAATGATCTACTAGATATTGAAGGCAGCATGTCTAGATCAAATTTGTGTCACTACAAGTTGTGTAAGTGTGTGTATATATGTATATATCCGGTACATAGTTCAAAGGACAGTTACGCATCATAAGGTTGATGATAATGTAACATTGTTAAGTAATGGTTAAGCAGATACCAGCGTGAAAAAGGTCGGTCGACAATATTTATTTTTGTTCGCCGACACTATTGTTCAGCTCAGGCAATTGACAATATAAATTTGAAAATCCTAAATGGTTAGAAAGTAAATAGTCTGTTCAAATTTATTTCATTTATAAAGGAGACTTTCTTTCTTTTTTTTTTTTTTACCTGCAGAAAGATATCCTGTTCGTAAAGAAGACAACATGTTGGTAGTCCCACGACCGACAAAAAAAAAAATATTTTCTCCCCCCCCCCCCCCGGGTTTCTAACTTGAAAAATAAAACAATGATAACATTTTATTTTTTTTTAATAAAGTTAAAATCTTTGTATGTAATTATGAAAATATGTAAAAATCCTCAAAATATGCTCAACATACATGAAACGTCCAAAATATGCATTTATATGCATTATTAAATTAGTATATGTCGAATCTAGAACCCTTAAAACGCCTAGATATGAAATGTTAAAGTGTCAGCTACAAGCAAAAAAAAAAAGTATGCATTATATGCGCAGTCCGAACCTTAATTATGATAGACCAGTTTCTGGCTTATCGCGAATATGAATATCCAACATCGAATACTTTGCTTATGGCAATATTTTTCACTCCGTCCCACATTTAGTTTAATTCGATGATTCTATTGATTTCAACAGTAGTTTTCATGATTGCCTCTATATTAATTAATTTTCGATTCTGTTATATTATATATATTTTTAATTCTGCGAATTTATTATGCAACTACTATTAGAGACACTACTAACTGTAATAAGTACATCAAATTTAATCGCAGTTGAAACAGTACAGGAAGTGTGTGTGTGTGTGAAGAATTAATAATTTAGAAGGGAAAAAATCATTATTTGTTGCATTTTAATTGAAATGTCGATAATTTTCGATTATTGAGAAATTGCAGTTCGTTAACTATACTTCAATTATCTGTGGTAGTCGTTACCTAACTAGCGCAGTATAAAATTAAATACGGCTCTTCAGCATTGTTCGTTTGTTTATACAGTGAGTAACAAAAGTATTTATACACGGCAAAAAGTGGTCACAGAAGAGGGGGAATATGTACAATCTGATACAATAACAAGAGTATAAAAGAACAAAAACCTTTTATTTGCGAAAAAAAGAAAAAGGCACTCCGGAAAATGAAAAATGAATACGACTGAGAGTAACGAAAGTATTTGTGCAGAATAAAATGTGATAACTTGTGAACAAAAGATACTAGAATATGAACTGAAAATATGACTTTCAGTACCTCGTATGCATGTCGTGAGTTTTGATGACGGCTTGAAGACGTCGAGACATGAAGCTTGTAATCGATTCAGGGTATTTTTCTTCAACGTCCACGTCTCATAGCTGTATAGTAAGATGGACTATATATAACAAAATGGCTGATATCAAGCTGCTTCGCAAGTTTGGAAAAGACCTCTGCTTAGGCGTCCAACAAAAACCTGTGTTTCATTCTAATCAGTTTGGTTTCCGTACACACGTTTTTCTTCGGAAGGTGCGGTACTTCAATTTGTTTCTCAAATTGAATACTCAACCGTTGCCAGCAGGTCGGCGGTTATTATCTCCTATGATATCAAGGGGACCTTTGACAACAGCAGATGGTCTGAAATGATCGGTATCATGATAAGAAACAATTTCAATCCGTATATAATCTGTCTAATCGTCAATTATTTTATCGATAGAGTTGCAGATCCGGAGTTGGGTTTCTCGTCCCTCTCTAGGAAGGCCACATGTGGTGCCCCCCAAGGATCTATCTTAGGTCCTACTCTATGGAATTTTCTATACTCTGTGGTTCACCACAGAGTTTAAGATTTTTATAAATTCTCTAATAGCAAGTGCGTCTTAATTTCTTATGCTGACGATCTTTGTTTAGTTTTAAACGTCCATCGAGACTACCCATTCGAACAAATTGAAATCGTTTCGAAATATACGGAGGAAGTTGTTGGTAACTTCGATCTGGAGTTCTCTTCTCCCAAATGCAGTTTCTCGATGTTTGGTGATAGTGGACTTGCTGGACAGATAGCTAACTTTCTGCTAGTTTCTGAACAATCCATTAGCCATACCTGTAACTTAAAGTATTTAGGAGTGATTGTAGATGAAAATCTTACCTTCATTCCCTATTACAACATGATTACTACAAAGTGTAATGCTCTTATTAATAAGTTAGCCAGAATTCAACCAAATGTCTGGGGATTGTCTTATAGAGAGCCTTGTTTGGGTATGGTGCCGCTGTCTATGTTAATAAAAGAATCCTTTCAAGGGGGCTTACCTTCAACAACGGAAATTCACGTCTTGCCTCGCTTTACAAAACTTCTCCAACATCCGTAGCCTGTGTGATTTGCGATGTCCCGCCAATGGATTTGTATCACATTGTTAGGGCGATGATTAGTGAATACAGGTTGGTTGGTGACCTAAATTCTATGAAACAATTGAAGCTTCTGGAAAATAATTTTCTAAGAATTCGGCAGCATATTTCTAATGAACTTTTTAAGAAATTCGTTGCTGACCCAATTATTTTCGAGTGGAAAAGACGGTGGGACACTGACCCCACTGGCAGGAAAACTTATGAGTTCCTGACAGATGTTTCATTACGTCTAAAAATTAAATATATGAAGATCAACTTTTTCAATTCACAAGTATTATCTGGGCATGGAAAGTTCCAATCCTATTTATTTAGGTTTAAGCTTGCTGATGCTCCATCTTGTACTCTTTGTCCATCGGGTGTTACTCGACATTCGTAAAGCTTATAATATGGTTTCATTCTATACATCCCCTACTCTTGATAAGAGTAGAAAGATCTATGCGCCTTAAATTTACTTTATGTAATCCGTAGTTTTCTCCACACACTAATTGAACCGTTAACCGGGTAATATTGATCTGCTTGAGCTTTTCGGCATGCTTAATTTACTCTATGTATTATTTTAAGTTATATTTAAAAATATATTTGTATAGAACAGTATTTACATGTTTCTACTTTTGTAAACTCGTCTTTTTATCCTTTCTTCACTGTTGCTGCAGACTACTTCACATACAATTTGGTCGGTGACGGGACTATGTTTTTCATCTCGTCTCCTTCCAATAATCTAAGTACATATTGCGGGGAACTACTGCACACACTACCTTTATTTCGTTTTGTTTAAGCTACACATTCATTTGCAGCCATCATACCTTTTCCGGTACACTAGTTTCCTGTATTTCGGACACACATATTATAATAAATGTATTTTCCCATCCATAATATTGGAAATGGGATTAAAAAAAAAAAAATTAATCATAATACATAACCGATTATTTATAACTTAAACTTACGAACAAGTGTTACGCCCGAATTAAGTAACTTACGATGTAGTTGTAACGAATAAAAATTGCAAATGAAACTTACTGACGAAATAAATTTAAACTGACTGCTTTACGTTTGCAGATGGGAATAATAACAATGTTTGGTTAAATCAGTTTAGTGGAAATAAACTGAGTCTTATGGCTAAAACAAATAATGTTACTGTCCGCATCCACTTCTGAACAAGAGAAAAAAAAAGAAAAGAGAGAAAGATTTTTTCCGCATACTGATGAATATAATATCTAAATAAACCAATGAGGATCGGAAGGGGTATACCGATGCGTGTGAATATATAGTAGTGATCAAATAAATATATTCCGTTACGATTGAATTATCTAAATTTATTAAATAACGGTAAATAGAATCGCATTGACCGTTGTATTATTTTTCAGCTGTTTTTATCGTTTATATCATATTAAAAAAATTTGTTACTGAATGCGATTTAATTTTTAAACGTGACTTATTGTCTTCTTACTAGGACATACTGAAACAAGCAATGGAAGATAAATTAATATCTGCCGCTGAACTTCCATACTTTGAGGGAGATTTTTGGCCAAACGTTCTCGAAGAAAGTATAAAGGAATTAGATCAAGAGCAAGAAGAAGAAAAAAGAAGATTAGCTGAAGCTGAAGAGGCTGCTTCTGCTGCCAGTGGTGTAAGTAGTTTTTTTGCGTTGTAAAGCGATTGTTAAAAATTAATTTGAAAGATGTTGCGTTTTCTGTCTTTGTGTTCCCCATTTGATGTTTGTTCTTTATTGAAAATGTTTTTTTTTTTTTTTTTTTTTTTTTTTTTTTGTTGTTGTTTTGGCGGCACAGATTTATAGTGTTGACGGACCAGAATCGGAAGCTGACGGAAAGAAAAAGAGTAATAAAAAAGTGAAGAAAACTAGTAAGTCGAAATCGAATCATAGAAAAAGTAATACAAAAAATAAATTCAATACCCCTCAAGTTGGAAACGATTTATCTGCTAAAATATTCGCCACTATGGAAAAACACAAAGAAGTGTTTTTCGTTATACGTCTGCATTCAGCTCAGTCTGCTGCAAGTTTATCGGTAAGAAAAATTTATTGTTTATTTTCCTATTAAAATATAATACCTGACGCGCAGGTTCTATTAGTAGAATCCACTTGTTTTTAATGCTTAAATAAAAAATATTTTTACATTAAATCATGTATACAAATTAAATTGCTACCAAGTGTAATTAGATATGATGTTTTACATATGGAGTCGTAAAATATATTCAGTATTAGCGCTAAAGAAAAATCTTAACAAAATTGATAAAATGAATACGAGTGGTAACGTATAGAAGACGAAAATTAAAAAAAAAAAAATTGACGCATAATGGTGCGCTATATTACGGTATAATTTTCTTTTAAACACCCATTTTTAAGTAATATAAATTTCCTTGTAAATATTGTACTTTTTTTTTTTTTTTTTGCCAAATTAATAGAAAAAAAAATATTTGCAGTAGATTTGATATATAGGTGGAAAAGTGACGGTCGAAAATTAAATAATGTAAAGATGAATTAGGAAATATTAAACGATTTTCACTTTCGACCACGTGGCTCTAACCAATAGCAGTAGAAAGGCACAACAAAATAAAATAGAAAAATTTATAGAATATGAAGTACGGATTTAATTATAAATAATGGCAAATAAAAATATTTAATAAAATTAAACTATTTTTGTGTTCTATTTAAATCGAAACTTCATGAAATAAAAATATCAATGGAGTAAACAATACTGTTTATAAAGAAGTATTTCGGTACTTTCGTACCATGATATAAACAATCCGTTAAAAATTAAATTAAAATATTTTTTGACAATTGATGGTTTTTTTCTTTACATTAAATACGTTGTGTATGTTTTATATAATGTGTATCTAGTATTACAAATATTTGGATAGAAAAAAAAAAAATATTAGAAATTAAAATATTATCGACGTAATTTATTTATTTTGTTTTAAGATATTAACATGTAGAGAAAGGTTACACTAAATTTATCATTCATCAAAGGTCTTAAGAAATTTATATAAATACATGTTTCTTTTATTCCAAGTTTAATGATAAATTTATCCTATTATAATCAGTCTAACAAATTTTGCAGTATAAAGTTAATATTATTTTGTGATAACTATTTCTGATATTTATCGTTCTTTCTTCAACAACATTATTCATGTGTAATGTAAAATAAATTCAATTACTTCGGATAAATATGTTATAGTTATCGAAACCAGAAACGTAGGTTTTTGGTAAATCAGTTTTTTATAAATTCTTTACAATATTAAAATATAATCGCCAAAAAAACGTAAGTTATTCTTAATTCTTAAATAAGTACATCGTTATTACATGTTTACTTTTTATTTCCATCCGCATGTAAAAATCAATGAGTATAGAAATAGATAAATATTTTCTCTTTTTATTTATCACTCGATTTCGAACTGCGTGACTATTACTGAAATCACTTTTCCTTGCAAGCTTCCGCTATTTTGAATATTTTCATCATCTTCTCTGAAGTCACGCCGGTATACTTTTATTTGATCTATTTAACACACCTGCTACATCGCTTCCCATTTTACCTTGAATCATTAACTTCAATCCCTGTGGTCTGTCGGAAGTACCTTAATATTTGTTTTTGAATAAACAGCAATAAACGATTTTTTTTCCCCCCCGTTCTAAGATAAACTTTTATACCTTTTTACCATGATGCATAATTTCAAATATTTACTTGTGTTTGCAGCATTTGGCACTTTTGGTTCAAGATATTTTGTTTTACCTGTTTTTGTTAAAGTAATTCGGTATCGTTATTTATGTAAAATTATCTGTCCATATTTGATTTAACCCGGTGATTGTACTTATATTTTGAATTTAAAACTCCTTTTACTGTTTACAAAGATGGTGGTCCATAAATATATCATTTCGTTTTTTACTAAATCAGTGATCCGATTTTTTGTCTGCCAGTAATCATGAAGCAAAATTTCAATGGGGTTTAGTTTCAAACCAACCTCTATGTTACATCGCTGTACACGGTTCATTAATTCTATCATGTGTGACTCTGAATAGACCCAATCATGCAAAAGAGATATACATATATATATATATATATGTATATATTAACAAATTTTAAATAGTATAAGCAGTAAATTTAGTTAATATTTGGTGGTGCTCCATAATTTCTTTGTTTTTTTTATTTTTATTTGTAATGAATATTATACTTTACTTGGGTTTCATGGAAATTAATTTTAAAGGATTGTAATTTAAAAAGTAAAATCTGCTAATAATATATTTGGCATTTTTCCGAAAATACGTGCTTGAAATTTATCTTATAAAGTAAGTACAATTAAAAATTACGGATTTTAAATTAAAATTTTTTTCGGGTACACTGCTTAGGTGAATAAAAATGTGTATCCGTGTGTAAAAACGTCGTCTTGAAGAAAACTGCAATGCTGATTTTATAACTAAATGGAACGTTTGCCGAGATAAATTTCAATGTATAAATTTTAAAAGTAAGAAGAGCAACGGTAGTTCTAGAGGTGGCCAATATTATATATTGCAATAAAAAAGATTATGGACATATTTAAAGTAGTACTGTAAATATATTTTTTCGTTTTTAATAGCAATTTAAAAATTATTGTCTATTAGTTTCACGAATGTTAATCTCAAATTCTGCGCAGAGTTTTTGTTTAAAAACGAAGATATTCATTAAGGTGGCATTTAAAAACATTTTGGTAAAAAAATATTTTAAATAGTCAAAGCGATTTGAAATTTAAAAGGCGCTAGTTATTTTTATGATATAGATATATATTTTTGAAGGGCAGTTTAAAAAAAAAAAAACATTAAATTTGATAACACTTTTTTTAATAGAAATTTGTATAACTGTTGATATATAAAATGTAAATATATGTAAATATGTGTGTGTGTACGATACCTCGAATATTCTTTTAAATATAAGGGGGAGTTGAAGAATTATAGCAATTATAAATTTAAATTTAAAATATCGTTTGATATTTCGCTTTTTGTATTTTAATATGAAACTTATTTGCGACGAGAATTTCAAGTTTCAAATAGATTTTTATTTTTTTATTCTTGGGTAAACAAATTGTTCGTTTATTATTTATAAATCAGTTTCATGTTACATTTATATCACCACCTTTGGTACTTTTTTACTTATTTCTTATGAAATGTTTGCATATGTAATTCCTACACAGTTAATGATAATTTAACATTATAATAATTACATAAATGAATGAAAATTTTAGGCTATACAAGATCCCGATCCGTTTATTACATGTGATCTCATGGATGGTAGAGATGCATTTTTAACTATGTCTCGAGAACGTCATTACGAGTTTTCATCGTTGCGAAGAGTGAAATTTTCGTCGATGTCAATGTTATATGAGTTACACACGCAAAGTCAAGATAAATTCGTTTACACCTGTAATCACTGCAAAAATAACGTCGAGACCCGATACCATTGCACAACGTGTGATGTAAGTTTATCATCCTACTACACGGTTCTTTTGTGATTTAATAGCTACTGTTTTTTTGACGTTGAATCTTATAGTGAATAATTACGAACAATATCATTATTACAATCTGTAACTGGTTATAGTAATATTTAATTATTTACTAAACGTAAAAGCTGTTACACAAAAATATATTAAATAATGTACAATTTAATATAAAATTGTATTTTATATAGTATATTTTTATTAAACTGATGGTTTATTTAATAATTAGCCAAAAAAAAACAAAAAAAACGGATGGTAGGTTTTTTTTTTTTTACTCTTAAATTTATAAGCGAAATTAGAGAGAATTTCACTCTTCCCCTTTTTAACATACTGAAATTAAATTTTCCATCATTAATAGTGCATGTATGCAGCGTGTAACTAAACGGAGCTTTTAACATTTTTTGGAGTTAATTATTATTGAAAATAATTTTAACGTGATTAATATTAATTTATGAAGCTGTCGAGTTACGTATTTTGAATATTTGCAATTTCAGAACTTAAAGTATTATTTTTAAAATACTACTGAAAATAAATCGATGCGATTAATTGATAATACATTTATGCGAGACGTATATGAGTTGTGATCGTACACATTTAATGAAAGAAAAGAAAATTCTAATGCAAAATAAGGCCCTTCCGATTCTATATCATTTTTCTTCTAATTTTAAATTTAACCATTCAAAAATAAAAGAAAATTATATGAAAATAAATAGAAAAATAGTAAAATAGAATGTTAAGAACTTAATATATTTTTTAAGGAGGTCATCATTTGATTTATGAAATAACGTTAAATAATAAAGGAGGATAGAAATTTAATTAAATGAAATCATCTTTACGCCGATTTTGTAATACAGCTAATAATGGGCACGATTAAATAAAATGTAATTTAATATTTGCCATTTTGTATCGCTTTCTATTTTTTTTTTAAACAAAGCACTTCTTATTCTCGATTGAAAGTAACCGAATTGTATAAAAATTTGTCTATAATGTATTCCGCGATAAGAACGAATATTATCTATTTAGTAAAGTTAATTCAGCAAGAAATGGCTAAATAACTTTATGATTCATACTGCTGATAACACAAATACTAATTACTTAATTTTTTCATTCTGTTTTTAGGACTTTGACCTTTGCATACCGTGTTATGAGAAAGAAGGTCATCCTCATAAAATGGAGAAACTCGGTTTAGATTTAGATGATGGAAGTATCCAAGTGGACCAAAATAAGACTAATCCTCAAGTAAATTATTATTTTGTTTATGTTTTGTATGTGTGTGTGTGTGTGTGTCATTTGATATATAATTCGATTGTATTATTAAAAACAAATTATATTCAATTTATTGTGTAATGTGGCATTTCATAATAATGTGCATAAAGAAAAGCGAAAATACAAAAAACATTTTAAAATAAATAATACTTGTAATATAATTTGTTTGCAGAGAAGACAAATTAAAGTGATATTAATGATAATATGCACATTATGTTGCTGATAAAGATAATTTATTATATTTGATAACATCGCATATGCGGTACTATCACGACATGCTATTGTAGAAGCAAATATACTGTATTCGAATTAAATAAGACATTAATAATAAAATTTTCAATCAGAATTCAAAAAAAAAAAAAAATATTGATAAAGCGAAGACATTTTAATTTTGTAAATTATTAATTCCAACACGTTGGAAAACACTTATTTATTCGTCCTCTGACACGGTTAGCGGCTGTTTATTAGTTTGTTTGTTTTTATGATATTGGTATGAACGTCTGAAAGAATCCATTATCATCAATTAAAATAACACCTAATGTAACATTTTTCAATAAATAATTTCCAATTTATTCTTATGTGTATTTTTTACGGTTATTTTTTATATATCAATTACACCACACTGTTAACTTATTAATTTCTTAATATATGTTTTTCAAGTTTATCCATGAAATCAAACTTTTTTTGTCTGAATATTTAGGGTTTTAATTATTCTATTATCTTTAAAGCACACCTTCTCCTCAATTACTAAATGATAATCTCCTTTAGTTTCAATAATTTCAACTTCATTATAATAATATTTTTACAACATTACATAACTTAATTTTCTCAGCTCCGTAATTATTTAGTTAATACTGCGTCTTTTTATATTGATTGATCTTAAGCTTTTCCGTTTAGAATGTATTTAAAAGTTTGTCTCATGAAAAAGTCGAAAGACTTGTAATATATGATATAGCGAACTGATATAATCCCTTTCATCGTTTAGAAGGAAATTTCACTTTAGTGTTATATTTATGTTTAGCTTTATTGTTTGCATTAATATAACCTCGTGTGAAGATAATTAATATAATTTTAACAAAAAATTAGAAAAATATTTGACATAATTTGTACAACATAAAAACAATATTGCTAAACAAAATTTTTTATAAAATTCGTAGGAATCCAGAAAGTTATCTATACAAAGATGTATTCAGTCTCTAGTTCACGCATGCCAATGCAGAGATGCAAACTGTCGCTTAGCAAGTTGCCAACGTATGAAGAGAGTGGTACAACATACAAAACAGTGCAAGAGAAAAATGAATGGAGATTGCCCTGTATGCAAGCAACTTATCGCTCTTTGCTTCTATCATGCAAAGTATTGTCAAGTATGTATACATGCATAGATGTATTTTGATATTTATTTATCACCGTTGTATTTTTTTTTTTTTTTTTGTTGCGAAGAATATTGCAACCCTCATGAGATTGCATTTATGTATACTTATATATGTAATATGTTAATTCAATTTTGTTAGTATGTACTGCCATAAATTCTAAAAACTATGTTCAATTACAAGTAAGGACAAAAGAAAGGAACATTCTTATTATTAATTTTTATTCTACATTGATCTTTCTTTTATTCTAAAACTAATTAAATATCCTTATGTGCTCAGATCATATATATTTCTGGTATTAAAAAAAATTGTTTTTCATCCTTTTGATACCCCTTAATTTTCTTCAAATCCATCTTGATATTAAAAACCGTGGGGTTTACATGTATACTGTGTTTAAAAAAGTATTGGGAATTCGTAACTTAAGAAGCCCGCGCAAATTATTTTCAAAAAAATAACTCTTTCTTCAGTTTGGTAGAACTTTCCTTATATATTATACCTAATGTAAGCACGAACTGCCCAATATTTTGTTTACAGCAGCTGGTTGAATCAATAGACCCTAGTAGTCTGTCACGATTTTTTCAAATAACTAAATTATTAAACAAAGAATTTGCATTAAATTTTGTGTTGTGAACCGAATTTTGTGTACAGAATCATTAAGAATGTTAGAAAAGGCCTATTGTGAATCGGTAGTATCAAAAACACGGGTCTACGAACGAACTAAAGTGTTCAAAGAGGACCGGGAAATCGCTGAAGACAATCCTTGTTCTGGTCGACCTTCAACCTCTTTAAGAGACGAAAATATCGAAAAAGTGAAAGAAATTGTGCTCGGTAATCGTTGTTCCAGTTCATGAGGGGTAGCACGTACGATTTTAGTAGATAATTTGGGCATAAGAGGAGTTGCCAGTTGGCACATTCCAGAAGTGCTGAACAATGATAATGCACCATCGCTTAGAGCACCAATTGCGACTGAATTTAAAGCCAAAAACGCGGCAAGTACTATTAAAAAATCACTATATTCCATAGATTGGACCTTGTCAGACTTTTTTTTATTTCCGAAACTGAAATTGCCACTCCGTGGTGTACCCATTTCGAATCAATCTGTTCCGTAAAATAAAATTTGTTAAAAGAGTTAAAGACTATACCGGAAAATGCAAATGAAAAGTGTTTTGAAGACTGGAAAAAACGCTGGCATACATATGTGTGTTGCATCAGATGAGGATTATTTTGAAGGCGACAAAAAAAACGCTAATGATTAAACACAAATTATGTGTTTTTTTTTTAATAATTCCCGGTATTTTTTTGACACCGTGTATAAAACATTTGCTGGTTTAGATACAGGTGGAAAAAAACAGTTATTATAAATTCTAAAAAAAAAGAGATATCCGTTAAGTGAACATTTTTAGGACACAGTCATGTTATTTTTGTTATAATTTCATTAAAACATCTCAAATACTTTAACTTAGCATTTATAAAACAAAGTTTATACAATCGTTCTTTTCATAAAAATAACTAGAAAACAAGGTAGCCAAATGCTTTCCAGTTAAATTTGAAAATAAACTTTGATTTTTTTGAATCGATAATATATTATACGCAGTCCAGTTATAGACCGGCAGAATTGAAATTTCGCATTTAAAGTTGTTCGGAGTAAGGTTTTAAAAATAAGAGAAAAAATAGTCTCAGACTAAGTAACTTATTAAAATCTTTTCGTTTCATCAATAAATGGATCCATCAAAGGCTTAAAAAAAATAGTGCTGTTAATAACTTTTGCTCCCTGCTGTGAAATTACTAACATGTAATGGATATTTTGAATGTTTCGGAAAATAAGTACACCATAGCATTTCAAAACGTAAAGCGTATTTTAAATCAGGATACTTATGATAGCAGAAATCTGAAAGATCACTGTCTTAAAGCGATGTATAAAAGCGTTGAATTTGAAAATTATATCGCTAGAAGAAATGAATATATGAAATACAAATCTTCTTATTTAAAAAACTAGGAAAAAAGTCTGCTTTATATACGTTATGCTCACTTCATAGATGAATTCACAAAATGTTTATTTAAAACTACTTTATTAGAAATCCTTGTGTATTATTTGAAAAATAACGTATAAATTGCTAATTGTAACATCGCTTTAATATATGACATAAATTACCTAGCTTTGCGTTAACAATAATCTTAAAAGAAAGAAGTTGGCCTGAATTTCTCATTCGTAAAATAAAGGTAAAAAATATCTCCTTTGCTCACTAAGACACTTAGTTTACAGCTATTTACACACAAACGTTGTCATCATTTCATAAATTACGGATTGAATGATTATATATTGTAATTGTAAAGTATATATATATATATATATATATATATATATATATATATATGTAGTGGAAAACACTTATAATTATGTGGTAGTTTATTTCGATAATACCAAAGTAGATAATTGGAGATTCGCTTAAGATAAAAATTATTTGTTGTGCGAAATAAAAAAAACGATTTTATAAAGATTTTTAATAAAATCTAATTAATGATTTGGTTTTATTAGAAGTTAAATAGGATGAAATGTCTTTTTCAGTTTTGCATTGAACATTTAATCGAAAGAGAGGCAATAGCAATAGGAAACGAGGAAAGTAAATAGAAAATAAAAGTAAAAGATAATTGGTAATCATTAACAGTAACAGGCATATACACAACGCGATGGGTGTAAGAATTTAAAAAAAACGACAAATGATTATAATAGAGTGTTATATTAATGTTTTATGAGTATAAATACATTAATAGATTACAAGTCAAGGGGCTCAGGGGAAACTAGTATTCTTTTACTCTGTCCAATCTCAAATTACAGTTATTTTTTAAAGACTGTGAATATTAACCTTGCAAATATATATATATAGGTAATTATAATACATATTTCCATTCTATAATCGTTTTCATTTCCATAACTCTATAACTATATGTACTGTTAATTTCTAGTATTGTTACTTTTATATCGCTCGCTTAACACAAAAATATGTTTCATTCATATTATCATTATTTATTATTATTAAGCCCACTGTTGAGGATTATGAACTTAAGGTTCACAGTGTACTAAGCCCAACGGCATTGATGAGAGTAGGAGGGCTAGTTTTTTTCTTTCGGTCACCTTTACTTCCTCACATTTCTCTGGTATCCAATTATTTCAAGCTAGGTAAACCTGAGAGCGTCTTGGATCCGAAACGAGACTAGTTTTGAACTCGTGACTTCTCGTTTGGTTGCCAAGCACCTTAACTGCTATGTTACCGTACTACCTTATATGTATATATAATATTTAAATATTAAAATATTAATAAATTATTTCAGGATACTAAATGCGCTGTACCGATATGCTCAAGTATAAAGCATAAAATGAAACAACAACAACTGCAACAACGTTTGCAACAAGCACAACTAATAAGAAGGCGAATGGCAGTAATGAATTCTCGCATTACTGGTTCAGCTTCCTCCACGGGTAATATGCAACCTAATACAAATGCCATGTCGCCGGCTGGCGGATCGTCTCTACCAAATTCACAGCCACCAATGCCACAGCAACATTCACCTCATGCACCTGGAATGGGTGTTAAACCAGGAACTTTAACTCCTCCAGCTAATGTTTTACAAGTTTTGAAGCAGGTAAATTGATGATGTTATATCAAAATAATTTGTAAGATTCTCTTCTTGCAAATGATTAAATAAACAGAATAGATACACTTTTAGTGATCTCCCACTTTTTTATGTTGTTTTGTTTTTTTAAGTGGAAATTTTGTATTGATGTTGTATAATTACTGTTATTATCGTAATTTTTATTATTCTAATATTTAAAATATTAAAATATTTCTTCAAAAATGATCCGCATCATTCCGCTATGCTATTACTATTTCACAAACATGTTTAATTTTAGTTATTTCATTAAATTAACTAAAAAAAAAAAAAAAGCTTTTATATAATTCGTTACTTAACTTGCTCCAGTTTAATTTAATCGCATTATTTTCTATTCTTTGTACTTCTAGTAAATTTGTTTTACATAAATAAAAGTTTTAACGGTTTATTTGTTGCAGTTTGTCCTACTATGTGTCCGTTTCATTATATTCAGTATTTTTTCTTGTGCGAAAACTTTAAATCAATTTTATTATTTTAGGTGCAAGAAGAAGCTGCCAGACAACAATCACCGCTTGGACACACTGGTATGGGTTATCCGTCAGTGCCTCAAGTGATGAGTTCTCCACAAATGCAAAGAAATATGAATCAACTGCCTGGATCTAATATGCCATCTGTGCATACACCTAATAATATTGCGCCCGATCAATGGAAAGCGAGGTATGTTTAAAATCATTAACTAAATTACAGTCACTGTTAAGTATTTCATATTTTCGAAAACAGAGTATCCTGTTCCTGTTCTTCGAAACATGTCTAAAGCATTATGTACATATAATAAAGTTTAAAAGTTTTTAAATTTTTGATTGCTGTTATGTTTGTTTATTTGTGACCATTAAATATATGTGCGTTTTCTAATTTAATGAGTCAAAATATTAATATTTTCTTTAATTCTTTTAACTACATTAATAACTTTTGTATTATAATTTCGTATAATATTTTAAAACCATAAATGTTATTAATAATTTAACATTAAATAGTTAATTTTTACATGTCTGTTTGATTGTTTTAATGACAGAATTTCTATTGTTAACGATTAATTAATTCGAATAGACCAACTAAGTGAAATTACTGGAAGTTCCACAGCTTTTATTACCATTGTTATCATATCCTTCACTTATTCTATAAAGAGTTAATTTACTTAGAGATTAGCGTACACAGGTAGACAGATAGGCCGACAAATTTTTCGACTTTCATTTATCTATATATATATATATATATATATATAGTAAATATAAATACGAGTATATTAAATGGAAATCGGAAAGTTTGTCTGTCTGTCTGTCTGGGCACACTAATCTCATGATACTACCGTATCAATTTTGTTCCGGTTTTCACTAGCGGATAAACTGATTCCCGTGGAAAGATTTAGTGCATAGTTTGTTAGTTTATGGGGTGATTTAGCTGATTTATGAGGGTTTTCATTAATGAAGTGTGGAAAACAAAAAGATACAATAAACTCGATAAAATAAAAAAAAAGAAAAAAGATGAGGATAAAACAGACGGAAATTGAAAAAAAAACAACCTATGGTAAATATAAATTAAACGTAAAAGTATAAATAAAGTGTTAAAATGAATTGGTAAATATAAATTATACATAAAAATTTAAATAAAACAATTACTATGGTAAATATAAATATAAGCTAATGTTTTATTAACTTTTGGCGCAAGTAAGAACAGCGTGTTTCGTTGTTTTTGGGTTTTTTTTTTTTGCGTTATTCAAATCGTTAAATCTTTCTGACAGGATCTAAATATTCAAGCCGAGCTTAGCTGCTGTACATAGCGCCGAGGTTTACAAAAAAAATAGAGCATTTTCTAGTAGTTTTAACATAGAAATAAAAAATCCTGCAACAAAATTTTTAATAATTGCTACCGGAAATGTTATTTATATTTAAATTTTAAGTCCTTGCTCAACTATTTTGGTTGGTGTTGTGCAATAAATTAATTTTTATAAGATACTCGGCAGGAAGGTTGAAAAATGCAGAATAAAATGGGTATGTGAGTGGGGAACGTGTTTTCTTAATTATATAATTATGGGGGATTACGGTGTGACCAACTAACAACCGATTTATAACAGAATGTTCTATGCGCGTAAGATAAAGAGACGGAAACTTACTGATTGTATGTATTTTTAAAAAGATGGCTGTTATGCAAATTTAGTGAAGCGGAACTTTTTATTAGATTGCGACAGAAACGGGTTATAGAAATAGCGGGAATCTTCAGCATTGTTTTTTACTGGACGGTGTTTCTCAGACATAAATATATTAAGAACCATAAAAAAAAAACAAAAAACTATCCACATTGGGTACCCAATAAAGCAAGCGGGAAAGTAGATGGATATTTTATAGAATAAATGAATGGTATGATAGAAATGCAGTGATAAACAAAGATTTAAAAAAAAAAAAAATCACTGTATGTATATGAATTCTGGATAAAAATGAGAAATTAATCTAAAAAAATCCCAAAAATACGATAAATGAGATGTGTAAATGAAATCAGTCACTTAACACTGTAATAGTTCTGTTGAAAAACAAAACGTTTTCTTTATATTATAAACTCATTTATTTTTGGTAAAACATGGGAAAAGTTATATTGACCCCCCCCCTTTTTTTTACTTAAAATTTAGAGCCTGTATGTAAAGATTAATGACATCTAAAGGCCAACATAGTTTATTAAGGTTCTGTTTGTAAGAAATCTTTACATGTGTGTAATTGCTTTGACCATTGTTAAAAAGATCACGTAAACGAAAAACTTATTAACCACTTACGTCTTCAGCTGGATCTAAAAAGTGTGATATAGGAACAATTTTAAAAAAAAACATATGAACGCGAAATTATCTTTAAAGCGTATTGATTAGGATAAATAATTTACCCGGAATTTAGTTATTGATCACTAATTTATTCTATAATATATTCGTATATATGTATTTTGTGGGTATGTGGATATACTTGGTGTGCGTGCGTGTGAGTATTTATATGCGCAAATGATTATTTATATACCTATACATTAGGAGTTATATAATTGTACATAGTTTCTACTTTGTTCATGTTACAAATTAGTTAGATTAATTAGTAACACCGTTTTAAAAATAGTGCTAATTTATTTGCTGCCATAAGATAATACTGAAATATACGTGTAAAAAAAAAAACATACAAAATCCTTCAATTTGGAATATAGTGTTGAAAATTTTATAAGGTTGTTAGTAGCAAAAGCATACGTCATTAACGGAAATTATAAATTAAATTTTTCTTTTTTTTTCACAGCTTTTCTTCTGAAAACGTTTTAATAAGTGCATTCAAAAAGAGTGTTTAGATAAAATCAATTCATCGCGTTCTTCTGCAAATTTATAGAAATCTAAATAGTACAATTATTCCGTTATGCAGTTTTTTTATTGTATACATTATGCTTGTAAAAGCGTTACTTATTTAACAGAACCGGTGCTAAGGTCTTTCTTTAAACTAGCAAAGGTTATTTCTCATCTAACATTTTCTTTTTTTCTCGTATAAACCTGATTAGTGCCTAATGATAAAATGTTTGATAATGTTTTTAATTTTTGAAAACAGGTATCCGGTATTGCTACCTCAAAATGCGGGACTTCGACAGGGAAATGCGCATATGCTCCAAAATTCCCAAGTTCCGCCGAACGCAAGTTCCATGCTTAATCAACAACAGCAACAATCCGCACAGCAAACACAACAACAATTGGTGAGCGGCGGAGGGTTATTAAACCAAAATTCGATAGGTGGTCATCAGAATATAGGACTGAATGTGATGCAGCCGCAGAACAACCAGATGTCATCTCCGAATATAAGGGGGCCGCCTGTACACCAAAAGCAGGCCTATCATCAGTTACTGCAAGTTTTAAAGGCGCCAAATTCGCCACAACAACAAGATCAAGTTTTGCAAATACTGAAAACTAATCCGCAGTTGATGGCGGCCTTTCTAAAGCAGCGGCAAGCTCAACAGCAACAACAGCAGCAGCAGCAACAACAACAGCAACAACAGCAAAATCAGCAACTAATGGGAAACGTTCAACAACATACTACCAGCACCGGCGGTTCGTCTCAACAACAGCAGCCTATGGTGAATTCGCAGCAACAGCAACAGCAAGCTACCATGCAGCATCTGCAGAATCAGCAACAAACCTGGTATCAGCATAACCAGATGGTGAGCGGTAGTCCAATGCAGCAACAAGGCTTTCCGCCACCGCCACCGCCGACCAACAACTACAACCCTCAGCAACGATTGCCTTCTGCCCGAAATGCTTATAATCAAAATAACTTTACGAATGTTGATCAAAATCAGTATTCGCTGATGCACGCCGCTCAGCAACAGCCGTCTAATCCGAATGATCTAAAGCAAGCTCCTCCGCCGTTTGCATCGCCGCAAGGTATCATGGGTCCGCCGGGAAATCTAGGCGGTAACCCTCCTCCCCCTCCCGGTTTACAGGTACAACAACAACAATGACATATGGTGATATCGTAAATAACAGCTACTTTGTGTGACGTGCTCTTAATTAAAAGAAATCACGATGTATCAATTTTGACCTGCTAGAGCCAGCATGTGAGTGATTTTGTTTTCGTTTCTGCTCTGCGACGAAATGACAGCGTATCAGGAATCGTTTGTATTCAGGATGTCATTAATCCTGTTTGTTAGGGATGATGTTGTGTTGATGTGAAATCGCATGCCACGCGCAGATTATTCAAGCGATAATAATTAATGGTTGTTTTGTTTTGTGCGCATCGTCGGAATTTGTTCATTAATTATGTGATATTATTTCTTAATCGAAGCGTACGATTCGTACACAACGGACGAAGCCGATTTAAAGGTATAGAATAAATTCTTCGTCTCGACGTATTTCAATATCATCGATTTTTTATTGTAATAATAATTTTATATATTATATATCATTACATTATTTTCCGCTATTTCAAAAAATTTATAAAAAAAAAAGAGAACGCGGGAATTCGTCCTTGCGCTACGACCACCATTATTTTACAGTAGCGTATTCTACTGTTCTTATTCTTAATGTAGCGTAAATAGAGATGTTGTCAATTCGATAATCATTCTGGTTACCATATATGTGTGTACAAAATAGCGCAGTCGGAAAGAGAGAGGGAATTAAATAAAGTATTTTTTTCCCTCGTTTCATTTTTTTTATTGCTCCAAGTAAAGATAACTTTTTTGTGATCGTGATTCAGTAAAATAATAACTTTTGTACTTAAGAATAAAAATTTTTATAATTGTTATCTATGTGTATATATGATTATCATTGATTTATTTATTCATATTATTCTTATTATTACTAAAATTATGTTTTGTATTATATGTATATCTATATATATATATCTATATATATATCTATATATATATATGTATATATGTATATATGTATGTATGTATGTATATGTATATTTATACAGATATATGTATGTATGAATTCTATTATTTACACTGTGTAGACGTGTAGATGTAGTTTTAAATAGACTTAAATGAATTAATCGAAATTACCGTACTAAATTTTAACTTATTACTATTAAATATGCTATTTTCGCTACAGAATTTCAGAATTTTATCATTTGTTGCTTTTATTCTAATCTTTGATAAAATATATATATATATATATATATAGTATTTTCTTATTTTGTACAGGATATTAATGCATATGTTACATAATATGTGGTTGTTACAGAATAAGTTTTAATCATTCAGAAAAAACTGAATGACTTAATGATCGACATAAACCATGCATATAGGAGATTACTTTAAAAATATTTAATTTTATTTATTTGTAAAAAAGAAGAAGAAGAGGAAACGAAAAAATTTAGAAATGTTTGAGGAAACAAAAACCTTTGGCATTGCGATTATTCTTTTTAAGCTTTAGGGTATGTATAATTAATCGCATTCAAGCCGACATTTAAACTTCAACAATAATGTTTTCGCTGCTTTCTAATCTTTTGTTTCTTTTTTGTATATCCGACGTTTTCTATAACGTAGTGTCACACATGTAAATTGCACGAACACTCCGAATGTTTTTTTTTTTTTTAATTTTTTGTGGTTAAATATCGGATATAATTTTTTCTGAACGTCGTATAGTAAAATTTTTGTATTTTAAAAAATTATTTTTATTATAATTCGTTGTTAATGTGTACCTTATGTATTTTATTTTGTAAATAAATGCAATTTTTTGAATATTTTGTATATTGATGTTCGGTCAATTTTAAGTGCTAAGTATAGAACATTTGTATTTTGCGTTGTTACGCATTCGAAGATTTACATTTTCAGTGATACATAAAACTTACAGCAATCCTCCCTCCTTATTTTGTAAAACGATTTTATGTAAATAGTCTAATTTTAAGAATACATGTAACGACCTAATGGTATTGTAATATAAGTTGTTATTAGTAAAACCTGTTTCTTTTCTTACTCTTTTTTTCGTAGTTGTTAAGTTGAGAACAACTGTGTTCTGTACTGTGATCATATTTTGATAACGCACGAAAAATTCCTGGCAATTTTTTATTCGTACAACTTGTATTAATTTTAATAAACTATAAGAGGATATATAACCAATTAAAATAATTAAAGTGAAAACAATTGTGTTTAATTCTTAAAAAACTTGTATTTAAAAATATATATACACTAGTGGTCGAAAGTTTTTATCCACTACTGTTGCATCATAATTCATTGTGTATAACTAATTCTATTTCACTGAAAACGATAGAAAATGTTTAATAGGTACGTAGGAAGTCAGAATCAAGTTAAAGGAGTAAACGTTTGTCGTAAACAAGTTCAAGGGTGCAAGAGTTGAAGGGCTAAATTTTTCTATATAGTGATACAATTGTTAAGCGATCCGACTGTTGTAATGGTTTATAATAAGATCAACGAAAGATTTTAATGTTACCGAATAATTTTTTGCGACTAATTGTTTTCATTTTAACATATTAAAATGTTTTTTTTTTTTTTCGAAATAGCTGCTCAATTTGTTACACTTATCGATGATGGTAGAAGTTGTCGCTCTATAGCTCGACAATAACACTCGAAGCGGTTAATTATATGCACAAAAGATACGTAGTAACTGGAGATCATTTACAAACTGTTAAGGATCAAATTGTCCAAAAGCCTCAGATACCCGAAAAGATAAAAATATCGTTCGTATTGCTTTACGAGAAACATTTTAGCGTCTAAAAATATTACCGGTGAAGTTGATATATTTCCTGATGAACATGTAAGTCCTCGAACAGTTTGTTGATGACTTAACGAACATGATTTACAAAGCTTCAAACTAGCGCAGGAATACTATTGGACAAACACCAACAACAAAGACTGACGTTGCTCGTAACCATGTTTAATGGAAAGAAGCGAAATGGAAACGAATTCTCTTCACTGACAAATCCGGGTTTGATTTGGTGTATGGATGCATGTGCATATGAAGACGCCTTGAATATAGATATCAACGTAAGTTTGTTCGGAAATCAAATGTCTTCGATGGTACAATTATGGTCTAGAGCGTAATTTCAAATAATGCAAAAACAGTACTCTACTTCTTTACATCGAGTTCGGTGAGCGTTTCTTCGTATATTAAGCATAATCATTCGATACGCATGATTTACGGACGATAATTTCTTGCTGAGGCATATCACGCAAGAGACATTAACATTCTTAAATGAAGCTGGAACAGCAGGATTGTAGTGGCCAGCTGCAGCGTTGTCTTGAGTGTCAGTGAGCATGTCTGGGACATAGTGGGCAGATTAATCTGTGTTCCCCAACCGCAAACTAAATCTTTGGCTGAACTCCAAACAAGTTGAAACTAGAATGAAAGTTGATTTTGTCAGAGGGTATTTCTATTCTCATTGATAGCATGTTCAGCGACTGCAATCTCTGTTATTCAGGCTTATGGAAAAAATAAGAACATAATTGAGTGAAGAAATGTATTGAGACTTCTAAATTACGATTTCAAACCACTTCGACTGTGTAAAGAGGTCATGAATATTTTTATAAAGATTTTTGTCCAACAGTATAGTACGCGTTTATATATAAATATAAAATTTACTGTTGGTAAATAATACATATGTAGTATATGACATTACCGGAATAAGTATAATCGTGCTACTTCGTGGCCTAATTTGTGTCTGTACTTTTTTACCGTGAACCTAAAAAAATGTGTTGTTTTTATTTTTTGGTAAATCATCAATGATGTTTGGGTATTTCTTGAATTTAGACTGTAACAATCGTTTCAGTGTTCGGTTATTTTTTATGCCAATATAATTGCGAGGAATTCGTTAACAAAAAATTCTTACAGATGATGTGCGTGCATTTTTTAAATTTAATAGAAGTTTAACGAATTTCATTAAATCTACCGAAATTATTAAAACATCGCGGGCGAATAGTGATATCAGGAATGTCTAGTAATTATTTGAACTATATCAAAGTATTAGAATTTGCGAGAAACTACCTTACATCAAATCGATACGAGTTGAAACATCACTTCCCTGTTGTAAATTTAAAAATGATAAACATTAATGAATGAATAATGAACTGGATATTCATTTTTAGTATTTTTGAAGTATATTTTAATAATCTTTTTAATTCTATTTAATGGTAAAACGCTAAATACTAAAACACGTATTTACGATAAAAAAAAAAAAAAAAATGCGCATGGGGTAATACAAATGTCTATATAGATTTTTCAAGAGCCGAAGTGTATAATCATGTGTTACAATTACAAGAAAACAAAATTCTAAACTGAAGATTAGCATTTATAAGAAATTTTGTACTGAGTAAATAAAACAGGAAATAAATCGGTTGAAGAATTTTTTATATCGAGTCAAGGCCGTGTCTACGGGTGGTGGGCTTAACCCTTCACAATGAGAACTGAAACAGTTATTATAAATACACAAAAATCTGAAAAAAAAACCATAAATTTAAAATAAATATTGATGATTTTTTAGGGTGTTCTTACCGTTAAAAGAGAAAGGAAAAAATATGCTCCATACTTTTAGGTACTTCATTAATATGTTATGAAACAACTTTTGTTACGAATATCATCAATAACATGTAATTTTTATTTATGTATAAATCAAAATGATGGAAATCATTAATGGTATGAATATTAGTGAAGAATGTATTGTCATTTATAAAATAAATATGTGAATAAAATTTTCAACTCTCCCCCTTCAAAATTCTTTGCACGGGCCTGTATCGAGTGCTGATCAAATTGGTATGTACATAACTGGTGGTAATTTCGACCCTTAAAATATAAAAAACTGGTCAGGAATCTTTAAATAAGATTCTGCGTGCTTTAAAATAAAATTTTTTTTTTTTTTATTGCGTCAGCTAAAAAACACATTTTGCTAAATTTTATTTATTTAATTTACACTGTCTGTTCTGATTTTTTGGAATTTATTTTAAAAGCAATCTGTTTGTTTTTTTAGCATTTTTCTTACGTCGACATTAAATAAAAATTGACGATCATCCACACGGTGTATGTAGATTTACTTATCGTTGTTCCGAAAATCTCAGATGGACATTGTAACCATCGACACAGATCTCTCAACCATGCGTCTCGCCTTCTGCCTGATGATTACTTACTACAAATTTTCCCCTCCAGGACCAATTTCAGTAGTTTGTAGTTGCCGCTGCTCATAACATATTCCAGATAGCTTATCTTGGGCTTCTTAATTATCATCAACAGTACTTTTCTACTTTTCTTTCTCTGCCAATTTATTTCAAGACCTCTACATGGGATCCTTCCTGTGCCTAAGATACCTCAAGAATTCTTCTGTATAGAAACATTTCGAAGGTGTCTAATTTAGCCTCTGACGCTTTGTTGAGAATCCATTCTTTACAGCCATACATAAGAATAGATATAATATAACATCGTAACATGCATAAACGTAAACAAGTCTCAATTCAATGGTTATCTAGAATTTCCTCATTCAGGCTGCTTAAGCTTATTCCATTCTTGACTGCACTTATCTTTCCGATTTTTAATGTTTTACCGTTTAGGGTGTTAATTACGTAAAACCTGGTACTTTAATTATTTCGTCTCCAGCGGTGCAAATAGTCGGTATGTGTGGTTTTGAGAAAAACTTTACTTTGGTTTTGTTTACATTCAAAAATAAGCTCAAAGATTTATCGGATCTATAAATCCTTGTAATTCTAGCTTATTAGTAGTAAGAAGAATCGTATCATATATTATTGATAATACGATCGTTGATGGACACTCCATGGAGTATTCAGTCCCTTCGAGGATATTGCCTTAGAGTAAATATTGTACAGTAAGGGGGAAAGCACGCAGCCCTGTCCTACATGCTTAACAATCTGGATTTTACCATTTCACATTAAGTTTTTATGTAACGTCTTCCTAACGAACTAAAAGTTTCGGAAAATGCGTAATTCTGCTTTGTGCATATAAGATCGGTTTATGAAATATATTCGTTATTGTTGTTGCATTCCTAAATCATAAGCGTTTATTTACATGACTATTCAGGAACGGATATGATTGAGTTGTTAAATTAGCTGCTTGAAGGAGCTCGATGAAAATTAATTTGACGCAAATTTTTAGCTGAACCTATCACAGTACTAATTAATATGTTTCGTATCAAATAAGTATATGAAGCATTTTAGAAGTCCGTTGTTTATTAAAGGAGATCATTTTAATTATAAAATTACGGGGTACAACCAAAAAGGTTTTTTAACTGAATAAATTGATTGTTCAACAAAAAAGACTTGAATGTGCTTCATGTGGTTACAATAGGCAAACTCAATTAAAAGTATGAATTGCTGATTGGGTTATTAAAAAAATAATAAAGACGTTTATGTTTTATAATTTTTTACAACCCGTTATAGTTGTTGAGGAACAAAGGGGCGGCAAGATTATATGATAGCAGCACCATTTAATACATTTCATTGACCCTTTGAGAATCTTTTTACTTATTTATTTGTCATATTTTGTTGAAAGATAAATCTGATTTATATGAATTGCAGTTAATGTTATGTAAAAAAATTATTGTTCAGTTTTGGTTTGGAAATATGGTATATGAAAATTTACTATTACCTTTGTAATAGAGACAGTTCTATTATTATAAGTAAAACCCGATTTTTTAAATAAATTTTTTATTTGAAGTTTTCACGTTAAGAAAGAGTTGTTTTCACAGATTTCACTAGACGATACTTAGACCTGAATTTCAATATAAATTATTAAAAGGAAATTCTATCAAAACCATTTTATGTCAAAACTGTTACATCGAAATGATTATTTATACAATTTCTGCCTAGCGTGTTTTTTTTATTTATCCTAAATATTAGTCCATATTTTATTTAAATGTGGTTGTTAACTACTTGTAATAACTGTATCTACTACTTCTTTAATGTTGTTAATTAAAAAGTAAAACTAGTAAAATTCTACTTTTTTAAAACTAATTCTAATTATAGGAATAATTATTAGAGAACATTCATGAAAAAGATAAAAATTAGTTAAAATATTACGATTGAAGAAATTCAGATGTTTTATAATCACCGTACATTGTTTTATTTGTAATACTTATACTTCAAATTTTTAATGTAATTATGCCATTAAAATAACCGATCCTTTTTTAACAACAAAGGAAACAGTTAGAGCAATGGTTTTGAATTAAAAATTTATTTGGTTTGTTATTTTCCAAAACAATATAAAAGCATACACATACACGTGTTATTAAATTTTACTCGAAAAAAAAACACTGTTAGACGTTGTTGGTTGATAGTACTAATGATTTATAAAAGTTTCAGAGATAAAAATTGTAAAATGTTCAACATCAATTGCATTATGTAACAAGTTAGGTTAAAGTGTTGAACAAGATAAAAATGAAAACAGTTTCATCTAGAAAATAATCAACGTACTTAATGCAGCTTATTAATGAGAATATTACACCGAACTATAGAAATGTTCTATACACACGTTTAAAATTATGTTTACTGAAATTTATTTTCGACGCATTTATGTATTGAAGGTTTAAAATTTATATTTCACATTTATACGGGTTTTTTTGTGAATTTGCATTAACTTTTTATTAATAACGTAATTTTGTGTGAAACATTACGTAAATATTTACAAACTGACTTAAGCTTTTTCTTTATTTTTAGGGCAGTGGGTTTGTTTAAAAAAAATTGTGATCCCAATACTAAGAAATTTTATAGCAATTAACTAAAAAAAGCGAAAACAGGATTTAATTTATAAATAGTAGAAATTCGAATACGAATTATATTAAAAATATAGCACGAGTAAAACAATGAACGATAAATGGAAGTACGTATTTATTATTTTAACATTAGGTTTATGATTGAAAGATTCAATCGGTTAGAAAAATAGTGTAAAATCGGAACGAATAGGTGAAATTAATGCTTTTTTAAAGGAATAAAATTAATATCTGTTGAAAACAAAATGTAAGTTGCATATGATAAATTTTATTAGTTGTATGGTGTAAATAATAGATTTCTTTTTTTTTTTCACGCTAGTATATGGATGGCATACTAGAAATAATTTTTTAATAATTTTAACTGATGTTTAACTTTTAAAATTTTTAATATTGTTATAAGCGTGATACAGAAAGCAATTAAAAATTAAATGTTTGTAATTCGCAACATATTACACAATAATGTGTAATACATACAGTTTTGTGTTTTTTATTATTACTTTTTTGTAAATCCGATTTTAAAATTCGAATTTATTTTTAATTTATCTACCACAAATATCGATTAATCTATATCGATACTAATATTTAATAATTGTAATATTTCCAAACAATAATAAATTAGAATCGTAACGTTACATTTTTTAGTATTCGAATTATTCTGAATAATAATTTTGTGTTTATTTACAATTGTGTATTTGTGAGTTTGCAGTTTATTGTATTCAAATATGAACGGAAGACGAGCAGCATATGATGGTGATTATTTAATTTAAAATGAAATTGTATATGCAATGCTTAAGTAAATTTTGGTATATTATTAAATAGATTAATAATACTATGGGATTAATATAGAATATGTGCAAAACTGTAACTTCTTTTCGAAACAAATAATTCGGAAGTGTCAGTATTTCTATTATTTTTATGTGAATATGTTAAAATTTTTGTTTAAGAAAAAAAAACAATTTTATAGGTTTTTCAGAATATGTGCTTTATATGTTAGAAAAGGTGCAGATTTTTCATTTATCATTCTTGTGTGTACATGCGATAACAGATATTATCTGAATACAGCATGAAATCGTAGCATTAATGTATGGAGAGTAATACTTTTATTTTTGTTTTTGTTATATACTAGCTGTTCCCCACGGCTTCTCATGTGTATCAATGTCCGTTTAAATCTGTACTTGGAAATTTTTAAAAATATTTTTGTTTTATCTATAATTGTATTAATGTAAAAATTTCTTGTCTCTTAGGGAAATATGTTTATCACCGTCCAACAAAAAATACTCTTCGCGTTTTACGTTTAGCTAAAGATTATTGATCTTTCTATATCCTGTCCGTGGTGATCTACCAAAAAGTTTTCCTCAACTAAACAGTACACACAGACATGGTTTCTGAATTATTCACATGGTGATCTCCCGTAATTGCACATTTAAGATAACATCTTCTTCGCTCATATCGTTCAACCGCTCTGTCTCGAGCTTTTTATTAAAATTAATTTATTACCGCAACTGCAAACTGCAGTAGTTGAGTAAGGAAATTAAATTTGAGTAATAAATAACATTTCCGGTAGCAAATTATTTAAAAGAACGGTTTTGGTCCAAAATTTCGAATATTTAACATATGTTAAATACTCTATTTTGTTTTTATATGTTGCCTATTAAGTCCAATAGTATATGGCTTAATCCTCTTCTAGTTTTTACAAACATATCGTACAATACATTCTCGTATTTCTACTCCTAATAATTCATTATTGTACAATAAATAAGAAAGAGACGAAAACAAACATGCACCATCCCTATCTATGTATTTCACATAATGGGGAACTATTGTATCATCAACACATATTAATTCTACATTCATAATTACAGTGAATATATCTATCTATCTACTGCCTCCCTCGATTACGAGTATGAGTTTTATCCGTGAGGATAAAGTAGCAGCGGTATTGAGGAGCACAGAAACCGGAGCGCAATCTAGCTTCCGTGCTGCCGACCAACATGAGAAAAGTTATGAGTGGCGAGGCGAGCCAAGACGACTGGCCCACTTATGTTGGCGCGAATTTTTTTAATCGGCGATTCCTGCTTCATACAATGAGCCACCGTCTTCTACTTCAAATTGTACATTTTCCGAAGTCCTTTCTACTGGACGAGCAGTCCTAGCTTCCTTTGAAGCATCAGAAGCTCGGATTTCAGAGCGTTCAATCCGAGTTGTGTCCCACCTGACAGTCTAAATGTTCTTTTTTTCTGTCTACCTGGACGTACAGTGATTTTTTTATTCATTTTTTTTATCCATTTTACATTTAATAAATAAAATATTCACTCAAAATTTTATTTGTCTGGACTGTACACAGAGTACACACATCCACATTGCTTGAAGATTGAAACGAAACTGACCTCCTCGCCGGTTGGGGGTCCACTTAAAGAAAACGATTTTATGCAAAAATACAAATTTCAGCACGACGACCGACGTGCATCACCACTGAAACAAAAAGGAAGCCACATGACGTTTCATTAGCCCGAGTCGCCAACCTGCTAACTTCGCAAAGGGCATATTCTTGTTTTTGGTAGTCGAAAGGTATTCTTCCAAAGACAAGAGCATACCTTCTGTTTGTCAACAGGGACTAGATTTTTTTAAATTTTGGATTTCCCTCCCTGGTTCCGCCATCTTTTAACGTAGTAGTGCCTTATTCTATTTAAAAAACAAGTGCGAACTTGCAATCAACACGAGAATCAGCCTGATCAAGTTTCAACCGCGTAATTATTAGTTTTTTTAAAAGCGATCTTTTGAATTTTACCCCCTTTTTCACCCCTAAAAAAAATTGAATTTTTTAATGCACTTTTAGATGGCGTCAATACATAGTATCATTGTATTAGGTTCAAATTTTCAGCTTTATAGACCTAGTAGTTGCAACGATATGTTAATAATTGCTGTGCCTTTGAAATATTTCCAGATTTTTGCTTATATATATATATATATATATATATATATATATATATATATATATATATACTAGCTGTGCCCCACGGCTTCGCCCATGTATTAATGCCCGTTTAAATCTATACTTGGAAATTCATTAAAAAATTTTTGTTTTATCTGGAATTGTATTTACGTAAAGATTCTTTCTTTCTTTGGGAAACATGTTTATTACCGTCTAACAAAAAATAGTCTTCATGTTTCACGTTTAGCTGAAGATTGTCGATTTTTCTATAACCTGTCCGTCGTAATCTAACAAAAAGTTTTGCTCAACTAAACAACACACACAGCCATCGTTTTGAAGAGGCCGAGTTATTCACACGATGATCTCTCATAATTACACGTTTAAGAGAACATCTTCACTCATATCTTTCAACCACTCTGTCCCGAGCGTTTTATTATAATTTATTTATTATCATAAAATCAAAATAACAGTGTTAAGTAAAGATTTTAATATTTCTGGTAACAAATTATTTAAAAAAAAGTTAAACGGTTAATTTAAAAAATTTATACGGCGGTTTTGGCCTAAAAGTTCGAATATTTGACATATCAGTTAAATACTCTATTTTATTTTTATATGTTCCCCATTAAGTCCAATAATATATTGCTTAAATCTCTTCTAGTTTTTACAAACATATTGTACGATACAATTTCTTCTACTCCTAATAATTCATTATTATATAATAAATAAGATAGAGACGAAAACAAAGATGCACCATCCCTATCTATGTATTTTACATAATGGGGAACTATTGCATCATCAACACATATTAATTCTACATTCATAATTACGTATAACACGAACTTTTTTGTAAAAGCGAAAAAATCGATTTTATCATTCATCGATAATAACGCCGCGATAAACATGGTTGCATTTCGATTAACATCGCACGATACATAAAAGTCGCCACGAAAAGTAGTTGGTGCTCAAAAAATAATAAAATTGTCAAATTTGTTTTTTTTAATTGATTGATTAAATTATTTAATATAACAAATATTTATGTAAATAATTAAAACAAAAATTATCCTATCTGTTAAGTTGGACCAAATTGCATGTACTTTCAAAATTTTATAAAAATCGGTTAGGTAAATTCCGAGTTTATCCTGCACAAACATAAAGACACGGGATTTTTATATATATAGATATATATATTAAATAAAATTTTTGTGTAGAATTTTTTATCGTTAACAGTACTGATTATATGTTTCTTTTACCCTTCATATATTTTATATAATATACCTTATTGCATTGTTGAATTGTTATTCATATACCGTCATCACATCATTATAGAAGACAAAAAGTCGATGTGGATATTATAGCAAAGTATACGGCATCCAGGAAATTATAGGATTTGTACAAGAGAAGGTTGACGATTAAACAGAGGAGCCACTTTTAAATTATAATAATGGTTGAGAGAGCCGAATTAGTGCAAACCTGACAAAGATGGTGAAAAAATGAGTAAAATGGTGGGAAATTGCAAAAATTGACGAACATAGCGTAAAAAGGTCTGAAGCACACATTTCTCAACATGTCAAATGCTCATTTTCCATGTGTGATGATATACTAATGCTAATGATTAAACAAAAATAAAGGGTTTTTTTTTTAATAATTCCCGGTACTTTTTTGACACAGTGTATAAAACATTTGTTGGTTTAGATACAAGTGGAAAAAAACAGTTATTATAAATTCTAAAAAAAAAGAGATATCTGTTAAGTGAACATTTTTAGGACACAGTTATGTTATTTTTGTTATAATTTCATTAAAACATCTCAAATACTTTAACTTAACATTTATAAAACAAAGTTTATACAATCGTTTTATATAATTTTCATAAAAATAACTAGAAAACAAGGTAGCCAAATGCTTTCCAGTTAAATTAGAAAATAAACTTTGATTTTTTTGAATCGATAATATATTATACGCAGTCCAGTTATATACCGACAGAATTGAAATTTTCCATTTAAAGTTGTTCGAAGTAAGGTTTTAAAAATAAAAGAAAAAATAGTCTCAGACTAAGTAACTTATTAAAATTTTTTCGTTTCATCAATAAATGGATCTATCAAAGGCTTAAAAAAAGGTAGTGCTGTTAATAAATTTTGCTCCCTGCTGTGAAATTCCTAACATGTAATGGATATTTTGAATGTTTCGGAAAATAAGTACACCATAGCATTTCAAAACGTAAACCGTATTTTAAATCAGGATACTTATGATAGCAGAAAATATCCCATCATATGTACATTCATACCAAAAGTCGCGGGAGTATTTTAAGCATACACACACATCCATACATACTACAAAAAGTAAAGTAAGTATTAAAACAGCTAATTTTTCCAATTTTTATTTATTTTTATTTTTTTTATTTTTTTCCTATTTATAAATCCATTTATTATTATTTCAATTTATTTATTAAGTATTAGAAGATAAGTATAAGGTGAATAATTTACGCTTGCGTTTGGGATTATTTAGTAAAATTTTTACATCTGCTGGTAAAGAGTTATACATAACAGCTGCAGCATACTGTATTTGAATTCTTATATGAAATTTATAACATCCGGGAATCTGGGCATAATAATCTTTAGCAGACCTAGTTGAACCAGGTTTAAATGCAATCTTAAATTTACTCCTATTTGCAATCATGTACATAAGTAGTATTGCAATTTATATGTATATCACTTAGCTTCAATAACGGAATGAGTGAAGTATTTCTCATACCCCGATTTATAATTTTTAGAACTGCCTCCTGTAGAATTTTTAAGGATTTTAAATAGCATTTAGCAGCACCCACCCCCAAAAAATGATACCATATGAAATGACCCGTTGATATAACGCAAAGTAAATTCTACGTAAATGATAGGGCGGAAAATGTTGCGATAAATAATAGAATAAAAAATTTAACTAGCGATAAATGATGCGTGCAAAAACCAACTTAACTTACTATCAAATTTTATACCTAAATATTTAATATCCCACATTCTATCAATTGCCAGATTGCTTATAATTTTGACATTTATGCTTTCACTGGACAAGTAATTATGAGAGCTATACAACATATATTTAGTCTTTGTTAAATTTACAATTAATCTATTGCAGTTTAACCAATCAATTAATCAATTCCTGTTGTAAATAAAATAATAAAAAAAATATATATTTTTATAAGTAAAGTTCAAATTAAAAAAAAAAAAAACCGAAATAATTATACTCGAATAGTTTTCACACGATGTATTCGAAAATAGTCAATCCCGAAAATAATTTGTAAAGACCCTCGATGCGCGCCGGGTCACAAAATAAAATACCGATACGGAGAAACAAAACAAATGAACTAACGAAACGACGAACAAATATTACCAATACAAATTTAACCAAACGTTAACACAATTTAATCTACAAAGAAGAAAACGGAAACCTATTAACACCTGTATACACATCTACGCGACCAAAACACGCACAAAGCCCGTCGCTAGAATCCCACACGCGCAACACTCGCAACTACCTCTGACTGCCTGTTCCAAACAAAAAAATCGCCATGCCGTCTAAACAAAGACCGACGCCATCCCTTAGAAAATGGCCGTTCGTTTATAGGGGCGCTAGCGCATGAACGAATTTAATTTATAAAATAATACGAAACATATTTACATATAAAAATAAAGATAAAAAAAAATAAAAAAAATTTTATCAACAACAATTCCCGATTGATCATGATTTTGCAGGATATCTGGATAACGAGAATTAATTAATAAAACTGTATCATGTGGCATTCAGATTGCTTAATTCATTTATATAAATCAAAAATAAGTAAGGATCCAAAATTTGCGGCACCCCGAAGTTCTGGACCACTTCATTACTGTATGCATTGTTAATTTTAGTAACGTATCTCCTACCCACTAGGTAAGATTTTAGCCAATTTAATATAAACCCCCGAAAACCTGCATTTTCCAGTTTAAGAATTAACAGTTTATGATTTATGGTATCAAATGCCTTTTTTTATGTCAAATTAAATGGCAGCGGTGTACTTATCTGCTTCTAAGTTTTCTGTAACATGAGATACATGTTCAAATAGGGCAGGATCCGTTCCCCGATCTATTAAAAACCCGTATTGGTTTTTACTGAAATAATTAGCCACTGTTAGATAATTCATCATCTTTTTTTTCTCAAAAACTTTTGATAGAGTGAGAGGAATGCATATGAGCCTGTAATTGGAAAGTGATGATTTTTCACCACTTTTATAAACCGGTACAATAACCCCTAATTTAAGGATTTCAAAAACAGATTCATTAAATAAAAACGTTAACGGTCGTACAAAAAAGTTTAAGTTTTCCTTTACTAGATCAATTGAAATTTTATCCAATCCAAATGATGATTTATTCGGTATGGACAAAGCTGCATTCCTTACATCATCATAAGAAAATTTTGTAATCGCAAAGGAATCTTTATAAGCTGTCCCAATGATTTTATTCAACACTGTCGTATTGCTACAGAATTTATCGCTGCTTACAATGTTACATACGCAATCTTTAAAGTAAATATTAAAGTAATTTGCTATTATGTCCTCATTACCATCCATTGATAATAAATTATTATTTATATTTATTTGTTTTTATCTATAGACGTTTTTTCTAATAGTTTTATTTATAATTGCCCAATACTTTTTTTGCTTGCTTTAATATTTGTTTAAAATGTTTTTGTAATAATCAAACTTATAAATTGTTAATTGTAACATCGCTATCATGTATTATGTGATTTTTTTTTTTTTTTTTTATCCTGTACCGGTACACATTTATATCACAAACAGCGGTATTTGTAACATATTATAGAAAACCATTCTAGACAACCGGAGTACAGCTCAATCTATCCATTGAAAGACTTGGACATGTAATGATTAATTTCTCTCTTCTTATTATGTTTAATGAAAACGAAAGTTAGGTAATTGAAATCGCATCTATGCACCATTTTCTTTTTAACCTCCTGGCTGAATTTCCCTGAATTACCTAGCTATTTCGTTAACAATGATAGATATAATAGCTGTAGAATTGAACTCATTAAAAATGTACAAAGTAATATTAATTTTAAGAGAAAGAAGTTGGTCTGCGTTTAATTTTAATATAAATATTTAATATAACATGAGATTTTAAATTCGATTCATATTCAGAAAAAACTTAATTTAACTAATATTTTACTTTTCATTCATAAAATAAAAGTAAAAAATATCTCCTTTGCTCACTAAGCCATTTAGTTTACAGCTATTTACACACAAACGTTGTTATCATTTCATAAATTACAGATTGAACGATTATATTGTGTGTGCAAAGTATATATATGTAGTGGAAAACACTTTAAACATAATGTATCAATACAATTATGTGGTAGTTTATTTCGATAATAACAAAAAAGATGATAGGAGATTCACTTAAGATAAAAATTATTTGTTGTGCGAAATAAAAAAACGATTTCATAAAGATTTTTAATAAAATCTAATTAATGATTTGTTTTTATTAGAAGTTAAATAGGATGAAATGTCTTTTTCAGTTTTGCATTAAACATTTAATCGAAAGAGAAGCAATAGCAATAGGAAATGAGGAAAGTAAATAGAACATAAAAGTAAAAGGCAATTGGTAATCATTAACAGTAATATGCATAAGATGACAAGTCAAAGGGCTTCGGGGTAACTAGCAATCTTCTACTCTATGCAGTTTCAAATTACAGTTATTTTTAAAAACTGAATATTATTCTTGCAGGTGGTTTGTCTCAATAACAGTAGCCTATGGTAAATTTGCAGCAACATCAACGTCAAATTTTGCAAATACTGGAAACTAATCTGCAGTTGATGAACTTCCTAAAGTGGCAGCAAGCTCAACAGCAACAACAACAACAACAGCAACAACAGCAGCAGCAACAACAACAACAGCAAAATGAGCAACTGATGGGAAACATTCAACAACATACCATCCTTACTCATGGATGGTCTCAACAACAGCAGCCTACTGTGAACTTGCAGCAACATCAAGGTCAAGTTTTGCAAATACTGGAAACTAGTCCGCAGTTGATGACGGCCTTCCTAAAGCAGAGGCAAGCTCAACAGCAACAAGAGCAGCAGCAGCAACAACAACAGCAAATTGAGCAACTGATGGAAAATGTTCAACAACATACCACCATTACTGGTGGTTGGTCTCAACAACAACAGCCTACTGGGAACTTCGAGCAACAACAAAATAACCTTTTGCAAATATTGAAAACCAATCCACAGTTGATGACGGGCTTCCTAAAGCAGCAGCAAGCTCAATGGCTACAACAGCAGCAGCAGCAAGTTCAATGGCTACAACAGCAGCAGCAGCAAGCTCAATGGCTACAACAGCAGCAGCAGCAAGCTCAATGGCTACAACAGCAGCAGCAGCAAGCTCAATGGCTACAGCAGCAGCAGCAGCAAGCTCAATGGCTACAACAGCAGCAGCAACAACAGCAAATTGAGCAACTGATGGAAAATGTTCAACAACATACCACTATTACTGGTGGTTGGTCTCAACAACAGCAGCCTACTGTGAACTTGCAGCAACATCAAGGTCAAGTTTTGCAAATACTGGAAACTAGTCCGCAGTTGATGACGGCCTTCCTAAAGCAGAGGCAAGCTCAACAGCAACAAGAGCAGCAGCAGCAACAACAACAGCAACAACAGCAGCAGCAGCAACAACAACAGCAGCAGCAGCAACAATAGCAAAATCAGCAACTAATGGGAAACGTTCAACAACATACTACCGGCACCGGCGGCTTGTCTTAACAACAGCCGCCTATGGTGAATTCGCAGCAACAGCAACAGCAAGCTACCATGCAGCATCTGCAGAATCAGCAACAAACTTGGTATCAGCATAACCAGATGGTGAGCGGTAGTCCAATGCAGCAACAAGGTTTTCCACCACCGCCACCACTGACCAATAACTACAACCCTCAGCAACGATTTCCTTCTGCCCGAAATGCTTATAATCAAAATAACTTTACGAATGTTGATCAAAATCAGTATTCGCTGATGCACGCCGCTCAGCAACAGCCGTCTAATCCGAATGATCTAAAGCAAGCTCCTCCGCCGTTTGCATCGCCGCAAGGTATCATGGGTCCGCCGGGAAATCTAGGCGGTAACCCTCCTCCCCCTCCCGGTTTACAGGTACAACAACAACAATGACATATGGTGATATCGTAAATAACAGCTACTTTGTGTGACGTGCTCTTAATTAAAAGAAATCACGATGTATCAATTTTGACCTGCTAGAGCCAGCATGTGAGTGATTTTGTTTTCGTTTCTGCTCTGCGACGAAATGACAGCGTATCAGGAATCGTTTGTATTCAGGATGTCATTAATCCTGTTTGTTAGGGATGATGTTGTGTTGATGTGAAATCGCATGCCACGCGCAGATTATTCAAGCGATAATAATTAATGGTTGTTTTGTTTTGTGCGCATCGTCGGAATTTGTTCATTAATTATGTGATATTATTTCTTAATCGAAGCGTACGATTCGTACACAACGGACGAAGCCGATTTAAAGGTATAGAATAAATTCTTCGTCTCGACGTATTTCAATATCATCGATTTTTTATTGTAATAATAATTTTATATATTATATATCATTACATTATTTTCCGCTATTTCAAAAAATTTATAAAAAAAAAAGAGAACGCGGGAATTCGTCCTTGCGCTACGACCACCATTATTTTACAGTAGCGTATTCTACTGTTCTTATTCTTAATGTAGCGTAAATAGAGATGTTGTCAATTCGATAATCATTCTGGTTACCATATATGTGTGTACAAAATAGCGCAGTCGGAAAGAGAGAGGGAATTAAATAAAGTATTTTTTTCCCTCGTTTCATTTTTTTTATTGCTCCAAGTAAAGATAACTTTTTTGTGATCGTGATTCAGTAAAATAATAACTTTTGTACTTAAGAATAAAAATTTTTATAATTGTTATCTATGTGTATATATGATTATCATTGATTTATTTATTCATATTATTCTTATTATTACTAAAATTATGTTTTGTATTATGTGTATATCTCTATATAAGGGGATGCCTTTTATATTTCGGGATTTGGCAACCCTGGTGTTGTAATCTGGCAACTGACAGCTCTATACTTACTCAAAACGTTTTGACATACGAGCGCTATTTGTGTTGTTTACAGGAAGTTAAAAGATTCATCTGCCCCCAAAAATGAAATTAAATCGTGAACATTTTCGTGCGATTATTTTTTTCAAACTTTCGACGTGGATTAACTCAGCAGCAACAGTGCATGGATGAACTTAATTCAACTTTTGGCGATGAAGCTCCATCAAGGACCAGTGTTCATCGATGGTATGGTGAATTCAATCGTGGTCGTAGTTCACTCCAAGACGAATTTCGTGAAGGTCGTCCAAAATCAGTTGTTGTTCCGAAAACCATTGATGCTGTGCGCGAACTGATATTGCAAGATCGTCATGTGACCTATCGTGAGATAGAGACAACCTTAGGCATTAGTGGGACCATCATACACTCAATATTGCATGAACATTTAACTGTCAAAAAAATTTGTTCGCGTTGGATCCCACACAATTTGTCAATCGCTCAAAAAAAGGCTCGTGTCGATTGGTCGAAAGAAATGCTCAAAAAATACGATCGCGGTGCTTCAAAACACGTCTATGACATCGTGACAGGTGATGAATCGTGGATTTACGCGTATGAGCCCGAAAGTAAACAGCAGTCGACTGTATGGGTGTTTCAAGATGAGCCAAATCCAACAAAAGTTGTTCGCGCACGAAGCACTTCCAAGCAAATGGTCGCATGTTTTTTCGGAAAAACTGGACATGTCGCAACCGTACCACTAGAACAACGCAGAACAGTCAATTCCGAGTGGTACACAACAATTTGTTTGCCAGTTGTCTTCCAAGAAATCAGGAAAACCAACCGCCGAAGACGGATCACTCTTCACCACGACAATACGAGCTCTCACACATCGGCTCAAACAACTGCATTTTTGAGCACCCAGAACATCGATTTGATGAGTCCTCCGCGGAATAGTCCTGACCTTTCGCCAAATGACTTCTTTTTATTCCCGTACGTAAAAAACAAACTGAGAGGTCAACGTTTTTTGACACTTGAAGAAGCGGTTGCTGCATTCAGAATGCATGTTTTGGAGATACCTCAATCAGAGTGGAAAAAGTGCTTCGACAATTGGTTCAAACGCATGCAAAAGTGTATAGATCTTCATGGGGAATATTTTGAAAAACAATAAAGTGATTTTCGATGATTAATATTTGTTTTTGTTCTCTAATCCCGAAATATAAAAGGCAACTCTCGTATATACAGTGAAACTTCTCCTAAGGGACACTTCTAAATAGCTGACATTTCCCAATAGCGGACAATTTTAAAATCTCTGGCATTGTTCCATAAGACACAATATAAAAATATTTCCCAATTACGAACGCGGACACTTTAATAAGTATAATTTTGGAAATTCGATTTCTGTTAAACGGACAAAATTTTCAAAAAAAGTTCATTTAGTCTCCCAGATTATTGTTTAATAGACGAGGGAAGGCATGTGGAAGATCCATGTACCGACATAAATGAATTAGCAGCTGAATTCATGCAATAACAAAATCCATCCGATGATGCAGTAGACTGGGATGACAATAATGTTTATGATAGCGAAGAAGACAGAACTACTGAAGTTGACTGTGAAACTTATATAACGTTGACTCGTTAATTGCTATTGGAAAGATAAAAAAATCGTATTTCATTCATAAAGCTGATGCTGAAGGTTCAAAAATGATATCCGAACTGCAAGTGCACGTCAAATCGCGGATTTTAAATGAAAGAAACAAACAAAGTAAAATTACCGACATTTTCATAGAAAACTGAAACATTTCATACACTAGGATTTACAGTATGTGTTAAAAAAAAAAAATGTATTTTGAATATAAGTGATTAATATTATAGATTATCTTGCTGTCCTAAAAACAAAAAGTGGTTTATGCTCTATTGCCTAACTTGTTTATAAACTAATCCTGGAATACAAACATAAGTAAATACTGTAGTAGTACTATACATACATACATGTTTCTATATTATGCGAACATTTTTTTTTTTTTAATATTTTAGACGCATGTATGTCTTAAGTAAATATGTACTGTATTTTTTTTTATTACGTACTATCTTTTATATTCTTGTTACAGTATGTTACAATACACAATAATGTAAATTTCAGTAAACTGTGCATACATTATTATTTTTCATTAGCGGACACTTCTTAATACCGGACAAATTGTTGGGCCCAGCGACTGTCCGTTATTCAGAAGTTTTACTATATATATTAGCTGATCCAGCGAACTTCGTACCGCACCAGACCAATAAATGTTGTGTTAACTTATCAGCAATTACAGTAGAATCCGCTTAATGTGAAGCCGGATATTGTTATCAATCGGTTAATGTTATCAAAATGCTTCGGTCCCGATTTCTTGTCCTTTTTACACACAAATTTCCCCCTTTTATGTGATCAAGACGTCGTTTATTGTTATCGCAATCAGAGCACGTAATGTAGTAGGTTTTTCAATAAATCTCGTTTCTTATCTTCTTTCATTGAATGTGTACCTACAATTATGCATATAACGAAGTTGATAACAAATCGTCTTCGTATACAGTTGTTTCATCGCTTTCCTTATGATAATGTCGTCGAAACCAAAACGTCGCGATTGCAGTGTTTCGGAAAAAGTAAACATTTTACGAAAGTATGACGCGCTTGTACCCATATCCCAACGTGAAGCAGCATCAAAATTAGGAATTTCGCAACCGCTATTATGTAAAATTTTGAAGTCGAGAGAAGAATTGGAAACTGCGACGATATGCAACGGGAACACTTCGCGTAAAAGAAAACGATTCGGTAAAGATGAACAAGTTGAAACAGCTTTGGTTGGATGGTTCGATCAGGTACGTGACAAGAACGCGTCAGTTAACGGTCCGATTTTACGTGCAAAAGCGGAAAGTTTAGCGAAACAGTTAGGCAAAGAAGATTTCGTTGCTACAGAAGGCTGGTTTCGTAGATTTACGAATCGGCACAACTTAGTTTATAGAAAGCCGTGCGGCGAACAAGCTGACGCTGATGTTTCTGCGGCTGAGTCGTGGATCAAAGATGTTTGGCCTACCTTAATTGATCAGTATTCTCCTGATGACATATTTAACGCTGATGAAACCGGGATTTACTACCGAGCACTGCCTGAAACCACGTACGTGTTCAAAAGTGAAGCGTTGAAGGGGTTTAAAGTAGCCAAAGATAGAATTACGGTGCTATGCTGCTGCAGTATGTCCGGTGAAAAAGAAGAACTGCTGGTTATCGGTAAGAGTAAAAATCCAAGATGCTTCAAGAACGTAAAAAACCTACCAGTTTCATATTCGGCTAATAAGAATGCCTGGATGACGTTGGAAATTTTTAAAGAATGGTTGGTGCAATGGGACCGACGCTTAAATCGAAACATTCTTTTGCTGGTGGACAACTGTACAGCTCATAATGTCGACCTAACTTTCCGCCACATTAAAATTGTTTTTATGCCGCCGAATACCACCTCATTAATTCAACCGTTAGATCAAGGCGTAATTAGGACCCTAAAGGCGTACTATCGCAACGAAATGAGACAACGAGTTTTGGAACAGATCGAAGGCAACATGCAAGGCTTATCGGCGGCCGAATTAAGTACGAAAACTGATCTTCTATCAGCTCTCCATCTCTTGAAGCATGGCTGGGATTCAGTTACTAAATTAACAATTTCTAACTGCTTCAAAAAAGGAGGATTCTTTCCAAAATCAGAACTGGTCGAAGTGCTTTGTGAACTCCCTTGTCCCGATGACTTGTTACAAGTCGAATTTGAAGAATGGCTCGATATTGATTCCAATTTGACTACTGCTGCTCCTGTGACTGAAAAAGATGTATGCGACAACATTTTAAATCACGACGACGAAGAGCTTTCATCATCAGAGGAGGAAATGGAATATGAAAATAGTGTACCCTCTCACAAAGAAGTTATAGATGCCCTCGCAACCATTCGACGATTTGTGCAGTGCAGAGGCACTGTTGATAATTTCAATGATACTTATGCGTCAGAAAAACTTGTTAAAAATTTACTCGTTCAGAATTTGAAACAAAGTTCTTTGACACGTTACCTTCCGAAGGGTAAGTAATGCCTAATGATATTAACCGACGTATCTATTTTATCAAACGCACTTTGTGGTATGTACTTCAAAGCTAGAATCAAGTATGTTATATACATATGTACGTGCAATAAAAAAAAATTTTTCAACTCGATTTTTTTTCGCTTAATGTTATCAGCCGCTTAATGTTATCGATATTCCCTCGGACATTTGCGATCACATTAAGCGGATTTTACTGTAATATTCAAAATGAATTAGGTTCAATAAATGTACAAAAATCAAAATGAAAAGTATTTTAATTACACTGAAATAAATGTAATTCACGTGGCAGCAAGATTCTCCTTAATAAAAAAAATCAGTATAAATTTACTTTGAAAAATTAAGGTATATAACATGCTTTTTCGGGCTAGATCATCAGCCAATAACACAGAGTACACACTCAATTTATATACTTTTTAGTAGCTAATTTTTCAGATCAAATACCTTTCAGTTGTTATAAATGTCGCATTGTTGGGACAATCTTTTTGTGCTCCTCAAATTTTTTTCGTTACCTGATTGCCCAGACGTGTGAATGTTTCATTTTTCGTGATTGTTCTCGCGGTACTTGTGAAGTCGGGTCGTTAATTATTTTCTTTTTCCCGATTTAGGGTGTACCGTGTTTAAGAGAAATGCAGACCAATTTGCACCGTACTCGCTAAACAATCATTCGCCTACATTGTTCACCTACATCTTTTTATTATATATTTAGTTCAGCGTTGCGACTATTTAACGACGGTAAATGTGGTCTGCTACAGTTCACAAATGTTAGATGTAAGCACGTACGGAGAAAAAAAATGAAAAATAAATAAAAAAAGGAAATACAACTATATAGGTAAACTTAAAAAGCAAAACCTTATCTAAATACAAAATTTCATCCAAATCATGTTCACAAAACATAAAATATTTTATAACTAATTTATGAATTTAAAGCCTCTTTCCATACAACTTTGCTTTTCAATACTGAACGCAACAAAAATGTAAAGGTCCTTCGAATTCACTTTCCGGACGGTTAGAAAATCTTTTCAACGACTGCACACGTTGATTGTTATGAATATACTTCTATACGTTTTTTATTAGAAAAATTATATTTTAGGTATGTAGAGTCGTCAGCTTTATCTCTATCGGGGTTTATTCGTTATAAAAACAAATAAAAGGCGTCTTGTAATTTTACCTGTGATCAGCTGTTTTCTAACCAATTTGAAAAAATTTCCGACTAATTCACTACTAAATGTAATAAGGGTATAGGGGGTTTTTAAAATGCGCACAATATATTCTCAGTAATTCACTTTCACAAATAAATATATAAATACGAAAAACATTTGATATCTGCATATAAATAGGCAAAGTCCTTCTTTGTTTATTAACCGATTATCTTTTTCCTTTTTTTGTTCAGTAGCTATTAAAAAGCAGTTTTTTTTTCTTATTTAAATATAAAATGAACACAAAAAAAATAAAAAACGAACTGTTTGTTACGATATTTTCGATTCGTTTATGTTTTTGCTTTTTGTTATATATTTATTTTTACTGCATGCGTAGCGCATGATTTTCGAATCGTCATTATGCGACCGCCCGCTGATCGGCTGAGAGCCAAGACCGATGCCTTTTTTTTGCCTATTCATTCCTCGCCGTTTCCAGGTATCTGGAATTACCCGCTCGGATGTTTTGCCAACCATATGTTTTATTGCTTTGCCCTGCCAGTATTGACGCCACCGGCGGCCCGTACACAAGACACTACCAGAGCTGATAATCGACGGCGTTCGAAAATTAAAAAATAATACTGAAGGCAGAACAAATTATCTATTAGATCGTCATCGAAAGATCGCGCCTTCAACCCTGATTCGTATCATTTTGAAAACATTAAAATTCATTTAAAACTCGCGAAATTGAATTTTTTCATGGATTATACCTCGACAGATCGATTTATTGACCCAAAATACCCCTAGTGTGCAAATTTCATTCTAATTAATTACAACTTTTTATCCAAATGAACCATTTAATTTGCAATAAAAAGTATCCTATCTTTTAAGCCAGAATAAATCACACATAGTGTGAAAATTTCATTAAGATCGGTTGAGTAGTTTCGGAGATTACTTCGACCAAACATTTGTGACACGGGATTTTTATGTATATGTATGTATATGTGTACATATAAAGATATATGTATGTGTATATATATATATATATATATATATACACAGATATATGTATGTATGAATTATATTATTTACACTGTGTAGACGTGTAGATGTAGTTTTAAATAGACTTAAATGAATCGAAATTACCGCACTAAATTTTAACTTTATGCTATTTTCGCTACAGGATTTCAGAATTTTATCATTGTTACTTTTATTCTAATCTTTGATAAAAAAAATAATATATATATATATAGTATTTTCTTATTTTGTACAGGATATTAATGCATATGTTACATAATATGTGGTTGTTACAGAATAAGTTTTAATCATTCAGAAAAAACTGAATGACTTAATGATCGACATAAACCATGCATATAGGAGATTACTTTAAAAATATTTAATTTTATTTATTTGTAAAAAAGAAGAAGAAGAAGAAAGGAAAAAATCTAGAAATGTTTGAGGAAACAAAAACCTTTGGCATTGCGATTATTCTTTTTAAGCTTTAGGGTATGTATAATTAATCGCATTCAAGCCGACATTTAAACTTCAACAATAATGTTTTCGCCGCTTTCTAATCTTTTCTTTCTTTTTTGTATATTCAACGTTTTCTATAACGTAGTGTCACACATGTAAATTGCACGAACACTCCGAATGTTTTTTTTAAAATTTTTTGTGGTTAAATATCGGATATAATTTTTTCTGAACGTTGTAGGGGAAAGTTCCACAGTACCGGTCGGTCACTGTTTCTGAAATTCTGCAACAAATGGCGTTGTAACGACTAGCGCCATTTGTGCAATTCGTCACTCACAGTTTAGAACTCGCGCGGCGTTTACTTGACGCGACACGTTCACCCGTAGTACAAAAAGTGTTGTTACGCGTAGTTAACGTCTGATGCACAATAAAAGTTCTGTGCATGATAACAGGAGTTTACTCAGCGATTTAGAAAGAAGTCAAACCAGGTGTGCATTGATCATTTATACAATGGTTGTAAAATATTTTTAAATTTTAATTTTATACGTTACGTTTTATCAGCGATTAGATTTATATTTTTCTCTGTTTCCTTCAGCACCGGGCACAAAAAAATCCCCCAGTATTGGCCACTATTTATTTTATTTTTAAAGAGGTTTATTTTTCTTTTAGGTTCATAAAAATACCACGCGATGAAAGTGATGTTGAAGCAAAGAGAAATAAGGGCACTTGGGATCTTTCCGACATGCACAAGGCCGTGGAGAAGGTTTTAAATAAAGAAATGAGTGCGCGTCAGGCTGCAGATCGTTTTAAGGTATCTAGAACGACATTAAATGGCAGAATCAGTGCTATTATAAATAATAAAGAGGTGTCAATTAAGCCAGCTATGGGTTGTTTCCACGCAACATTCTTACCTGAACATGAGGAAATTTTGGTTAAACATATTAAAGACTTGGCAAATAGGTTAATATCTTTAAGTAAACAAGAATTTCTTAAACTTTCTTTTCAACTAGCTGAAAAGTTAAAAATCCCACATCAATTCAATAAAGAGGAAATGTCAGCTGGCAAAAACGATTATTATGCCTTTATGAAAAGACATGGCGACTTATCACTGCGAACCGCAGAATCAATTAGTTTAATGAGAGCTGTAGCGTTTAATAGACCTCAAGTAGAACGTTTTTTTGACTGTCTTGAGAGTTTGATCGAAAAATATGATTTCACTCACTATAAAATACTGAATTGCGATGAGACTGGTGTCAGTATTGTTTCGACACATTCTAAAGTTATAGCTACTAAAAACCAAAAACAAATTGGAAAACTTACTTCGGCAGAGCGTGGAAAAAATGTGACAGTGCTTTTTGTAATGAGTGCCGGATGTCAATTTGTACCACCATTCTTCATGTTACCAAGATCCAGAATGAATGAGCGACTCATGATAAATGCTCCATATGAGAGCGTAGGTGAAGTTCAGCCAAATGGCGGGGTGAATACTCAATTATTTTTGAAATGGATGCACCACTTTAAAAAGTATTCCAATCCTACAGAACAAAACCCAGTTCTGTTCTTGATGGGCATGCCAATCACAAATACTTGGATGTCATCCTATTTGCTAGAGAAAATCATATCCATATGTTGAGCACCCCACCATACAGGACTCATAAGCTGCAGCCGCTTGATCACACCTTTATGAAATCATTTAAGTCTGCTTACAGTGATGCATGTGATTTATGGATGAGGTCAAATGCTGGCATAAGGGTTAGTGAATATGAGATTGCTGGGTTTGTTGTTTCTGCTTTTAATCGTGTTTCTTGAATGGCCATTGGCGTTAATGGCTTTCGCTGTACAGGAATTAATCCCTTTAACAAGAATATCTTCAGTGACTTAGATTTCATTGCTTCAGATATGACAAATATTGCAGACAATTCACCATCGTTTTCCCAACTAACAGAACCGACACCGTCAACTTCTGCACATGCACCTCAACCTACTGCTTCTAACTTTGAACCTCATGTTAACCCTTCTCGACAATCTGAGGCACAAACTGCTAGTTCTAACACTGAATCTCAAACTGCTTATGAAAAATCCGAGCCTCAAACATCAGCTATCATTGACCAATCGGTTGAAAATTTAAAAGAAATTGTTTTAGAATTATCACCAGTTCCTGATGCCTTAAAAAGAAGAGCTGCTGCACAACGACGTAAAGCTGAAAGAAGTGAAATATTCACATGTTCTCCATATAAAAAGATATAGGAAGAGAAGCGAGTAGATAAAAAAAATGTGGAATCAACTAAGCAACATATTTTTCCAAAAAAGAATATCGGCAGGAAAGGTAATAGTTTAATTTCGGGCAAGGATGTCAGCAAAAACAAAAAAGAAAACCAGGTTCTCACCCAGACGCCGATTCAGGAGGAGACAATTTGTCCTTTATGTTTCGAATCCCACGATGAGGACTGGATTCAACGTGGAAACTGTAAGTCATGGGTCCATGAATCTTGTGCGAACATTTCTGAATTATCAAATCAGTATATTTGTGATTATTGTATAATAATATAACAGTTCTAGTTTCAGCTGGCCGGTACTGGAGGACAATTTTTTTAAACTTAACTTTTCATTGTTTGGAATTTTACGAATAAAGTTGATTAGTTCTAAATTTATTGACATTCTATTGTCTTCTATTTATAGCTTAGGAGTGCCTCTAAATTTTTCAGCAGCAAGTAAACATGTAACATGATAAACTTTAATTTTATTCCAATCAAACCTTATGGCGACGGTACTCTGCTGGACTCTCCCTTATAGTAAAATTTTTGTATTTTAAAAAATTATTTTTATTATAATTCGTTGTTAATGTGTACCTTATGTATTTTATTTTGTAAATAAATGCAATTTTTTGAATATTTTGTATATTGATGTTCGGTCAATTTTAAGTGCTAAGTATAGAACATTTGTATTTTGCGTTGTTACGCATTCGAAGATTTACATTTTCAGTGATACATAAAACTTACAGCAATCCTCCCTCCTTATTTTGTAAAACGATTTTATGTAAATAGTCTAATTTTAAGAATACATGTAACGACCTAATGGTATTGTAATATAAGTTGTTATTAGTAAAACCTGTTTCTTTTCTTACTCTTTTTTTCGTAGTTGTTAAGTTGAGAACAACTGTGTTCTGTACTGTGATCATATTTTGATAACGCACGAAAAATTCCTGGCAATTTTTTATTTGTACAACTTGTATTAATTTTAATAAACTATAAGAGGATATATAACCAATTAAAATAATTAAAGTGAAAACAATTGTGTTTAATTCTTAAAAAACTTGTATTTAAAAATATATATACACTAGTGGTCGAAAGTTTTTATCCACTACTGTTGCATCATAATTCATTGTGTATAACTAATTCTATTTACACTCGGTCGTCTTGAACAGCGAGAGATTAACGTGTTTCGTGTGTTTCTTTTTCCGTTCGCACTGTTCGTTGCTAGAGTAATTACAGTCTGGGAAAACCGGTAGGCCGTTCCTATTGCTACCGTGAACGTGTACAACGTTGAGATAACTCGTCATAGCGTATTCTTCCCGTTTTTATTGTTTCTATTATTTTGTTCGGTACCCTGTAAATGATTAAACAAGAGCATTTTTGTAACTTTTATAGAGTAAATAATGATTACATAATAATGTAATTAGTATAATATTACTTGAAACAATTGAAATTGACATGAACAACAGTTATTAATAATTTTTTAGCATTTGACATTAATAACAATAATACATATCGATATAATCGAATCATAATAATTTTGGTAATTAATGAAAAAATAATAACATGTAATAACAAAAAAAAGATACAACAAGCATCTTCTGATGAAGTGTACAAGCGGCGACGGCGGCACTAATACACCACTGGATCCGGATATAACAGGTATATCGAAAAAAGGCCGAGGTAAGCTCAATTCAAACTAAGAACGACAGTCCAGACGAAATGACAACCTAACTGATAATCGGAATAACACACATTGCTATTATCGCGCAGATATTCATCTTGGCCCCTTTGTTGTGATAATTCAATCGGTGGAAAAAAACATAGGTAATCTACATCCACTGATGATTTGTAAAATGTTTTCCAATGTTCCTGGTCTAATTTTTTTTCAGTGTTATGGATTAAACAAAATACATTTAACAACGCAAAAGACGCTAATAATTTAATTTCGCAAATAAATAATAGAAAAGATTTAGAGGTCTTTGCTTCAAATAGCATATTAAACAGTTACGGAATTATTCGACATGACTGATATATCCGTTGAAGAAATTATGGCCTAAATTGAAAGTGACATCGAGGTCGCCGGCATCAGACGGATTCATCGCCGTATGAACAATGAGTTCATACCTACTACAACTGTGGAAATAAAGTTCATCGGTAAAACACGAGCAAACCACATCAGTATTTACAAATTACGCTTTCCAGGAGACATTAGTTATCGCCCGCCGAGACTTTGTCTAAACTGTTGTAGATATGGACATATAGCACCTCAATGTCGTTCCAAACCGAGATGTTATTTGTGTTACCAGGATCATACGTCTACTTCCTGCATTTCTGTTCCTGCTATCCATATTCGGTGTCTTAACTGCAATGAAAATCGTATGACAACCGACAAATCATGCCCATATCTTACTCACAAATTAAATATTGAAAAAATCAAGGCCACAGAAAATGTATCAACCTCAGAAGCTATACAGATAATAAATTCAAAAACAGTCAACAGTGCTTTTGCATACGCTGATGTTGCGAATTCAAAAATGCCAGCCACTATCACATCAAGACGATACATTCGAAAACCAAAAATAAAAAAAAATTACTCTTTTCACACTCCAATTATTCCAAAATATGATTCCCTCTTATCCTTTCCTAATGGTAGAACTCCTTTTATATCCATAATAAAGAATGTTCTTCATCATGACTCAGAGAATATTACGAAGCCTCCTTCCATCCCGCTTAACGAAAATCATACTTTAATTTCTTCCCAACCTAGCAGTCTTTTATTTTCGTCAAATTCCTATCCATCTAATTCTAATAATAATACAAATTCACTGCCACCTAGAAGAGAATCTAAAGATATAACTATCTCTTCGTCAAAATCCTCCTCTCCCTCTGCTTCAGTCTCCTTTGGTTTTGCTTCCTCTGTAATTCCAAATAAAATTTAAAAAAACTATTAATTCAAATTATTAGTCATATAACACCCCTCATTACATTAAATTTTATAAATAATATTTCCTACTCGCTATACTGCCTTGTCACATTGTATCTCTCTAAATGTATAACTGATAATTAGTTTATATATTTTTTTTTATGTATAGTGTAATAATGTAAGTGCGACTCGTCAGGAGCGGATCGTGAATTTTTGGGGCCCCGGGCTAATGCTACTTAGGGGCCTGCCTAATTACTCAACTAATTTTCATTTTATCAAAAAACTGTTTTCTATAGTGATGTAGGTATATAGTATAAGAAAAAAATAGGACAATAAAATATTTTATTTATTTAATATGACTTAGTGTTTGTGTATACAAGCAGCAACTATACGACATTATTGCAAAAGAAATTGACAGGTTATGTGTAGTTATATTACATAAATTATAAAGCAACCTTTCTGCATTTTTGTGCTGCAAAATTCCTTTATTTGCTCATCACATTGTAAGTCCTTTGTTAAATTACAATTTATGGAAAGAACTGATAAATGATTTAGTCGATAGTTCGATTGGTTGTCCTATATTTGTTTTCTATATACGACATCCTGGAGAAGGAGTGCTCCGCTTCACAGCTAGTGATTGGCAACGTTAAAAAAATCTTTAAGATGATATAGCAATTTGGGAAAACATTAACTAGTTTCTTTTCATAAATTAGCATAAAAATTTCACTGCAAGAGGTGACTCTGGCTTAGACTAGTAAATAAGATTTTAACTGAATGCATTCATTCGCTAAATGTTCGTCTACGTCATCTGGATAATAATCAATAACATTACGTACACTTTCCAGATCTGTGTTTTCCATATTTTTGTCTTCCAAATCCACTAAAAATTGGAATTTTTTACTATATGTCTCATAGACTTGGCTTCTTTTATTTAGATCCATAATCAGCTTATCCAACCCAACGTTCAGCGTGCCTCTTTTAAATTTTGCTGCGCCGTATACTGAGACTTTATCTGTAGACTTATTTGAAAATTTTGAAGTAATGCGTCTCTGGTTTATGTCACTGTACACACCAGTACTTAATTTTTTAGCTTTCTCTTCGTATTCATTTAGCTTCTGATCTGATTGGTGCCGTATGTCGTTCACGAACTCTTTTAATGACACAATTAACTTGTTGCCTTCACAAATATCTGAACCAGGGCTCTGTATTTTTTTATTAACTAAATTAAATCTCTCCAAAATTTCTTCCCACAAAATAATCAAAATTGCAGTATCAAATTTCACCGGTTTATTAAATAAATTTCCTACCTCTTTTCGAATATCAACTTCCTCATCCTCATTTTCGCTGAAACTTTTGAAAATTTTCATAATGTCATCGTAATTATTTTTTAAAGCTTTGATAGCATCATAGTGACAAGACCATCTGGTCGGGCTTAAACATTTTAATGTAAATTTTAGTTTTGTTTCACGATTTAACAGTTGCCACCTATGGGTCGAAGCAGAAAAAAGAAAACGTATATTTTTTGCAATACTCCAAAAAAGATCACAATTTCGGTTGTAACCTTAACAGATTCTTCACCAACTAGGTAAAGAGAATGTGCAGCTCATGACACATAACCCGAGGATTTATTTGTTTGTTTTAGCAGTGCTTGTATACCATTGTAGTTAACTTTCCATATTAGCAGCGTTGTCATAAGACTGCCCCCTACAATTATCCAGTAGTAGTCCATTTGTTTCTAAAAAGTCTTGTAGAATATTAAATAAATGTGAGCCAGTATGAATACTAATTGTAATGAACGATGCAAATCTTTGATACACTTTTCCCCGAAAACAGTATCGTAATACAATAGCAAGTTGATCATTGTGAGAGACAGATCTGGGGTTGAATCCATTACAGTTGAATAATATTTTGTGTCGTCGTTATTTATTTGAGTTGTAATTTGTGTAATTATCTGTTTGCCTATAACCGCAATTACTTCCTCATAGTATATTGTTTTTGATAAGTACGATATTATCGGTTTTGGTCGCAGCTCTCGTTGTTCACAAATGAATGGGTCGAACTCTGCCAATAGCTCCAGAGCCTCTATAAAGTTACCATTATGTGGAAAACCAAATACTTCCTCGGAACCTCTAAATGCTAAGCCCTTTATACTCATAAATTTTACCACTGCAATAACCCGTTCTAGGACATTGTGATAATATTCTGTTTCTTTCCTTAATTGCTCCTGAAGCCGCTTGTCTAAAACAGGTTTATTTTCTTTTCGTGTCAACTACACTAACATTGAATTCTTATGTTCATTAGAATTTTCGTGATTTTCTGAACAAGTTCCTATGTGTTTTCAATCAGAAAATCCGGTTGCGTATTGAGAAAGGGTTTTAGAAAAAAGTTTGCAAGCCAAACAAAAAACAGTATCAACCATAACCAAGATCTTTCCAGTAATTGGCCATTTTTCATTTTCTTAATGAAATAACTATTTGAAAACGATCTGTGTTTGTTCTTTGTTTTTTTTTTTTTTGAAACTGAATATTTATTTTTTGGATCTTTATTTTGAAAGTCAGTCATTTCATGTAAGAGGATGTCATTAATAAAATCATTATTTAGCAATGCTGGTCACAAGCCCACGTCAATATATTTCTCAAACTCAAACTTAATATTTTCTAAATTTCTTTCCGCTTCGATATTACCGTCCTCTGCTGAACACCAGTATCGTTCACAGAGGGTTGCTGGTAGTCATGATCTTGCACATTTTCATCACTTGTATTTTTTTCTTGGTTTTGCAATTTATTTAAATTAGATACTTGTTCCTTTCATCCATTTTCACTTCTCACTCCTACCCGTTTCTACTTCTTTTTTCCTCTCTCCTTACCTTTTCCTATAAATCTAAATTTATTGCTTATGACTCCAAATATCCTCAAAATACTTCAGTGGAACTGTCGAAGTCTGAGAGCTAATAAGGCTTCTCTAGAAAGTCTATTATCTCAGTATAAAATATCGGTAGCTCTCATATTAGAGACTTGGCTAAAAAACTCATCTAAATTCTCCATCAAAGGTTTTAATATAATCAGGTCAGATCGTGATGACGGCTATGGAGATGCAGCAATCATTCTACGAGAAGACATTCCTTTCACTTCCTACAATTCCTTTCTCTCCCTGACCTCTTCTGATAATCTTAATTTAGTCCACATATCAATTCCAACTAATAATTACTTACAGATTTTTCACTTCGTCTCTGCATATGTTCCGCCCAATTTTAATCTTAATAATTTTTCCTTTTCCTCTATCTTAAATTCGATAACTCAACCTTTTGTTATTGGGGGAGATTGGAATGCTCATTCTTCCTTATGGAATTGCAGTCATCTTAACAGAAATGACGCTGCAATAGAAGACGCAATTCATGAAAATAGTATCATTCTTCTTAACAATCATTCTCCTACTCTTTTTAAAAACTTTCTAACCTCTAGCTCCGTTGACCTCACTTTTTCTTCACCGAATATCAGTCTACAATACTTATGGAATACTTTAGGAAGTACTTTCGGGTGTGATCATGTACCTATTATCACTAATGTCAATTTTATTACCATCCCATCTGCTACCCAATTCAGACCATTACAATCTCCCGAATGGAATCTTAAAAAAACCAACTGGGCCAAATTTCGATCCACCCTCGATACCTCTCTTTTCCTGATACATCCCAACTTAGATCCTGTATCCAAATATAACAGTCTCACCCAACCAATTTATTCCAGTCTGTTCTCATCCTCTCCTCCATCAATTCCTCAAACCAACCTTAAAGCCCGCACGTCTTCTTCTCTGCGGTGGAACAACGACTGCAAATTAACATTTGAAGAAAGTCTTCCTACATTTAGAATCTTCAGATCATCCCCTTCCATGACAAATGTTTTGCTACATAATAAAGCTAATGCAAAAGCCAGATATACCTGTAAAATGGCCAAGAGGAACTCTTGGAATAAGTTTTGCTCCGCCTTCTCACATAATACTCCCCTCTCCGACATATGGAAAATGACTAAGGCCTTTAAAACTCCCTTATCAAATCGCTTTTCTCACTATAATATTCCTAAGCAAAAGCTTATTTCTTTCATCGATTCCATAGCACCCTCCTATGTTCCTAATATAGATGAAACAACATCTATGACATTTTCTCCTAACTACTCCCCATCACACTTCCTTACCACATCATTTTCCATTAACGAATTGCGCTCTTCTTTATATGGAAAAAAAACCCTCCCCGGGGCTAGACTGTATCCCATATCTAGTTATTAAAAACTTTTCTGATCAGTCTCTTGAATTCCTTCTTAATATATACAATCTTTTTTTATCCTCTGGTTCTTTACCTTTTTCTTGGAACTCCTTCGTCATTATCCCTATTCCTAAAAAAAATTCATCCGCTCTTCGTCCTATAGCTCTTACGTCCTGCTTGAGAAAACTTTTCGAAAGCTTATTAAATAGGCGGCTCATATGGTGGTTAAAAAATAAGGATCTACTGCCCAATAACATGCTTGGTTTCCACCCTGGCAGAAGTTCTCGTGGCTGTTTATGTTCCCTCATATCTGATGTATATAAAACATTTTTAGATAAAAAGTATACTATCGCTGCCTTTATCGACGTGATTTCTGCTTTTGATAACGTCCACCTTACTTTATTACAGAGTAAGATGTCGTCCATTAACATTCCTTTGCAGTTCATTTGTATAATTTTCCATCTTTTAAAAAATCGCTTAATTTATCTATCTACTCCTTCTTACGATACTAAAAGGAAAATTTACCGTGGGTTACCGCAGGGATCTTGTTTGAGCCCCATCTTTTTTAATATTTATACACTTGAAGCGGCTTCCCTTTCTACTAATTTCTCTTCCTTGTTCTTTGCTGATGATATTGTTTTGTACTCATCTTCACTTGATATTACTATAGCAAATGAAAGACTTAATAGCTCATTGCATCAACTAGAAAACTCTCTCTCCAATATTTATCTTTCAATTTCTCTCACCAAATCTGCTTGCTTAGTTTTTACTTATCGCCCATATAACTTATTCTCAGTTAACATATCCTTGAATAACTGAGCTCATTCTGTTATCTTGGAATTTTTCTTAACAGTCGACTTACATATTCGGAGCACATTACTTATCTACATACTTCTACACTTAAAAGACTGATCTTACTTAAATCCCTTGCGCCTACGGAATGGGGTGGCGATCCAAGCATTTTAATTACTCTTTACAAAAATAAATTGGACTACGGCTCTTTTATTTATGGGAGTGCCTCCAAAAGTCTGCTTACTAAACTGGATCACATTCAAAATTCGTGCCTACGTCTTTGCTTAGGAGCTTTAAAATCTACTCCAATTACACAGCTATTCATGCTGAGGCCCATATTTTTCCCCTGTCTCTACGCAGATCCCTTCTTGGATATAGATTCCTTACAAAACGACTTCCCCTTTCCTCTCCCAATCGCCTTCATTCCTATAGATATATACTATATAAATGGCGTTTTTCCTCACATAGAATTCCCAAATTGTCCTATATTTTTCGAAGGCTACTCACCTTCTCTCAACTCATTACTTATTATAATAAACGTCCTTACTTCTCATTTAATTTTTTCGATATTCTAACATCACCAAAACTATTCTTATTACCTTTACCTGCCAAATCCTTTTTGATTCACACTGCTAATAATGAATTTAAAAACATGATACAACTCCTGTTTTCTTCTCATTTGACCATTTTTACTGACGGATCTAAAGCTACCCATGGAGTAGGAGCATCCTTCTTAATTCCTTTATAAAATTATTTTGAATTTTTCAGACTTATCCCCATTCTTCCATATTTTATGCCGAATCATATGCAATTTTCCGTGCTCTTCTTTTTATTTCCACCACATTCGAAACCAATAATCTTCTAATAATCTCTGACTCCAGGAGTGTCCTAGAATCTATCTGTTCATTACATCCTACTCCATCCTTTGATTCAACCATTCTCCACATTCGCGCAGTTATTGCCAATCTATCTAAATCCAACTCCATACAGGTTGATTTCCTCTGGATTCCCATCGAATGTAATGAAAGTGTTAACTTACTTGCTCATAATGCTGCACAAAACGGTACTGCTGTTAACAGTTTTCCGGCAGATAACATCATTTCCCTATCCAAACAATTCCATTTCAAGCTTTCGGCAGACACTTATGCTTCTTCTTCCTCCAACCGTAACTCCTTCTATTCGACTATTCGACCTACTCTTCCCCAGAAAATATGGTTTTCTTTCTTCCCTTCGCTCCGCCGATCTGTAACAGTCACGATGTGCAGGTTGCGCTTCGGACATAGCTTATTTCCCTTCTCCTGCTACTGTTTTTCTCTTTCATCTACTCCCTTTTGTTTACTTCACCCCCCAAATGACAACTTCTACTTTGATGCGAATCATGTATTTTTTGAGTGTTCTTCTTTATATCTTGAACGATCTTTCTTATACTCAAATCTTCTTAGAGTTAATATTCCGCCTACATACAGTGCTTTTTTTCTGCTTGCATTCCCTCACCCCTCAGTTGTTTCAATAATTGCTTCTTTTTTGTCCTCGGTATCTAGTCGTATTCAATTTGAATTAGATTAGAATAAGTTATTATTTTGGAATGGGTCAATGCCTATATCAACGGTGAGCCCAAAGAAATTTATTATTAAAAAAAAAAAAAAAAAGAAAAAAAAACTAATTCTATTTCACTGAAAACGATAGAAAATGTTTAATAAGTACGTAGGAAGTCAGAATCAAGTTAAAGGAGTAAACGTTTGTCGTAAAAAAAATTCAAGGGTGCAAGAGTCGAAGGGCTAAATTTTTCTATATAGTGATACAATTGTTAAGCGATCCGACTGTTGTAATGGTTTATAATAAGATCAACGAAAGATTTTAATGTTACCGAATAATTTTTTGCGACTAATTGTTTTCATTTTAACATATTAAAATGTTTTTTTTTTTTTTTCGAAATAGCTGCTCAATTTGTTACACTTATCGATGATGGTAGAAGTTGTCGCTCTATAGCTCGACAATAACACTCGAAGCGGTTAATTATATGCACAAAAGATACGTAGTAACTGGAGATCATTTACAAACTGTTAAGGATCAAATTGTCCAAAAGCCTCAGATACCCGAAAAGATAAAAATATCGTTCGTATTGCTTTACGAGAAACATTTTAGCGTCTAAAAATATTACCGGTGAAGTTGATATATTTCCTGATGAACATGTAAGTCCTCGAACAGTTTGTTGATGACTTAACGAACATGATTTACAAAGCTTCAAACTAGCGCAGGAATACTATTGGACAAACACCAACAACAAAGACTGACGTTGCTCGTAACCATGTTTAATGGAAAGAAGCGAAATGGAAACGAATTCTCTTCACTGACAAATCCGGGTTTGATTTGGTGTATGGATGCATGTGCATATGAAGACGCCTTGAATATAGATATCAACGTAAGTTTGTTCGGAAATCAAATGTCTTCGATGGTACAATTATGGTCTAGAGCGTAATTTCAAATAATGCAAAAACAGTACTCTACTTCTTTACATCGAGTTCGGTGAGCGTTTCTTCGTATATTAAGCATAATCATTCGATACGCATGATTTACGGACGATAATTTCTTGCTGAGGCATATCACGCAAGAGACGTTAACATTCTTAAATGAAGCTGGAACAGCAGGATTGTAGTGGCCAGCTGCAGCGTTGTCTTGAGTGTCAGTGAGCATGTCTGGGACATAGTGGGCAGATTAATCTGTGTTCCCCAACCGCAAACTAAATCTTTGGCTGAACTCCAAACAAGTTGAAACTAGAATGAAAGTTGATTTTGTCAGAGGGTATTTCTATTCTCATTGATAGCATGTTCAGCGACTGCAATCTCTGTTATTCAGGCTTATGGAAAAAATAAGAACATAATTGAGTGAAGAAATGTATTGAGACTTCTAAATTACGATTTCAAACCACTTCGACTGTGTAAAGAGGTCATGAATATTTTTATAAAGATTTTTGTCCAACAGTATAGTACGCGTTTACATATAAATATAAAATTTACTGTTGGTAAATAATACATATGTAGTATATGACATTACCGGAATAAGTATAATCGTGCTACTTCGTGGCCTAATTTGTGTCTGTACTTTTTTACCGTGAACCTAAAAAAATGTGTTGTTTTTAATTTTTTGGTAAATCATCAATGATGTTTGGGTATTTCTTGAATTTAGACTGTAACAATCGTTTCAGTGTTCGGTTATTTTTTATGCCAATATAATTGCGAGGAATTCGTTAACAAAAAATTCTTACAGATGATGTGCGTGCATTTTTTAAATTTAATAGAAGTTTAACGAATTTCATTAAATCTACCGAAATTATTAAAACATCGCGGGCGAATAGTGATATCAGGAATGTCTAGTAATTATTTGAACTATATCAAAGTATTAGAATTTGCGAGAAACTACCTTACATCAAATCGATACGAGTTGAAACATCACTTCCCTGTTGTAAATTTAAAAATGATAAACATTAATGAATGAATAATGAACTGGATATTCATTTTTAGTATTTTTGAAGTATATTTTAATAATCTTTTTCTAATTCTATTTAATGGTAAAACGCTAAATACTAAAACACGTATTTACGATAAAAAAAAAAAAAAAATTATGGGCATGGTGTATTACAAATGTCTATATACATTTTGCAAGAGTCGACGTATACATATAATCATGTGTTACAATTACAAAAAAAAAAAAAATCTATACTTAGGATTAGAATGAAAGCTGTTCGAGTTATACTGCGTGCCGTTTTGAAAAATTCAGTTTTGAGAAAAACGCGTTTAAAGTTTTAAAATGTGTTATCGACGTGTAAAAATGAAAAATTTGATTGTTTAAACATTTTTATCATTAACCTTCTATCCCTAGACCATAAAGCTGTCTTTCTAAATTTAAATATTTTTCCTCATTCTCTCTACTCGATGATTTTTTGGTAGAGCGTGTCTCTTTTGCCGCATCTGTGATAGACAATTTGGTGTGCTTGATCCGCTTAGTATTGGCTTCAAGGCAAAAATTGTATGACTTAAGGCCAATATCTATCTGCAAAACTTGCATGATTCGTAGAATATTCATCAGACGTCCATTAAAATTGCACATGGCAATATCAGCTGCTATATTCAAAACTTTATTGCCTATGAATAAGATTTTGGAGCTAAATTCCAAACCGTAGCATTAAAACTTTCGTTGCTATTTTGTGTGTAGCCTCCCAAACAACGGGTTAGCAAATCATCTCGGCTCAGGTCCTCATAAATCGGTTTGATCGCTTCAAAAACTTCTTTAGAATGCGGCTGCTTAGGGCGAAAGGTATTCAAGGAATCTGCTGTTTGCGCCTTCTTCCAGTCACACCAAGACTCTGAGCACTTCTTGTGTTGTCGGATTTTCGTCGGTTGATATTTTATGAAATAAGGTCGCTCAAATTTAGTTCTTCATAGTTTTCAAGTAGTTTGGATTTCGACGTATCGCCAAGGCATAATAAATTGCTATCTGATCAATTAATTTGCCAGTTAGTTTACCTTTTCCTCCGAGACCTTTCATTGTTTTTTTCAGTTTTCTCTTTTGCAAATGACTAATGCACTCGTATTTGTTTATTTTAAAATTTTTATACAGCCTTTTATCCTTTATGCCTTTAAAAGTTTTTCTGTCACCATCACCGATGTAGTTTGCGTATTTCAGGCCGTGCAAATTTTCGGAGCATTCAAACATCTCGACAACAACATCTACCTCTGTTGTCGACTGAAATTTTAAACTAACGAATTTATTGTTTGCACAAAAAAAACACAACAGATGATCGAAGAAAATAAAAAAGAAAACAAACAAATCTACTAAATTCTACTCTTCATTAATTTTGTACACAAATTAACAGAACACAACTTTTACAAAAATCAAATATATATATATATATATATATATATATATATATATACATAAAACGATACAAACGCTTTATATTTTTGTATACTTAAAGGAGACACGTTTCTCCCGCAAACAAAACACACAATGGCCCACGCCAATTCGCTACATACACGTTTTTAAAACTAAACTACCTGATGCCGACCGCGACAGCCATGTTGTCCTTAAAAAAATACCGACGCTATCCTGACAATATAGCGACCTTTATAATTTAGGCGCTAGAATACAATTATTAAATAAAATAAAAATGTAAATATTGCGGCGAAAAAAATAGAAATAATTATTAGCAAAATTAAAAATAAAATACGAGGGAAAATAAGAAAAGGTATTAAAAGAAAGTAAATGAATAGACACAGGGAAGTGAACGCAAAAAGCGGAAAGAGATAGCTAAGTCGGAAACAAAAAGGGAAAAAAAAATAACGACAAGAACCTCCATCTTACCAGATGCGTCTTCGTGGTTCAATTCATCGACGTATGTTTCATACCAGGATTTATTCTGCGACATTTATAATTTATTTTTACAGCGTTTGCAAGCTTTATAATACTTTGACTTTACTTCAATATCTACGATTTTGTCTGTAAACCATCCAATCAATGACACGATTCCGAAAAATGATCGGGATAAATATTTCATTGTCAAGCAAAGCAAAGAATTCAAATTGATTTGTTTTCGTCTCTATATTGCTTTAATTTCATTCTATTCCACTTTTTTCTTCACATAACACAGTTCTAGCATACCGTGACACTTTGACGCGTTTAGCAAATGAGAAAAATTCTCACATATCCGATAAATAATCGCGCATATTCTTAGAAGAAATATTCATCTAACCCCATTTTTATTACATCTTTAATTTATATCTATCGACCGCGAATACTAATGCGCTGTCTGAAATGCTTTTCTGTTTCCTCTTCGTTATGTTCCAGACTTCACTATGTGTCGTCAACATTCTCTAATCAACGCTATACTCCTTCTTTTTGTTTTGTTCGTTTACTTACACCGCAGCTCTCCTCGTCGCGTCACTATATGTTTAGCCTTATACATGCACTTACGCTATGTTGACCTACTTTTCTTTTGAATAGCTTGTAACTTAACATAAATACCTTTTATCAACATCTGTTGATACATTAGGGAAGTTATAAATCAAAAGGCAAGACATTAGGGTACTTTTTGAACAAATATTCACATAAGGTAATAGAACCAGCGGGTAGGCATTTTGGAGCATCCTGCCTCGCTCGGGAATAAGCGTGAAATTTTAAGGAAATTATTTTTTTCCGGGAAAAAAACATATTGTCTCGTATTCAGAAATGTTCAAAGTATACTTTGCCAATAAAAACAAAATCGATTTTTCAAAAAATTTACAGTGATGTTACCCCTTAAACAAAATTGTGATCCGGATCCCTACACTAAGAAATTTTATAGCAATTAACTAAAAAAAGCGAAAACAGGATTTAATTTATAGATAGTAGAAATTCGAATACAAATTATATTAAAAATATAGCAGGAGTAAACCAATGAACGATAAATGGAAGTACGTATTTATTATTTTAACATTAGGTTTATTATTGAAAGATTCAATCGGTTAGAAAAATAGTGTAAAATCGGAACGAACAGGCGAAATCAATGCTTTTTTAATGGAATAAAATTAATATCTGTTGAATACAAAATATAAGTTGCATATGATAAATTTTATTAGTTGTACTGTGTACCTAATAGTTTTCTTTTTTTTTTTTTCACGCTAGTATATGTGATGGCTTACTAGCTATAATTTTTTAATAATTTAATTGTAATAAAGGAAAAGAAATTAAAAAGTAAACGTCTGTAATGCACAATGTATTACATAATAATGTTTTAATGCACACAGTTTCGTGTTTTTAATTATGTCTTTTATAAATCCGATTTAAAAATTCATAATTACTTTTAATTTATCTACGATGCGTATCGATTAATATATATCGATACTAAGACTTGATAATTGTTATACAATTTCCAAACAATAATAAATTGGAGTCATCACGTTACATTTTTTAGTTTTCGAATTATTCTTAATAATAATTTGGTTTTTATTTACAATCGTGGATTTGTAAGTTTGCAGTTTATTTTATTCAAATATGAACAGAAGACGAGCAGCAGATGATAGTGATTACGGTAATTATTATTTAATTTAAAATGAACCATTATATATGCAATGCTTAAGTAAATTTTGGTATATTAATAAATAGATTAATAACACTATGGGATTAATTTAGAAAATGTAGAAATTGTAATATCATTACGAATCAGTTAATTTGGAAGTTGCAAAATTCCTATTATTTTTATGTAAATATTTTAAAATTTTTGATTAGAAAGAAAAAAACAATTTTATAAAATTTTCAGAATATGTGCTTTATAAGTTGGAAAAATTGTAGATTTTTTATTTATCACTCATATGTGTGCATGCGATAATGGATATTATCTGAATACAGTTTGAAATCAGCACTAATGTATGGAGAATAATACTTTTATTTTTGTTTTTGTTATTTATTAAATAAAATTTTTTTGTAGAATTTTTTATCGTCAACGGTATTTACCATATGTTTCTTTTACGCTTTATTTGTTTTAATATGAATTACTGCATTGTTTAATTTTTTATTCATACCGTAAACGGTTAGAAATATCGGTTGTTGAAAATCTGAAAATATATGAATAATTCTTTTCATTGTAATTTTTCGAACTTAACATTTCTTTTAAAAATTGTATTTAATTCGAATGTAAGGTAAGCGTAAATAATTTTATAAAATCAAAAAATTTCATTTTTTTTTTTTTTTTTTTTTGATTTTTGAACCAAGAAATGTAATTGTTACGGTGTTGTTTAAATTATTTATCGAAATTAAATTCGATATATTTCAATTTTTTATAGTATTTTTTTAAAATTTAGATTAAAATTTTTTAGCAGTTGCAACAGATTTAGTTTTCTGCATGTCTATTGTAGTATTTTCGGTTTTTCATCTTTTTTTTTTGTAACGGTTAGTGGTATTTTAGTTTATTTTCATATATCATTCAAGAATTAATGTTTACTTTTTTCTTTTTTAGTTCCGTATTATGGAAAAAGGAAAAAACAGGATGAAAATGAAGAATTGGAAAAAAAATTAGAAAGTCTTATTTTGAACGTTGATCAGAGTGTGAGTATTATATTATTTGTTACATTACAAACGGTTCAAAATTCGTTTTATTTTAGGAAATTACACCGCTAAGGTGATTTTTGTTTTAAAAGGATATGAAAAGTAATTTTTAAATAATCGATTTATTTCTGCCGAGTATATCTTTTAAATCATTAATTTGAAACTTGCTCATTGATTAGACTTCACACACATATTTTCGGTAGGTAAAAAGGAGGTGGAATAGTAAGATAGTGGCATATGCTGTGGACTGAAGATGTTGACTTTTGGGAATGTAAATATTTATTGCCGAAGCGTAATTAGTTTGGAATAGAGGGAATATTTTTCAAAATGTGGGGATTTCCTTAATGGTAGTTTTCAAATACTACACACGGCCTTTGATTGGCCGTGATTCGTTTATAATTGAAGATTCTCTGCAATACTGGCTTCATATAAAACCCATGTTCTTTAATAGTAAAACGGATTTTTCGCTTACTGCAATTCTGGAGATTAGTTACATTTAAATTATAGGTTTCTCTGGATCTTTATAGAACGATGGAAGATAGTGTTTGGTAGAACAGATTAGTAACTGTATAATTTTCCGTATCGTTCTTTAGTAAGTTTGGATAATTCATTTTCGTTAATAAAATTGCCTAGTACGTAATTAATCGTTAACAGTATGAAAAATAATATTCATACAGTTTTTTAAAAGGCAGGAATTTTAGGATAGGATTCTAGACAAGTTTTTTGCAGCATTGTGGTACATCGAATTAATCTTTGGAAACGGTATTAAACGGTTAATTACGACTGATAAGGGGAACATCAGAAGTGTGGATGACCGATTTGGTCCAACTTTTTCCGGGTGGTGGTAGTATTCCGTAAAAAACGAAAACAAATTTTATCTCTTTTTTGCATTAGTCTGTGAAACTCGAGAAAAGGGCACTAGCGTATACGAGGTCCGATCAAAAAGTATTGAAAATGTTTAATCGGAAATCATTTCCCTAATCTTAAATATTTATTCCCCATCCCCTTGTAAGTAATGCTCATTTGATATTATGCACTTACGTCGCCGTAGTTTTCAGTTTTGAGAAACACTGTTGAAACGCCTTTTTAGGTATAATCTTGAGTTCGCTCTGCGATTTCACCTTTATCTTATCTATTGTTGAAAAACCTTTTCCTTATGAGTGTCTTCTTGAGTTTAGCAAATAGGACAAAGTCGCAGAGTGCCATGTCTAGAGAATAGGCTGCTGGTTGCGGCATTACAGCGATATTATATTTCGCCGTGAACTGTTAGATGAACAAAGTGGTATTATTGCAAAATCTACAAGTTATTTCTCCAAAGTTCGGTGGTTTTTTCCGGATTGCTTTAGGCAAATTGTGTACATTTTGTAAGTAATAGTACTTGTTATTTTAACTGTATAACCAGTTGGTAAAAATTCGTAATGAACTATTCCATTCAAGTCAAAGCGCGCTCATATATAAAATTCCCGTTCCTTTTTGATCACACTTCGTATACTCTAGCTAGCTAACTTTGGACGCGCTTTTCCCCAGTTTCACGGACTAATGCAAACTACGGTGAATTTTACCGAATACTATCGTCTAGAAAAAGTTGGACCAAATCGGTGACTCACACTTCTGATGTTCCCCATGTAAATATCATTAAAACTGTTTTTTCATGTACTGTGTTTTACTAATTAATATTTCAGAAAAAAATCTATACTTTAGAATAAAGATATTTTATCTCTTTTATTCTATAAATTATATTGATTTAATTGTTTTTCATTTATTTATTTACTAAGAGTCTCTGCCCTCCTGATACTTATCGGTCTAATATTTAGTCACAAGATCGGGATTATTTATTTGAAAAATAGCTAATTACTACTTGGCAGATCAGTTTCTCTCGAGACTTGCTTAATGGGATTTTAAAAATGTGACATTTAAGTGTAACTCCCTTTGCTTTAAACAGATAACTGAAATACAGTTTTTTTTTTTGAATAACAGTCACGTTATTTAGATTTTTATCTAAATAGTGATTTACGAAATTAAATAAATAATTTTCTTTAAATCGCTACTATAATTTTTAATAAATATATTTATTTTTTTTAATATTCATTAAAATCATTGTTCATCGTTCACATTTTAATATAAAAACACATTGATACGTATGTTGCAACTTTTTAAAAATTCAGTTGCTGCAGTAGTTTTTGAAGTATAGGTATCCTAATTTAAAAAAAAAAAAACAACCCCTCCTTTCCCTATATTTTAAGTGTAGAATTTTCCAGTGAAAGAGCGTTTTTAGGTTAAAAATAATTCTGGTTCATTTACTTTTACTTTGCTAACTTGGTTTCTTAAACGATAACTTTAAAAGTCTAGCTATATGTAATTGTTAAGTTGTTTTATGGATTCGTAACTAACTTAAGTTTATATATGTATATTCTATGTGGATTTCGGTAACACTATTCCAGTCGAATATTTTTTAAGAATTTTAATTTATTCACTTTTAGTTAATATTTAAACCATAATTTATCCGCTGTTATTTCCTCATTTACTGGATTTAAAACCTGAGTAGAAAAAATTTTTTGCTTAAATTCTTAGGTCTTGAGAAGTCTTTAAAAACGAACCAAACGATTTCTAGCGAATTAATGTATACGGTGAAAACTTAACGCCAGCGTTTTGAGTTTTTTTTTTTTTTTTTTTTTTTCGGAATATTTTCTCGTTTAATGTTATTCGAAAATGTTTGTTTAGGATACAACTGGTTCATTAGAAAATCATTTGGAAAGTTTAGCTAGCGTGTTGGAATCGAATTTGAATCATTTTCGACAGCAAGTTCTTCAAATTCTGTCTCATTGTATGGTTAAAAAGCCAGAAAAATGTACAGTTTATACTACATTAGTTGGATTATTGAATACGAAAAATTATAATTTTGGCGGCGAGGTAAAAAATAGTTATATATTTTCATTAAACGAACATACGTAATATTAAAAATTTAGTTATGTAAATATGATATTCTCAGCCTGTTTTCTATAAAATAAGAAAGATCGAGTGCTAATGAAATATAACGTCTGCAAATATAAAATATTAGCAACGAATGATATCGTTTATCGTAACGATTTATATGAAATTAAAATACATTAAACTTGCAAATAAAATACGCATATATACATATAAGGTGTTTTAATGTTCATTTACCGGTTTAATTCGAGTAGTATTGACGTGATCTGAAGTGGCGGTAATTTGACTTATCTAGATGTGTGAGGAAAGAAATACTATTTTAAGAATAATGAAACGTTGGAGGTCTGCATTGGATGAAACTGTATAGCCGAATATCACATAATTATGGACGGAGGATTTAAATTTTGAAAAATAAGTTTCTATATTAGACAAAAAACCATGATTAAGTTTAAGGTTTGTTCAGATACTTGGCAATGAGGAGCGAGTAAGGATAGCTGCTGATCGGAGGCCATGCTATTCAGTAGTAAAAAAAAACGTCAACACTTTATTTGTCGAAAAGTTTTTGAATCCAAATAAAAAATTATTACTCGTGTAAAATCCAGTTGGAGTAGAAGTTGTTACCGAGGAAAGATTTTGTTATAAAAGTGACAAATAAAACCATTTTGAACCTTGATGCTATGTAAATAAACAAAATATGCAATAATCCCAGAACCGTAATTAATAATTCTTGTTAAATCCTCTTCACAATCGTAGAGCTACTGTATGATGCGGCGTATCTGTTTTTTTGTTTTTAATGATGAGAAGAAATCGTTAATAACGGTGATACCAGAACGGTATGTGAAAATTCTGACTGATTGCATATTTCGAGCGATGTACACTTAGAGAAAGAAATTTTAACACCGGATTAACTTTTCGCTTCGGATACATTTTCCGGACAGCTCTATCACCGCATCTATCAGTTTGTGAATTTTTGTAAGATTTTTTAAAAATAAAGAGTATTTCAAACATATTTAGCAAATCTAAGTACTTCAAGTAAAGAATTGTATAGAAAATGAATGCTACAACAGAGCTATTTTGTTGCGAATTATTAAGAAACATTTCAACTGTAAGAATACATGAACTTGACTAGCAGGAGGTCTATAATCAAAGAATAGCAATAAAAGTAATAAAACATAAAGTCTTTACCTTTTATCTTCCATTTTTTTTTTTTTTCTCGTAAAAATGGTAATAAATTAGAGAAATAATTTACAAATTAAAAAAAGTATAAATACTTATTTATGGATATATATATATATATATATATATATTGTAAGAATTAACTCTCTTCACTGGTCCCTGTTCCGGTGCCATTTGTGACTGACCAGCTTTCACGATGAACAAAAAAAATATGAAAATAAAATAAAAAAAAAAAAAGTTCCGGGCGCCAACGTTACTTCAGGTGTAACGTAACCGTTAGCTCGTTCGGGAAGAGCTTTAGGCCTTCCTAAGGTTTTAACGAAACAAGAAAGGTCTCCGCGGCGGAGATGTCACGAAAACGTGTCCTTGCAACGGAAGAAAAAAAAAACAATAAATTTTTTGGTAAGACGAGTAAATCGAATTATATTTAAAAAAAACATATATAAACTGATCACCAAAGAAAAACGCCAACGAATATTCGAATCGGTACTGTTTGCCTTAAGCGGCCAAAGCAGTGAAAAAAGAAAATATATAAACTTTGCCTCGAAGGGCTCGTAGCTGTGAAAAATACGAAAACGAACGTGCCCACGGGCCAAAGCAGTTGAGATCTAATCGCGACCACGAGGAAGCGAAGACTCAAATTGTAGTAAGAAAATTGCCTTAACGGCGCGTAGCAATGAAAAGAAAAACGAAAGTGCCCACGGGCCAAAGCAGTCGAGATCTGCCTGCGACGAGCAGCAAGCGAGAACTGATCGGCCCGAATTCACAGAGAATTCGACCACGATCTTTTTGAACGGCCATCTTGCCTAATAATAAAAAATATATATATAAAAAATGAATACGCCACCGATTTTTCTAGAACATTCTCAAAATCGGTGGAACGGCGGGTACCCTGCGTCGGTTTTTTCGGGTTCTAAGAAAAAACTTCTCACGCCTCGACGTAGCTCGAATCGCATCTCCGACGCACACAACGCCAGATCGGACAAACATCGGACGAACCACCCTCATATCATAAACACACACATATGCACGGATCGCCAAATTGGCGCCGTGCACATTGGCAATTCCCACGAAATTTGTCGATCTAGCATTACGGTCGGAGAATGCTCAGTTTGCACGCTGCCCGAGAAACCGGAGAAATAGAAATCAGAGGCCTGAGAAACTGTCAAAATGTGGAGAAATGAGGAATTTAGAATTTGGAAAAGAAGTAATCATTATCATTTTTTAATTCGGTACAGCGTGAAAAATATCGAAAGTCATGGCGGCCGAATCCGTCACAATATATATATATATATATATATTGTAATAGTCCCATTATGATGACGTATTTTTACAAATAATCATGTAATATTTTGTACTGTATCATTAATGAGTTTATGTAATGCAAACTTTGAAAAAATAATTAGATGTAAAACTTAATGTTAAATTTATGTAATTTAAAAACAACTGAATAATAATTTTTAGCTAACACAATGTAATTCTGAGGTATAAAATTGTAATAAAAGTTTAAAATATGGCTTATTAGCCACATACTCTTTTTATTGTTTACGATATAAAATTACGCGTTAAGCCAACTAGCGACTAGCATTAAAAATGCTCCGCATGTAACAAAATACACAGAAGATATACGGCTGAGTACGCGAAACATTTGTCATCCGCTGTCGATAAATGGGAATGGTTCGAAAGGAATAACATGCTACGTTCAAGGTCGCTCAGTTAAGTGTCTTTGGGATATTGCAAGTCAATTTTATTGCACTACTAAATGTAAATACGTTAAAATAAAATTAACTTTTTTAAAAGTTATTCGATTTAATAATTCGTCTAGTCCATCTCGGATTATTTACCGATTGAGACTTGTGATATATGTATGTGTCTGCTTGTACAGCACGATTCATCAGGCCATTACGGAATATATAAAAACTGCTATTAACGCTATAAATAGTTCTATTTAATACATTTCAAAACTAATTGAACAGTTTATTGGAATCTAGTTTTATATTTATATTCTTTTTACGAAATCAATAAAAATATTGAGATGGTAGGACTCATGTAAAACATTAATAAGAAATATTGTTTTATTTTGAACGCGCTATTTTTTATAATTTGAAACACTCTTATTAATTAAGATAATAGTATTAGTATATTGTATTGAATTTGATTTAATATGAATATGTTTATATTTTCGCCCAAAAATAATTTTTATTATTTAATATTATAAAAGATAGAGAAAAGAAAAAGAAACTATAAGAAATATATTTCTACTTTTCAACGTATCATTGAAGCGATCGAAACGAGTACCGCAACGTGATAAATGTTTTTCTAGTCCACATGTGAACCATTCTATCGCAGCTTTGTTAGCACGTCGTGAATTGTAGCATGTATTTATTTTTAGTTATTGTATATTGTTTACCACTGAGTTCGGTGAAATTGGCTGTGCTATAGAGAGAATATGCAGGATATTCAAAACGGGTCCCATCTTTTTTTTCTTTTTTTTTTTTTTTTTTATAATGAGTTTGTCATCGAGGACAATAGCCTAAGAAATGGAACGGAGGAGAAAATCGATTTATATTCTTATGCACTTAAGAACAGAGGATAAAAATGGAATAACTGAAGCAGAGGGAAATGCGAGAACACAAGCAGCATTATAAAGAGTAGGAATATCAAGTTCCAATAGCAAAGAATAGAAGGACGCCTGCTTAGTAGAAAAGACCGCACATTCAAATAAAATGTGATCAGCATCACAAGGAAAATGTATGGATGGTGGATGAAAGAGAATGAATGGAATAGATTTTGTCATGAGCCTACAGTGAGTAACGTGAATAAAATATTGATTTTGTGTTTGGAATTCTGGCTTTACTATGCTGTGGGAAATGAAAAACATAGATTAAATTTTATATTCCTTATTTTATTTATTATCGATCAACTCAGCATAGTATTTCGTATATAATTTTCTCGTAATGTTCGAACCGAGTAAAGTAAAGTAGTTGATTAAATGGTTCGAACGGTTGGGAAGTTGGAATATAATTCCGATGCCGTACCAACACAATTATAATAACGTAAAATTAACTAAGGCTAGACGCGGATACACTGCCCGACTAAAGCGACGTAATTTTTCCAAAAATTACGCGTGTGATAAGCATGATGTGTCGTTGCGACTGGTCGGGCAGTACCGATAGCTGATCGACTACCTGGGTTTTCGCGAGTCTTTCGTTCGTTCGTCAATTAGTTAGTATCCGTTTTGCTCTAAAAGAGTTATCGTAATTGAAGCGTTGCGTGGTCAGCGGACCCGCATCAATTTTTAAATTAAATTATTTGTCCGTCGAAATAATAATTAATACGTGTGAAGAATTTTTAATATTTTTATATTTGCGTTGTTTATCTGTTAAATGTGTCGATCACCTGCTTTTGTTCCGAAGTACTCTAGTCACCGACGCGTGGTCTAATTGTGTGTGAATATATCTTTTTTTATTAATAATTTGAATTTATTCGCGTCTATTACGTGACACATAATGCGAGCCTCCAGGCGTGGTTGATAGTTCGGAGGACACGGCAACCCGAGCCGCTGTGCGATAGCTATTTGTTTAGCTTGGGTGGTTTCTCCGTCCTTTTTCTTGATCTAATCGTGAAACTGGAGGAGTTTGGAGAAGCCAGAGTCACGTGACATCAGAATTGAGTATACGATAATATAGATGAAAACCAAAAAAGGGTATATAGATTAATGTTTCTTTATTGGTGCTGGCCTATGAAACAATTGTCTAATGAAATGTTTAAGGAATATTTATAAAAAACCATTATCGATTGAAAATATTTTTTAATGATGATTTTTTCAATTGCTTAACTAAGCAATTTTTTTAGAGCCTGTCTGTTGAAACTTTTAGAATTTAATTATATTTATAAACCCATGAAAGATCTAAATTAAATTATTTCTAATTTTTGAATCTAACATAAATTTGGAAGATTTGTAATATTCTACACTTTATAATACGGTATGCAACGAACGTCTCATTTTAGAGGAAAGAAAGGTAAAAGTTGTTAAATATTTAACATTTTTATAGTGGTTAATAGTGGAATTGAAATTTTCGGTACGCATCATATTTAATAAATCTTCATTTGAAGCGGCGGAATGAATTTTTATTAAACTTGATATTTGTCGAAGTTTTTTTCTTTAAAAAATAAAAGCTTTTAACTATCAGGATTTTTTTACATACGCTGATAATACAAAAAATTGCAACTGTTAAGCATTTATTTATATTTAAAGTGAAAACTTAGTTTTTAAAAACTTATTATATTCAGAGCAAAAAAAACAAAAAAACAAACAAAACAAACAAAACAATAGAATAAATGTAATAATTGAAGTTTGTAAAAATGCCACCTAAGTTTACAGTAATTAGTATACAGCGTAGAGTTATAAATATTAATTTTAACTTAGCGAATCTTCTGTAAACTAACACACTTCTTATCGAACAGTTTTTTTTATAGAACAAACCGTATTTGATTAATATATTTTACACTTTTTAAAGAGTTATTTCTTTTTTTGGTCTTATCGTATAGTACAAAAAAAAAAAAAAAGCCTTTGTAGTTGTTACAGATATTAGAAAACTATTAAAAACAAGTAAAATAAAATCTATGTGTTATAATAAAGAAATAAATTTGATCATGCATTACTCGTTTTTGAATAATGAAACAATAAGAGGAAAATTCCTTTCTTTATATAAAAGAAAAGTTAAATATTTTTCGCTCTGTTGATCCGATGAATTATTTTTTATGTATATTCAATGGTTTGTTTTTATTGTTTTTTTGCGTGCGTTTTTAAGCTTAAAGGTATTTGGCAGTTAAAAAATAATTTAAACAAAATAAAGAACACGGTTTTACTTATATAGCTACTATATATTTTTAATTTTCTTTATATATATATATATATATATATTTTGTAGTTTAATAATATAATATTGTAAGTGTGTACTTGTAAATTAGAATATACGACTCAAATTTTATAATTTTATTTAATGGGCATCGCTTTTAGTGTTTCAATTTATATTGCAATTTGATTAACTGCTTAATAGAAGTTACACTCAAGGGGCATCACTGTCTTTTGCTTTTTATTGATAAGCTCGATATTTTTTTTGTCTGCATTAAAAAAAAAAAAAAAAAAACTTAATTTTAAATGTTCTTAAGTTTTGAGATAAAGTGATTTGTTTTTTTTCTCTAATTTTGATCAAGATATAATGAATTATCGTTTGTTACTTAATGTTACTTTTTAAAAAATTGTGCAATTTTTTCTGTTTTAGTTTATAGAAATCGCCATTCGTCAGTTGAAGGAATTGTTAAAAGGGGCAGAATGGGATTCAGCTCGTTATACGTTAAGATTTTTATCCGATCTTGTTAACTGTCATGTTGTGTCGGCTTCGTCATTGGTTCATTGCTTCCAAAGTTTAATGGATGTCGTCAAAGAAGATGACACGCCAATGGTGCGTAAAGATTGGTACGTCTTCGCAGTTTTATCCTGCTTACCGTGGGTTGGTCGAGAATTGTTTGAAAAAAAAGAACAGGCTCTTGAGAAGTTACTGACCACCATCGAAGTTTACCTTAACAAGCGAACTAAAAAACATGTGAACTTTTTGAAGGTTTGGACGTCGAGTCCACATGAACAAGAGGATGTACGTTTCTTTTTATCGCATTACGTAGTTTTACTTTTATTATTATTTAGTTATTAACCTTTAATTACATGTTTGTGTCAAGAGGAAATTATTTTAAATATTTTCACACTTGATCAGCGCCAAATATGCTATTAATTTTGATCATTTTGTTGAAGCTCATACCGGTGCAAAATATTGGTATGATAAAAAAGTATACGTCGCTTCTTACATAAGTAATAGTGTGTACAACGAGAAAAAAATTATCTTACATGGTGTCTTTCACTTTTTGGATAATACGTTTTAAATCAATAGCGTAAGTAAAAATAATATTTATATTACTCAAAAATATAATCTACACTATTGTTTTTGTCATTTTTAGAAAATATGTATATTAATTTGCACGGAACAGTAGTCGAAAATATTAACCGGTCGAGGTTCTGATGTTTTTTTTGGCGTAGAATTGTTATTAACCCATTTGACGTTTATCATTTCCCCCCCCCGTGCGAAATGCAATAGTAATGCATGTTTTAATATTCGTAAATTATTAAAAATGAAGTTTTTTACATTATTTCCTATTACAATTACTTCTGCAAATTATTATTACGTATTTATGCTTCTTAACAACTACGGTTAAACCCCTTTCAGCCGGCTTCGGATTAACCGGCCGATCTCTGAAATTAAGTTTTTTTTTTCTTTTCCCTTCCTCTTCCTCTTTTTTTATCGAATATTACGTACGTAATAGCGCTAGTACCTAGATGAGTTATTCCACTGAGTTCATTTCATATTTTTTGTATTACTTTATATACGGACATATTTTCCAATAAAATGAGTTGCAATAATGTCTTACATATTTACTTATTCATGATACCTGGTGAAATCTGTTGTTTCGTTTTGAAGTAAAATCAATTTTTCACAGGAGCTTCGAATTAACACCGGCCAAACGTGGGACTGTGGCCAGGTCTCGGTCCCGACCAGACCGGTTAAGTGGGGTTTTACTGTAAATAAAGAAATAATAAATCTTCCTTTTTTTCCCGATAAAACATGTACAATTAACTAATAAACTTGGTGTAGAGTAGGTAATTCTTTTTCGGCCCGAAAAATATTTTAATAGTTACACAGGCTGACAAATTTTTTTTTTTTTTTTTTTTTTTGGTGCCGGAAAACTTAGAAATATTTGATGAGCTGAATATTCAAAAATACCTAGTTTTTTTTTTTGTAGCAGCTCTAGTTTTCGAGATACAGGGTTAATTGATTTCCATTTTTATAAAAGGTGCAAATAATGAAATAATGGTACTTTTACAGGCTTAAACGGAAACGTGATACCTAAAACTAGATTATATTAGGCAATAAAAATTGCCGATAACCGTATAATTTAGGTCTTCTATACCTGTCTAACTCCCGCTCTTTCACACCCGCCGATATATATTACCCGAAATTTGCCACTGCTGTATCCGGTTCAGTTTATAATTAAGTTTGCGTAATTGCAGTTGTGCTTTCACGTTTTTCGTTATGTGTGTGGCAAATGCACTTAAAAAGAAAGCAGAAAACCTATTTCTATCTTTATGAAACGGTGTTATCTTGCTTATTTCGGCGTTCACTTGGAAAACCAAAATAAAGCTTGGGCTCCATATTTAGTGTGTAAAATATGCATTGAATATTTGCGACAGTGGACAATTGGAAAGACAAAATGCCTAAAGTTTGGAGAGTAGCAATTGTTTGGAAGGAATTGAGGAATCATTATGACGACTGTTATTTTTGTATGGTAAATATAAAAGGCATTTCTCGGAACAATAGACACAAATGGACACATATCCCGATATTAATTCAGCAAAGGAGGCCGGTACCGCATTCGGATAAAATCCTCATTCCATTATTTAATAGTCTGCCTAGACGACTCTCGGAAAACGAAATCGAACCATCAATGTCTGATGAAGGTGATAATGTGCAATCAGACAGTGATAGTGATTTTTTGAAGCAGATGCAGACACGCCTCAACGTTCCAATCAACAAGAACTGAATGATCTATGTAGAGACTTGAACTTTTTAAAAAAGTCTTCAGAATTACTCGCCTCCAGATTAAAAGAAAAGAATCTGCTTAAACCGGGTACTTAGATTACATTTTATCGTAAAAGAAAAACGGATCTGTTGTCCTTTTTCTCTCAAGAAAATAACCTGGTATTCTGTAATGATATAAAAAAAAGACTCTTAGAAGCAATGAGCTTATCGGAATACACATCAGACGAATGGTGTTTTTTTTATTGATAGATCAAAAGATCAAAACGTAGTTTAAAATGTGTTCTTTTGAACGACCGTAACAGGTGTGGAGCAATACCTCTATTGGTCATTCTACCATTTTAAAAGAGGAATACGAAACAATATTTCAATAGTCTTGAAAAAAATTAAACATGAAGAACATCAGTGGGTGATTTGTGTCGATTTAAAAATGGTAAAAACTTCCTCCTTGGACAGCAAAGTGGAAACACAAAATATCCTTGTTTTTTATGTCTTTGGGATAGCAGAGGTAAGGATCAGCATTGTGCTAGCAAAAATTGGCCTCTAAAAAACGTCATGGTTCGAGGAAAAGCGTAATCAACGAACCTTTAGTTGCAAGAGAGAAAATCATATTTCCACCTTTGCATATCGAGTTAGGACTTTTGAAACAATTTGTGAAGGCGTTAAATCGAGGTGGACTTTGCTTTGGGTACTTAATACGCAAATTTTCCGGGATTAGCATGGAAAAACTGAAAGCAGGAATATTTGATGGTCCTCAGATAAAACAGCTTATAAAAGATGCACAATTTACCGCATCAATGAGCGAGGTTGAATCTAATGCTTTGCGCTCATTTGTTGAAGTTGTACAAAATTTTCTTGGAAATTATAAATCATAAAATTACGCAAAATTAGTAGAAACTAGGTTTTCTAACTTCAATATTGTCGGCTATAATATGAGCATAAAACTTTACTACCTCCAGAACCACTTAGATCGATTCTCACAAAACCTAGGTGATTATTATAGTGAAGAACAGAAGGAAAGATTTCATCAGGACATTAGAACGATGGACGAACGTTATCAAGAAAGATGCGATAACCATATGCTGTCCGACTACTGTTAGAGTCTGCAGCAAGAATGTTATACTAAACTCCATGCTAGGAAGTCGTATAAAAGAAAATTTTTAAGTGATAAGCCATGAATGTTATGTTTGTCGACTTTGTGAAGTAAATTCCTTACTTTGTATTTATTGTTTTTAATGAGGTCTTGTGGTAAATACCAATATTTATAACCTGAAATGTGTATGAGTTAACAAAAAAATGATTTTGTTCTAAAATAGGTCAATGTAGCGTATCTCAAAAACCAGATCTAATAGACCAAATCTAACGGTTTTTTTTCGATTCTACACCCAAAAATTACTTAGAAACAGTTCAAAAACAACAGACACCAAAATGTGTGTTGGGCTGTGTTATTATATAAGTTTAATTCGCTATAATTAGTCTATTAATTATTACAATTATTCGTTAGAATTTAAATGTTTCACATGTACACAGTATTTAGATTGTTTATGGGCTCAAATTCAAACCTTAAAACAAGAATATTGGACGGAACAGCATATTTTTAGACCGTATCTTGCGTTTGATAATATTTTATGCGAAGCTTTACAACATAATATACCGCCCGTACTTCCGGCTCCGCACGAACCAGAAGTTAGATACCCTTTGCCTAAAATCGTATTTAGAATGTTCGATTATACAGACTGTCCAGAGGTAATACAAAAATTATTTATTTAATTAATTATGTAATTTTTATTTTTGCAATTATAATGACATTTTAAATATTGTCATATAAAATGTTACTATCGAAATTACTTTGTTATCACTGATTGCCGTTTTCAGATCTTTTACGTTTTGGAAAGATGTGTTTTGCGTAATTAGTTTAAAAAGTTAGTCTTATTGTTCACGGGACGATAAAATAAAAATGATTAATTCTAATAAAACGTGTTTTTACCGAACGTATTTTATTTTTCAACTAAAATATATGGGGTGGGGATAAAAAAGAAAATTTGTGTATACGAAAAAACAGGTGAGTCTCGCAGGTTTGAAGTGAATGTTACGGTTATGAAAGTTCGCTGAACAAAACGACACAGATATGAGAGTAGAAGGTCAAGTCAACTTTTCTTGGCCGCTGCGGATTTTATAGATTTATTACCATCTAACTCGATTTTAGTCTGCATCCGGAACGTGGCATTAAACTTAGTTTGCAAGTTGGGTTATTTAATTAATACGTTATTACGGTCTTCCTATTCAAAATATGTTTCTTATTGGAATGGTTGCAGTTCTTTTATTAGTATGCTGATCTGATGGAAAAATGTTTAAAAATCTGTATTTGTTAATGAAATTTCTTTAAAGTAGAAATTACGCAAACAATCAAAATTACAATACTTTTATGCTACCGTAAACAAGAAGAAAGTCATAATTAGAATAACTGATCACAAATATCAGCTATTAGCGGTAATTATGTTAAAGTACTGACTTTTATTTACTTTACACTGCTTAATATTATAAAACGAAATCGCTATAATATCACAGGGGTATTTAATACATAGCGTGAATTAGAAAAAAATGTAATTAGATGTGGAAATAAAGTAAGTAATGCGGTAATGTGGGAAAAGATGACAGAGTTACATTAAAAAAAAAAAAAAAAAAAAAATAGAAAATTTACTAATGTTGAATCAGTCGTTGGAAATTTTGCTTTTAAAATTATATATATATATGTACTATATGGATTTCGCTCTTGAAACTCTTGCTTCTTTCGGGTCTCCAGTTCCGACATTTCATAATAAATTATAAACTGTACAAGTGTCGTCAAAACGGTCGGAAATAAGCAAAAAATTAAACTGCAAAGCGTCGAACAATAAAAAAAAAAAAAAAAAAAAAAAAAAAAAATCAATTCTAAACGTAGAATTTAAAAAGAATTACAATAAAAAGACTTCAAAACTGATTGAAATTCCGCTAAAGTAAATAAAAAAAATTTAAATTAGCGAACGGTTTTTTGTTGATTGTTAACGTTTGCAATCAAATTTCAAACGTAAGCTTTCAACAGTAATTTCCATCACGTGTTTCTAACTAAACGTAAGATGTATTTAGGGAAAAAAAGGAAGAAAAATCATAAACATCGATAATTCAATGATAGCTTCCGCAGTCGATATTTATTGAAACGATTCAACTATCACTTTGATGTAGAATACTGCGGTTCTGTAATAAGCTTTATAATAGTACATTTATAATAAGTACATACGGAAATTATCTTGCAAAAATCTTTATTTCATAGAGAGATATTTTTAAATGAATTTTTGGGTAAAATTTTTTTAGATATTACTTATCATTTCTCGTAAAATTAGATTCGTATTTATATTCAAATAAGTGTTAACATTGTCAAATCGTGCTTAATAAAGCACTTCTTTGAGAACTATTTTATTACTATTTCTTACGCGGAAATAGTAATTTATATTGAAAATTGCTAATTGATACCACACATTGTTTGTTAGAAATTGTTGTGTTAAGTTTGTGAAAGGAAGCAACATAATTTAATGCAGTCCAAGTTATGTTGGTCGTTTATCGTTTCGCTTGATTAATAATACTAACATATATATTGATATGTTTGATATGTGATTTTTCTTCCTCTTTTTTCCCTCTTTCGATTTTACTCGCAAAATTTATTTGCACTCTTTTTCGAGCGTTGATATTAATTACCATGCCATTTCTTATATTATATCTTTTATCTTACAATGCAGAAACCAACAATGCCTGGCGCTCATTCGATTGAAAGATTTTTGATTGAAGAACATTTATGTCAAATAATTGACGCACATTACAAAGACCGGAAAAGTTGGTAAGTAGCTATAATTAACGCACAAACGGATTATTTCTCTTTATGGCGAGGAATAATTTTTTAATTTTTTCACTTTGTGTGAATGCGCGTATACATGTATATTTGTGTGCATATTAGAATGTTTAATTAATAATGGAATGAGTCGAATAAAAAGGAATTTAAAAGATAACATTACCTGTGCAGTATAAGCTCTCGTAAGACCTAGAATTTCTTTGTCAATAACTAAATCTAAGAGTTTGGTTATCATTCAATGTATATTCATTAGACACTTACGATATTCAATACCAGTTACTTTTACCGATGTCTTAAAGCTGACTCGAATTTATAATTAATTAGTAGATACCGTTAAGATGTGCTGGGTTTTAATTACAGTGAAACTCCGATTGATTGTTTCTCAATGGGAGGGGGGGGGCAAATGCGGGAAAATGTTGCATGTTAAAAATGAATGACGTATATTGTAAATGAATAAATTAATTTTTTGCGACAAAAATTATTTTTTAGTAACAAGATGTATTTTTTGTTTAGTGAAATTTTTACTGAAAATTTTTCGAGATTCAGAATATTTTCATAATCCGCCTCATTTTTATTTTGCGCATTAAAATGCTTTGTCGCAACAGTGTTTCAGCACCACTGATTAAAACATTGCGCGAATTTCTCGATAATGGTCACAATTTTTCATTAAATGTTGTTTTACTATCGATTAATCCTCCTGTTTTGAGGTGCCAGTGTTACAAATTCAGAATGTGTAGTCTGTATTTGGAAGTTAGTGAATTCGTTTATGAATTATTGTTAAGCATTAAGCTTTTTCGAAAAATATATTATTTCGCAAATAACGCGCTAAGAGAAAAATATTAAGAAAAATGAAAATTTAATAAATGTAAAAGTCGGTAAATTTGTTCTGAAAAAATATCGTTGAAGATAAAACACATAATGCTGCGGCAAGAAGGCAGTACTTGCACGGACTGGAAAAAAATGTAAAACTAATTTAATTATATGTTTATTTTCATGTGTGCGAACAAATAAATGCGCCTAAAAGTGCATGACATATAAAACGGCTGACAATAGATCCCGAAGGAACAATGTTAAAGTCAGACTTGATAGCTACAACGAACAAACGAATTAGTACTATTACAATTAACAGCTGTTTTCCCCAAAAGCGCGGGAAATTTTACATATAACACTCATAATATAGTAAGGTCAGTGTGCGTATCCGCTGCGGATATAAGTTTGGTACTTGAAATTGATGTTAAGGTACATAGTGACGTAGATCGCCTACTATGTGTACTAGAACACAAAAGCAGCTTCTTCTGCGAGTCAGATCAAACATGCGATCGGATTTTGATAATTTCAGGTACTAGTTTAGAGAAGTGTTCCTGACACGATTCAAAGATGGCAGTAGCAAAGATAGAAAACGATATTGGTCGATCGAAATAAAGAGAAATATTCCCGGAGTATTTATTTTAGACAAATGCCAAAATTGTCGAATCCACATCAATGTGCAAATTTTAAATGCGATGCTGCATTACGGAATTTAGTGTAAGAATAACCGAATGCCGATATGAGTATATTTTTAAATTACAACTGCTGCGCATAGGAATAATTTTTTTTTGGGCGTCGTTGATATTTTTTTTTTATTAAAACCAGCAACAAATTGAAAAATAAATAGCTACATTTTTTATCGTAAACACGATTATCGCAACTCCCTTTACACCACATCGGATTAGCCAAATTGTTTCACGATTATTTTTTTTTTTTTTAAAATTTTAAAATAAGTTTGTGGGTCTCACTGGGCAAGTATGCCCGTTGTGTGATGAATTATAATGAAAAATACAAAACCGTTAATTACGTCAAAAAGTATCTTGGTGTCATAAGGAAATCGTGAGCGCGGAAGTATTTCGTTTTCGATTATTAATAATAGTTGCTGAAAAACCATTTTCACATAAAAACACCTATATGCTACCTGATAATTTTGTGGTGTCATTTTTCAAGAAATGTAGCACCTGTTGTTTTTTCCCTGTATAAAATTCTATTGTGTTTTCTTCGATTCAGATATTATTATTTTACTTTGGCATTGTTTGTTTTTAGGAACTTTAAATTATTGCGGTTTGGCCTAATTAGTTTTGTTTTTTGTGAATGGTTTCTTCAAACTATGAAATGCGCAGTATAATGTCTAGGAAAAGTTGAAATTTGATACTTACAAAAATTCCGGAATAAGACGAAAATTAGAAAAACTGAAATTTTATAAATATAAAGCCTTAAATGGGCCTTAAAAGTCAAATTTTTAAGTATTTCCATGAAAATTTAATATCTGAAAATAAAACTACAAGCGATAGAAAATTTTTAATTTTGATACAGGTGTGCCCCTCATAACGTGATTTTTCGCTTCGCTAAACAAAAAAACAGCAATAAATTGATTTTTACACTTGTTTTTATTTATTTAACTGATATTTTAGGATTTTACAATTTGTTGGAAAAATGGAAAACATAAATTACGATATTATTTATTATTTTAGTTAACAATGAATACGGTATTTAATTAATTATTAAGAAATAAGAACTATGCTAATTAGAAAAATTACGAAATAAATGAAAAAGTAGACTAAAAGTTGCATTGAAATGGATTAAAAATAAGAAAATTAAACGTCATAAAAGTGAAAATAGTACACTTGTATGCATTGAGAACTATCAAGTTTTAAAGCAATCTATGTATTTGAGATTAACAATAAATAGTAAGGGATCTCGTGAATCGGAAATTTTAAAGCGTATTCATTTAACACGAACAACGATAACATGGCCAACGATGTTATACAAAAAATTAAAATTTAATTAAAGCTACAAAAGGAAAGCAAACGGTAATATTTGCAATTTTTCGTCATGAATTTAAAACAAACAATATGTTATAATGCCGATCGATGTTGTATAGAAGTGTTTGAATTGTGGCGTAAAGTTAACGTTTTGTGGATTACAAAAAGGATATCCAATATTGTTTTACCTTACCCCAGTATATTTCCTTGTGTATATTAGTTTTTTTTTGTTTTTTTTTGACGATATTGCACGTAGTAATAGTATTGTGTATACAACGGTTTAAGATAGAATTGAACGGTGGAAGAGAACAGTCAAATGATTAGTGGCTAAAAATAACGGAACTAACTCAGGAAGATATAAATAAGACAAATGACGTAATATTTTCTATACTCGATTATGTAAAGCATGGATATTGATATTTATCATATAAACATGGGTTATGATGTTGAACTTTTGATAACGTCGATTATTCAAAAAAATTTTACCTTAATATGCGGAAATAAACATAGTTAAAGTTTACACATATATGGGTTTCAATTTTATAAAAGGCGAATTAGCATTTAAAAAATAAACTACATCTTGTGTAACGTAAATGAGCGATTAAATAAAGGGTTTATCAAATTATTATACGTATATACTTTAATTGTAAAATTTTTAACGTTTAATGAACCTTATAGATAATAGGATTTTTTTTTTTTTTTTGGAGGGGGGGTATTTAACTAGTCTTTTTCATTTCCAGAGTGCTTCAAAAACATATCACTTTCTTTTAGAGGAAGAAATATTCAGTATTTTGTAATTAGTTAAGGAGTAACAACAGTGTGGAAAGAAATAAAAAACGATTTTCTTTTTTTTTTTTGTTTTAATCGATAGTTTAAAACCTCAAAAATGTTATACTGAGCCTCCGGAAACTTATTTGACTCGGAAGTATTCGAAATTAGCGTCAAACACTGACGCTTCCGGAGCGCTCTTAAGCATAGCGAGCGCCATTATGGATGCGCACAATTTACCGCCTTTTTCTTTGCTGTTGATGCCGGCAATTCATACCCACGTGACTTGGGCAAGGTCAGGGACGGTATATATGTGTACTCGGGCGCGTGTGTATTAATGTAGTCAGTTATAAGCCATAACCTGTCGAGAAGCAAACAAAGCGGAGTGTACCTAGGTATTTTTCAGTTTGTCGAGTGCACGTGTACGTTTATTCAAAAAATGGATCGCAAGAGACACGTGCCAGGTGAAACAGTAAATCGGGAAAACAGAAAAAGAAGTAAATTTGTACCTCTGAAGAATTGTTGCAACATGGAAAAAGAAGAGGTAAATATCTAAGTATGTCTTCATCCAAACTGAGTACATTTGGCGAGACTCAGATTGAGTTAAATGAGAGTGTTTCCTGTCGTTTAATTAATCATGAGGCAGCACTGCCAAAGCAGGTTGCAGGGGCAATCAAGCCAATTTATACGGACTTCAGCCGGGATGATCTTGAAAGATGCCTAGGAGCGTTTAATCAAAATGGCAACAAGAGTTTGAATTCAGTAATTTGGTAGTTTGCTCCGCAGAGTAGTTTCAGCGGCTCTAAAATCGTCGAAACAGCAGCTAATTTGGCGACTATCATTTTTAATAGCGGTCATGTGGCTCTTGCATGTTGTAGAACGATCGGGAATCTCCATAGCCCAAAAACTATACCATTACTGCCATCAAATCAGCGAACACAGAATAAAGCATGCCAATCGCATCTCAGCTACCAACACACACGAAGGACGTTTGAGGGCTGGAAAACAATCTGAGGACGAGGGGATGGCATCAAAAGACGTGGATAAGCTTCTATATGGCCCAGGGATAGCAGACTAAAAGATAAAAACAAGTTCGATATCGATATTTTCATTATATCAGTCGATTTATTACTTCTAAAACTTTAAACGCGTTTTTCTCGAAATCATGTTTTTTGACCTGGTTGACAGCATAACTAAAATCCTTTTTATCCGATCGATCTGATTCAAAATGGATTTTGTTCAGGAAATGTGTCGCTATCGTCGAATCGTACATTTTTTTTAAAATTGCGTACTTCTTTTTTTTTTTTATTAACAATTTACTGCGACATTTTTTTGAAAAATTAAATTTTTTTTTTTTAAATAACCACCATTTTTTTTCTAATCAAAATTTTCAAATTTTCTACGATGCTGCGGCGATAACTATTCATCTATCATTTAATAATCTTTTTGAAATTTTGATTTCAAACATCTGCAGTACGAGTTATGCTGTCAACGGAAAATGGACCTTTTTTTCAGAACGCCATCTTGTAGACGTTTTTGTGCAAAATTGAAACCATAAAAAAAAATAAAAATAAAAAAGAGTTGTATACTTCTTGCTTACATAAATAAACGTACGAAATTTTAAATCGATTGGTGTAGTAGTTTTTTCAAAAAAAAATCTTAAAAAACACCTTAATTTTCAGTACTTCACACTGTTGTTACACCCCTTAATATACTTTTTATATTTAGCGGAATAAAAATATTTTTATCGCGTTTATTTTTTTAAAATTTAAATATATTTGTTATAAGTATGAAATAATTAGTAAGATATAAGTTGTATTACCGTACCGCATCAGTGAAACTGTGTCGCGTAATAATTAAAATATGCACGCTTATGATATTTTCTATTGTTTCGTTTCTAAGTGCCATAGTGAATGTAACAGCTTAATGCTGTAAGTAAAAAATGGTATTTTTTTCCCCCGAGTTTTATTTTTTCCCCGACTCGTATTTCAACTAAAGTGCCGCGAAATGCGAAGAAGAAAATTATTTTGAAAAATATGATCCGTTTTGCTCCCAAGTTCGGAATATATTCTAATATGTTGGCAGTGCTATGTCATGGAACATTGTGGATCGGGTAAAATGGTTTACTGAATAATGATCGCAACTTTCACTGTTATTATTATGATCATTATTCGTATTTCTTAAATCAGTGTATTAAATTTAAGCTGTGTCTACATTATAATTTTTCATCAAACGTTTTTCGTCGTTAAAATAGGATCATATCAAACCGATAATTTATATTAAGATAGCTGCGTTTCAGCTCTCTTTTCCAAATAATTTAAAATTTGCTCGAATTCCGTTGATTACTGTTTTGACTTTGCTTCGGATATCCTAAAATATAATAATAATTTTAAAAGAATTCGTTGTCAATTTAAGAAATCCTACTGTAAACACTGTTTTAATATATATATTTGTGTTAAAGATAATAATTTTAAAGAAGTTATTTTTAATTATGTTTATGTTTATTTTAGATTTCATACAATGAAACATCTATTTTCATAAATAACCTTTTGGGTAACAGAAAGATAGTGAAATAACTATCGATTTGGTGGAAATTATATTTTTCGTTTTTATTATTATTTGCAGTGTTAATAGTTTAATGAACGTTAAATTTAAAACGAAAGTGCCGTTGGAATATTGCGTGGTGGAAGTATTGCTTGGCGAGCTGATGCGATTACCTGCTCCGAAATATATTGAAATTCTCTATGGCTCCGTTTTAGTTGAATTATGCAAAGCATATTCCGAAACTATACCACCTGTGCGTATATAATTTTTTCTTTTTATTCAGCTTTTGTTTTACTAAAATGTTCAGCATCAAATTATACGAAATGTTTTTGTTTTTTTTGTTTTTTTTTTAATATTTTAGGTTTTGGCACAAGCGATTGAATTATTTTTTGTACGGATCGATTCCATGCACGTGGTTTGTTTTGACAGGTATAAGATATATTTTTAATAAATGAAACTTAGAACGCTTATATGAGAAAAGTTATGAAAAATTTTTCCAGGGTATTTGTTAAAGTAAATAATTTTCAATGTAGATCGTTTTTAAATAAGCATTTTCCTTATAAAATTATAAAACGTAAAATCTTTTTTTTACCCACTCGCTTACAAGCGGGAGTGATACTTTTTTTTGTGTAAAAACTGTTAAAACCAAAAATCTTTAAAAGAATAATGTAAAAAAAAAAACCGTAAAATTTGTGAGTTCTAAAAATAAACTCTAAGGGGATCTTACGACGTCTTTTTAAGAAAGGAAAAGTTAAATATTTTGAGATATAATTGTTGCATATGAATTTGAGATTTTTATTTTCTGCGTGAAATTCACAATATTACCGAACATGTTTTTGTTTCCTTTTTCCTTCTTAAAACAACAGTGTATACAGTAATACATTAAAACTTCTGAATAACGGATAGTCGCCGGACCCAAAAGTTTGTTCGGTATTAAGAAGTGTCCGCTAATGGGAAATAATAATATATGTACAGTTTACTGAAATTTACATTATTGTGTATTGCAACGTATTCAACAAGAATATAAAAGATAGTACGTAATATAAAAAAATACAGTACATATTTACTTAAGACATAATGCGTCTGAAATGTAAAAAAAAAAAAAATGTTCGTATAATATAAAAATATGTATGTATCAGTACTACTACAATACTTACTTATGTTTGTATTCCAGGATTAGTTGATAAACAAGTTAGGCAATAGAGTGTAAATCAATTTTTGTTTTTAGGAATGCAAGATAATCTATAATTTTAATCACTTATGTTCAAAATACTTTTTTTTTTAACACATACTGTAAATCCTAGTGTATCGAACATATTTCAGTTTTCTATGAAAAAAAAACGGGTAATTTTACTTTGTCTGTTTCTTTCATTTGAAATCCGCGATTCGACATGCACTTGCAGTTCGGATATCATTTTTAAACCTTCAGCATCAGCTTTATGAATGAAATACGATTTTTTTATCATCGGATGGATTTCGTTGTTGCATGAATTCAGCTGCTAATTCAGTCGGTACATGGATCTTCCATATACAATCCCTCGTCTATTAAACAATAATCTGGGACACTAATTGAACTTTTTTTGACAAACTTTGTCCGTTTAACAAAAATCGAATTTCCAAAATCATACTTATTAAAGTGTCCGCGTCCGTAATTGAGAAGGTCCGTTATTGGGAAATATTTTTATATTGCGTCTTATGGGAAAATGCCGGGGATTTTAAAATTGTCCGCCATTTAGAAGTGTCCGTTAGTAGAAGTTTCACTGTATTTAACATCCGTGTTTTCTACAAAATATACTTACAATTCGTAATTATAGTAATTTATATTCGTATGAAAAAAATAGTAAATCTAAAAATGTGCCAATCATTTTTATAACAATAATTTCTTGCAATAAATTTGGTTTCCTAGTAGACACGATTTAGTGAAAACTGTCAGACACTTACATTGTTGTACTTACTTACGACAATAAAAACTTGTAGGAATTGCTGTGCAATGGACACACATTATTGAGTAACTCGTGACGGTAACTTTTGCGAAATGCTCGCAAGAGGACATTTGGCTTTAAAATTTCGAAGCTATAGGTTTTTGGTTAGATCTTTCTTGTAATGCATTTTATGTTAAACGATTAAAACGTATTTCAAATTTAAAACTGTCTACAATTTAAAATTATGTACAAGTACGTTAAGTTTGAATGAATTCGAACTGTAAATGGTAGTAAATTGAACGAATTAAAATTATGACAAAAATGAACTATGAGATTAATACGATGTCGTTTACCTAATATTTTTTTTTCGTACGTTATACGCGGTTTACTAGCTAGCTTGATAATTCAATAGATATCTCCGCCTTCTTGATTTGTAGTAATAAATAAAGTGTAAAATGTAGTTACTTTAGTCATTTTTGAATTTAATCGATGCAAAGCAATCGAATGAAATTGTGTTTTTTTTTTCAAAAAAAAAACTTCAGACCAAGATTTACTCTTAATGTTTAATAAAAATACACTAAAAAGTAAAAAAATAATCGTATGACAAAAGATATTATATTTCAGAGTGTTGCACTTAAGAATATTATTATGATTATTCTAATACAACATTAACTTTTTGGTGTAGGCATCAAATGCACATTATAACAATAATTAGAAATAATAACTTGATAAGTATGACAACGTAATCTCACTCGTTTTCTATGAGGCAATTTCGAACAGATCGGGAATATGTAATGCAGTTTTTAATTATTATGTTGAAATTTGAATTTGGCGCGGGGACTACAAAAAATTAATGTTTAAAAATTATTCTTATATCCTCAAGCGTATTTTTTGAAATATATTATTTTTTTTCGAATTATTTTTTACCGCATTTTTGCTATATTTTTAAAATAAAAATCTTAAAATCGGTACTTTTTTTTATTATTATTTTACAATTTTTAGTGTAAATATTTTTGAATGATATTGTGAACAGATCAGTCGAAAATGCTGTTGCCTCCTGTACTTTATAAAGTTAAGTATTAGTTTAGGGAAATAATCAAACGTAATATTTCCACTTTAATGATGAGCTTGTAAATCACGCTACGAGGAAGTTTATATTCTTTATCTTTATTCGAATCTACATTTCCATTGAACGTTGATAATATTGAGTTCATCGTTCCTTTAAGTTTAATATTTTTGAGGTTCACATATTTATCTTTTATTATAATGAAAATTTTTAGCTGATTTTTATCTGGCTATATTAAGTAAATAAAGTATAACTCTAAGCAGACTTTGTAACGTTATTTGATGCGGTACTCAGCAAACGCACTGACAACAATTGATCGGTATACTTTCTAATAAATAAAGAATCCTTCGAATTACTCTTCATATGGTCAAAAGTTATGCGTACTAATGTGTAAAGACAAAGACGTATTATTTCCGTTAGTGAGATGAGCGTGTGAATGGGGTGCTATGCAGATTTCAGTTTCGCTTTCTTTATCCGAATCTACATATATATGGAAATTAAAACGCTGATATGTTAATTTTTTGCCCGGCTATACTGTAAATTAAATTTTCTTTCCAATCTACGCTGCCACGGAAAATAACACTGATGATATTTTACGTCGATCATGTTGATTGCATTTCGTATAAAAAAATTTTGACATTTTTCATATATTATAACGATTTTAGTTTTAAATAACGTAATTTGATTAACTAATAGCCAGAAATAATATGTTCGGTTGGATTTTTTATTACTTACGAGGATACAAATTTTAACCGATGTTTAATGTTCTGAAATTCTCAATTTTAATTTATTTCTGGTTATATTTGAAGTGTATTTCTATTTGCCATGAATTCTTTTTTTTTTTATTCTATGTTAAGCGTGTGCTCCTGTAATTATCACACCATTTAAATTATGATTTCTCTCTATTGTATAAACAATAGTCAAGAATGGTATGGTAAGCGGTTGAGCGGCTGAAGCGATCGGTGCGTGGGAGTTGGTGAGCGAAGCAATCAAGGGAGCACCAGTTCCCTAGTTAATAAAAATTTCTTTAAATAGAAACCTTTTTTTTATATTATTTGATAACTGCTCAGTTCACATTCACCGATACTTCTCGATACTCGTATGAAACTATCACTGGCGGGTACATTTTCCAATAAACGAAAAATTGTAGTGTGTCTGCGCGGTCAAAAGTTGTAATTGAGCAAATATATAACCTCTTTTTTTATGAAGTCGCTAAAAATAAAAAAACAGTATCAATAAATACAGGCGTATTACGTTACTTCAACTTTTGAGAATTATCATCTTATTTTGAAAATACGCTAGAGTAAGGATGTGTAACAATATTAAAGTTCATTTTTGCTGGGAAATTTTTTTTTTTTTATCAATTTTTATTGTGGCGTCGATGTGATACAATGGAAGGCGAATTCCACTGTTACCTAATATATTTATACGCAGCAAACGGACTGAGAGTAATTTCTCGAATAGTTTTAATATTATCAATTTATATTTTTTCATAATATTTTTATTTAAATTGATCAGTGTACGTGTAAATAGTTGTAACTGTTTCCAGATTTGTTAACTGGTTTTCGTATCATTTAAGTAATTTTAAATTTCATTACTGCTGGGAAGATTGGGAGTCGTGTATTAATTTCAATAGCGAGCATCCGCAGCCAAAGTGTTTAAGAGAATTATTCAGCAAAATAATGAGGTTATTATTGTTATTATTATTGTTTTATTGTTTTTTCACGGAAATTAGCTAGTTGCGATAAATAACACTTACATAGAGAGCAATGATTTTTTAAATGAAATATTTTAAACAGAGTTTTTCTTATATTCGAATTGATTTTAGGTTGTCTTATCATCAGAGAGTTAAAGAAATGGCTTCTCCTCAGTTTTTGGCATTTTTACCTGAAAAACCTGAACCAGATTTTAAATATGACGCAAAGAATCCGAGTAAGTTTGATTTTTTTCATTATACTTAATAAAAATGCAGGCTAATAAAATCGTTTCAATTTTATTTTTGTGAAGAGTTTGATATTCAGACAAAATCTGCGCTCTTTTTAAAGTTAAGCGGATACTTAAAAATATATTATTTTTCTGTTGAAGTGAGCTAAATGTTAGAAATGTTGGTAAGTAAATTTTAGCTGACTAGGATGCGAATAGTTCTGAAAAAATGGCAAGGTATTTTCAAATTGCACGGATAAATAAAAAAGTTATCGACGCAGATAGAAATTTTGACTGGTTTGTTGTTTTTTACGGTTTAATTTGCAAAAATGTATTCAATAAATTTTTATGCTTGACGTAAACTAGCAAAAAGTAATGTACTGAAATCGTTTCTAACGTTTAATCCTTTGATCAAACTTTATTTTTTTAGTTTTCACATTATTTTTTAAACAGTTCGTATTGTGTAATTCAAACAAAAGTGTATGTGACGAAGAAATTTTATATGCAGGAACTGTTTTTATAAGTTAATGAGATTTGAAACTATTGAATAATTATGTGAGATATTTTAAAATCCGAAACGGCTCTAATTGAACATATATCAAGCTAAGCAAATAGTGATTGGAAAATCAAGTAATTACCATTTGCCTAATTACTGTATGAATTTTTTGATATTAAGAATTAGTTATTTTAAAAGTAGAAAACGACTTATGATGAAAAATAAATCAATAAACGAATTATTAATTTGTTGGAAACACTCGACTAAAGTAAAGTGAAACGTATTAAAGAAACTATTTAAGAACAGGAAAAAAAAAAGAAAAAGTAAAAAAAAATGAAAAATAAAACTAAAAATTAATATTATAATAAATGTTTTTTTTTAAAAAATTAACGAAGTAATAATTAAATAAATCTTAATGGTTACAGCTATATATATATATTTCAATTTATTTCTATTTAGTAACTGTGGAGAAACAGTGATTGTAACTTTGTTACTAAAGTATACCGATGACCATGTAATAATTCTATTAAATTTAAACAAATATACACATTCAGTTGTACAAACTAATGATTCTTAGACATGATTCAGATTATCGAATAAATGTGAAATAACGCTGTGTTGTGAAATAGAACACAAAAATCGCATTCGTTTATTTGTATTACATAAATACAGTAAATTAATTACATGATATTTTCGGACGGAACTAATATCAGAGGAAAGGTATTTTGACGTTGACAACACTGAGACGAATGGTGTTTAAATCTCGTATTTTGTTTTTAAGATTTACATTTTTATATCGATCCAGATTAATGGATCTTCGGTATGTTTTGATTGCTTTTAATTTTAGTTGCAAATTAAATTTTTTCCATTTAGATTTTTCGGTACACTCACAGAGCACCAGGCCCGTGACCGGAATTTTGGAGGGGGGGGGGGTGAAAACTTTTCTTTGCATGTTTATTTTATAAATAACAATACATTTTTCACTAATATTCGTACTATTAATAATTTCCATCATTTTGATTTATATATTAATAATTCACATAAATGAATTACCCCGTATATGAACATTAATAAAAATTACATATGTTATTAATTATACTCGTAATAAAAAATGTTGCATAAGATATTAATGAAGTGCATAAAAATATGGAGCATATTTTTTCTTTTTTCTTTTAAAAGTAGGTAAGAACACCCTAAAAAAAAACTCATCAATATTTATTTTAAATTTGTGGTTTTTTTCAGATTTTTGTGTATTTATAATAACTATTTCAGTTCTCATGGGGGGGTTACCCCCCCCCCCCCCCCCCGTGGACACGGCTTTGCAGAGCACCGTATACGCAATTTACTTTTTTAATATTTTGTACGGTCCTCAAAGAGTGGTTACTGACTTTTAAAGTCTTCCAACTAATAAGTGATGTTTATTTGAGCAGACTTAGGGATGCCACGAATTCCCGCTATTCATTAAAAAAATTAAGACGGAGCACCGTATTCGATGAACTATTGTTGAATGGCAATTTCTTTTTAAAATTAATTTTCTTATTGATTAGTGTGTTTTTCTTTGTTTTGGCTGTTAGCAAAAATCGAATAAAACATTAAACATCAATGATGAAAACTAAAGATAAATTAATTAATAAACTATAAAACAACGATATATTATAATATTATGTATATCTACAGAACAATTGATGAACATGTTTTTTAACACTTTAGAGAAGAAAAGTAGTTTGTTGAATGAGTGCTACGTTATTCATTCAACTCCCCGTTTATCAAAAGCGCATAACATCGGATGATAGTAGACCATTCACCTTCGACTTTATTGCACATCTGGTGCTGTCTATAGTTGTAAGTTTACAGTATCTTCGACAGAAATTGTTGCATAAAGGCTCGGCCTTAAATTATAAAAACGTTGCAACGCCATAATTTGATAATTAAATTATCAATAGTAGTAAACAAACCGAATTATTAAATAATATCCACATACAATAATTTATGAAACCAATTACTACACTTTGTATCACTTTTAAATATAAAATTCGCTATAATTTGTTTCTAGTACTCGGTATTCACCTAATACTTTATGTTAAAGATTAAAGTACAGCGTATTCTTATTGTCGCATTATTTGCGAAATAAAAAATTAATATTAATGCCCTTTTAAATTTTTTCAAATTTGCACACACCGAAAGTGAAGATCGCGATCATTTAAATTTTTTAGTTATTGCATAAATTTGAACGTCTTGGAAAATTTAATTATGTCCCTTATTTATTTATTAATATTAAATCAGATTCTGTAAATGACACCTGTGTGTCAGATCCAATTCGATACAAACATATTCAACTAGCAAAACATTCGTAAACGTCCGCGGAAACGCAATACAAAAGTGTAGCCGATATTTTCTGTAAAATTACCTAACGCTATTTTTGATTTGAATATTGCTTCTCTGATATGTATTCTGCTTTAATTAATTTAACTTTTGAAATATTTACGAGAATAATAATCATTTTTGCTAAAACTCAAACCGTATATTTGCACGAAATTACAGTGAAACGTCAGCTACTTATTACGTTTATTTATTTTCTCAGTAATTTTTTAGAGGCATAATAAGTATTTATATTTTAGGCCGCTTTTGTTTAACAATTAACTGAAAAAGTTCACGTAAATTAAATTAATTATATACAATAATTGCAAAAACATTTTAAAATTTTCTTTTATTTAATTCTTTTAATAAGTAACGAATTTTTCCATTTGTCGACCTTTATGTCGTGTTGTATACACAAACATACATATTTTTGAGTTTATAATTCGTAAATTTACTTTTTTTTAGTTAATAATTTTTTTTTTTTTTAATAAATAAAAATTTGGAACGCTAAGATGGTTTAATACGGTTTCTGTTATTATAGAATAATTTAAAATTATTCGGGAAGTGAAGTTAATGAAAAAAGAGAGAATTTAAATATTGAATTTCATCAAATGTCGTATATATGTTGAATTACCTTATCGTAGTATTCATCGTAAACGTAATATTTGTGATTGATTTTCATTGCAGAAACGGCTGATGCTAAAGCTATAAAAATATCAACGCACTTATTAGAATCGTTCAAAGCGAAATCTACATCCGAAGAAATATTGGAGTATTTAAAACAATTTCCGGATTTTAATGTGGACGATGATAACGGAAATAGAATTAATCCATCGATGATTGACATTTTTGTACAGACTTTATTTTTTTACGGCTCTAAAACATTTTCGCATACAATCACCGCGGCAACTAAATATCATGAAATCCTTAAAGTAATTATTTTCATTTAATTATAGACTCGTACAATAAAAAAATGAATGTCGTTCACTGGGGGGGGGTGATTTAAAAATCGTTATCATTTAACGTAACACATTTTTGAAGCAAAACGATGGTCTCTTCATGCTTCGCTTTCAACAGATAGTGTAGTACTATGAAATAGCAACATTTATGTCGACATCTTTGTTAAACCTTTGATGGTGTTATTGATTTATGCCAATCTAAACTAACCGATGATTCAAGTCGGTCTGTCAAACCGAGTTGTAATTTTGTTTCATCTGGTTTACCTTAAATTAATTTGATAAGATTTTAAGTTGAAGAAGGTGTACATTTCGAGAGGATACATTTACATTGTTTAAAAATCAAATTTTGATTATATAAATTTTATTTTCATTTTTACAATAGTATAGATATGTGTTTGTTCCATTTAAAATGCTATTCTTTACTTGCAATGCATCCTTTATAACATTTCCGATATTGCTGGAGTGGTCCTTGGAACTCCTTTTCTGATACAGTGTGTACCTCTTCTAGCGAATTTTGTTAAATTTCATCTACGCGTTAAAAATTACAAAACCGAGGGAACTAAGTTTATAAAATACGAAGGGTGAGGAAAGTGAATATTTTTTTGCGGTCAAAAATTGTAGGACAAGAAAAAAAGACGGTAGCTTGTCTTGAATCTCTTTCGATACATACCCTCGATCTTAAACGCATTAAAAATCGTATGTAAAACTCGCTGATGATGACCTCGTGACACGAATTTATAATGAAATATTTTTCGATGATCATAGAAAACAATGAACTTTAAGTTGGACTCATCGAAGGGTGTTTTTATGTTTTTCTTTTTGCCGGGAATACGTTAATTTTAAAAGTTAATTAGCAACAAAAATCTTATATTTTTGATTTCGAAAAAGGAAATAATAATATACGAACTTAAGCGATAGTTCGTATAGTTGTTGAAAATTACATTTTTATCTAATTTATTATTAAACTAACTGTCCAGAAGGGGACCGGTTATAACTTTTCAAAATCGCAGAGCGCAGTTATGTTTTGTCTTGATAAAAATGTTTAAAAAATTTTTCGGTCCTTAATTTCCGGTATAAAATATTATAATTTTAGTAAAAGTAATGATTTTGTTATTTGCTATATGCAGTTATTACTGAACGGTATTTTCGGAAAATTAATTTGGTCGCACGTAAAAAATATTCCTTCCATGTTTTATTTCATGTTCTTGCAATGTTTTTTAACATTTCTTTTGTATTTTATCGTTAAATTGTATTTTGTTATCGTGTTAAATTATATTACTTTTCTGTTTAATATTAATCTAAAATTTTGCTTAGGTGATGGCTGAAAATGAAGAATCGCAGTTGTGTATTTTACGCAGCGTATTCGATCTGTGGAAAAACCATGAACAACAAATGTTGATACTGATTGATAAACTTATACGAATTCAAGTCATTAATTGTTCTACAGTCGCTAATTGGATTTTTTCAAACGAAATGTCTTCGGAATTTACTAAGTATGTTTAAAAAGTAGTTGAGTGTTTTTGTATTATATTTAAAAAGGTTTTGCATGTACCGATGGTATAGTAAAAGCTATTTAATGTTTTTAATATAACATCAATGAGGTTATCAATTTTTTTTTTTTCCAAATAACGGGGAATTTAGTAAGATTAAGGAAACTATTTTGAAATGCATAAACATATTTCATATAGACCCAAACGTGTCACAAAATATTCAGAAAAACGAAAATGCAGTTGTTACACTTTATCCACTTGGTTGAAAAGGTTTTTATTTTTTGGGGAGGGGGTAAGAGTTTAAGGGGGGAATACGTAACTTTAGAAATTTAGAAGTGTAATATAGGGAAATTTACCTGAAAAAAATTTGTTTTCATTTTAATCAGTACACTGTTATAGTAGAAAAAAGTCATACGATAATTGCATTAATGATTTAAGTTCAAAACTAAAAAATAAGCGAGTAAGTTTTAACAAATTAAAAAGTGTAATATTTAATAATTATTTCTTGAATTCTTTTTTCTCTTTCTCCCATATATTTAAATTTGAATCGCGAAAACATTAAAACTTGTATACAGTTATAATTTAAGCACATGAAAATCCGTTTTTAGGTAGTTTTAAATATAACGGGGGTCAAATAGTCGTTGTTTAATTATTCTGATGTTGTATATATTTTTTGTACTAAATTTCCAATGCAAGTAAGCTGTTTATAATTGTAAAGCAAATTCTGTGAGTAGTGTAATAGGACGAATTCATCCTTTTTGTTGTAACAGTATCTAAACTGTGACTTTTCAGATAATTTTTTTTTCCAAGTTCGCACGTTAACATTAATTTTTACATAACATATTTTTGTCCATTAAATAAACTCACATTTAAATATGTTGAATGCTTTGATATTAGAATTTGGAAATATTAAACTAAATATTTTGCTATAATTTATAATCACATATTTTATTAATCGCGTTAATTAAATTCCATTAACAGTACTCATTAAAAATTTAAAAGATCTTTTTTTGGTGTTTTTTCTTTATTTCAAAATTCTTTTTGACGATATGTTTTCAGTGGTTTATAATTCTGAATATTTCTTAGGTTTTATTTATTTATTTTTTTTTTTTCGATAGAATGTATATTTGGGAAATACTAACTACCGCTGTAAACAAAGTATCTAAATATGTTAGCCGTGTCAATCGCGAATTAAATGAATTGAAAGAAAAATTAAATCCTACCGTGCAAGATCCTGATACTGCAGCGCCTTCTATTAAAACTGAAGATAACGCCAATAAAGTTACTGAAGAAATGATAGAGCAAATGGAAGATAAACTGGAAACTGCTCAATCTGATCAGAAAAATCTATTCTTAATTATTTTTCAGGTAACTGTTTTCGGCTTATTTAGTTTATTTGAATGCACGGTTTGAAGTGAAAATGTCTGATGTGGTTTTAGTAGGGACGCGGGTACTGACATTAAAGACATATTTAAGTAACTATAATTTAATACCAAGGGTACCAATCGGATTATAAAAAGTTTTGGATCATTTAACAAACATTTTATTTTAAATATTTTCTACTTATTATTTAAACGTTAAAATATAAAGTGAATACCATACGCTTGGTTAGAAGGGTTATGGAATTTAAATAAAAAAAAAAAAAAAATTTATACTGTACTAAGCCCGATGCCATGGAGAGAGTAGGGAAGCAGCTTTTTCCTCTCGGCTACATTTAATCTTAGATTTTTTGGTGCCCAGTTCAGTTTCAAATTTCAGATTACATATGTACTTGAAAACGTTTTGTTTCTGAAACCCTTTGACCTCCGATTTGGTAGCTGAGTACCTCCGTAACTGTTAGGTTTCCACGCTGTTTTTATTAGTCTTTTATAAATTTTTTGATTGTCGGTAATCTAGCACATGGGAAAGTCTTCCTTTTTTTTTCTCTCTCTTTTACACGGATTAAACCATTTAGCTGTTTTTATTAAACATATTTTAACACTCGAACACCTCTTTAAAATAAATATGTTTTTTTTAATTGACTTCGGTTTATGTAATGATTAAAAAACACGTTACTCATATTATCATTTATCTAGTTAAATTTTAGTTTTTCACCTCTTCATCAAATTAAAACATACAGCGTTATACATAGACAACCGCACGAGTTGCATTAGTCAGAATTATGATATGATCACAATCCTCAGGTACTTCTTTTAGCTGTTTCGATAATTTATCATCTTTACACCGCTATATATTTTATTTAGCACTGTATATTGCATTATGTTATGTATAGTAGCTGAATTGAGTAAAAAAAAAAAAACTACGTTTAAAGGTAGCGGGAAGCCTAACAGTTAAGTTGTTCAGCTACCAAGTCGGAGACGGGTTCCAGACTGGTCTCGTTACAGACACAAAACGCTTTCAGGTACATATCTCAACTGAAACTATAAATTGAACTGGGTATCAGAAATCTGTGAGATTAAATGTAGTCGAGAGGAAGAAACTGCTCTTCCTACACTCTCGATGACGTTGAGCTTAGTTCAATATAAAGAGATTAATTGCAGGACTCTTGATATCTAACCGAGGGTATGAGATTCACTTTACACTATTGAGATATTGTTTTAAATTGTTGAAATTTACTTCCCTGATTTCTCGGCAGAAAGTGAAGACTATGGGATTAACTTATTTTAGTATTGATAAGTTTATCCTCCTCGCCGTTCACGGTACTCTCAAGCCGCCTATGATGATGTTGAAATCTAGAATTTGATATAAACACATTGGCGCTTTGGCAGAACTGCATCAGGCACTCGCCTCTATCATTTCTAATACCGAGGCCAAATTTCCCTACGATATTACACAGTTCATTATCATGAACGGTTTCACCAATTTTTTATTACTGTAGTGACTTTCCGGTTCGGTACTTTTTTCACAATCTCTTCTAGTGTTGCATAGAAAGCGTCCACACACTCTTGATCGGTTTCAACGGTTGGCATATAAACTTGTATTATGTTTATGTTTACCGGGTGTGCCTTCATTTTCAGAACCAAAATTCGATCACTAATGGGTTCGTACCCAATGACCTTGTCACAATGCTAGTCTTTTATAATAATTGCTATTCCATTATTAGATTGTTTTTCGTTTCCTGACTAGTATATTGCATTATTATTATTACTTAGCAAATGTCCTTTGCCTTTCCAATGCGTTTCTGAAATGCCCATAGCAACGTAATCCATTATTTCCTTTTCTACGATACTTAATTTCCCGACTTCTTTCAGTTCGCGCACATTCCATGGTTCGATTTTAATAGCTTTCTACATTTTCATTCCAGTCGCACATTTCCCATGGGTTGTCTGATTTTCCACAACACCATGGCCGGTCGCACATTTCACACTACCAAGGCCGGCACCTGAGTAGCGCCGATTGCCAGTCGGATCATATGACACAATATTATCCGGATTAAAATTCATCATAATTTTTCTTGTGGTATCAATAAGCGTAGTGCGGCCCCGCTTCCTTCTGCGCATCGAAAAAGGCCGCCTTTAACATAGGGAACAGACGCCGTTGGCAGCCGCTCTTCTAGAGTACAGGCGCTGCCGATTTTGGGCACCCTTTGTCTGGGTTCTCCGCTGAGGCCTGTCTTGCTTGGATATCCCTGCCAATAAGTACGTTACCGCCAGCAATAGCCCTCAGCTTCGCAGAAGCACTGAAGCCCCTCCACCACGTCAAGGTGGTGCTCTCGGAGGGGATGGGATATATATATATATATATATATATTGTTAATATCTCAATGTAATGTATAAATTATAATTGAAAACGATTTTTTTGTACAATATGGCTATTTAATTATTCAATTAGTAATAAATAATGATTATAATTATTTTGTTTACTGTTTATTCCAGCGATTCATTATGATACTATCGGAACATTTTGCAAAGTGTGATAGCGAAGGAAGTTCGTTCAATACGTACTGGTACAGATGGACCATTGGAAGGCTCCAGCAAATCTTTTTGACGGTAAGCAGTTCGTAACATATTTTTTTTTTTTAAATTTAGAAGTGCAAATGAATAAATATTTAAATTATGTCGCATAATCGATTTTATTAATTGGATGTTGCAATTTTGTTCTGATTTACAGTATCATGAGCAAGTTGAGAAATATGGATATACGTTGGAATTGTTATTATTTACACTAGATTTAGATCCGCATATTTTAGAAGTATTTCATCAGTTTTTATCTTTAAGGGTATAAAATATTATCAGCCTGAGATAATAGAAGTTAGATTTGAAGTTCAAGATTTTTGATATTAACGATTATAACAATTAAGATATTCATAACGTATACTTATAAACTTTACTTGTAAAAAATGTGATAAACTATTTATTACGTTCTTCTGAAAATCACTTTAATTAATAATAAAGTACAGTTTTTTGTTTAAAATTTTTGTAATGATTTCAAATTATTGAATTTTTTTATTTACGGTTACTTTTTTTCAAATTCTCACACATATAAATACTTCAGATATTATGGTTTTAAATTCAGACGATTAATAAACGTATAATGTGTTTCACTGAACAAACTAAATTCAAAAGTAGTTTTAAACCACAGTTAAATTATTAATGAAAAGGGGAATTTTACTTTAATTGAAATATCGCGTTATTTATTGTTCTTTCACTTTTTACTTTTACAATGTCTAGTATTAAATTAAATTAAGTGACAAATTTTAATTCACTTGCTAAAGTAATACTATGTTCTCCTTTATTATAAACAATTTTAAAAAATAAACAGATTCTTAAAGATTTTTATTTATTGAAAAATTTGAAAACATCGATGGTGATATCGGTTATGAATTTAAAATCATTTTAAGCTACTTAGAACTTCAAAATTTATATTTTCAATGAAACTAATATACAATCGATTTATCGTAAACTTTTATTTTTTTTTTTTTTTTTTTTTGAAAGATTCATTTCATCATCTGATATAATAATTTCAAGCTTCCGATTTTATTAATTACCATGTAAACTACAACCTATGTACACTTTACGTATGTAAAGGTTTAAGTAGTTTTGCTGTGATATTTTTATACACGTTTTATTTTATGCAATACATGTATGAATATATATGGTAAATTTACTGTAATAAAAAAAAGTTTAAAATTTCAACTACCAATCGAGTAATTCAAACCAAATATAAACACAGAAAGTTATGAGATTTCGAAAGAAACTTCAGCAATTTTTCTTTTAAGTGAAATAATACATTTCTTATATTTATATTTTCGGTGTGGCACAATTCTATTTAAAATACGAATTATTATTAGTTGTATATATTTTTTTTAATACTGTGAAATATTGGCGCGAGAAGACTGCTTGAAGAAGAAGAAGAATAATTTGAAAAGTTAATAAAAAATGTGAAATCAACAATTTCATTTCTTTCATCATATAACCTTTATAATAATTTTTCAAATTTACTCGGTTTTCAGCGCGTACAGGTGTATGTGAGCCCTTAAAGAAAACAGGAATTATAAGTTTTTATGATTTACATTATTTTTTAAAAATTACAAATTATTTCTGTTCCAAAATAACTTTTTTGTATACATTATTTCAATTTTTTATTTTTAATAGATAAAAAATTCGAATTTTCTATTGCAATGTTTCTAGTTCCCCACTGATTTTTCGTTCTTTAAAAATGTTATATTTCATACATCCATTTCTGACACAAGGTACCTTAGATATGTTTTAATTCTCTTCAAGATAAAGAAGGTTTTTTCTGGTGAAGGCTGTCGACACATGAACAGTAGTTAATATTTGTACAAATTTAAATATATTTCGATATATGTTTTTGTTCACATTTTTCGAATTTTGAAAATATTTTCTGGTCTATTTTCTAAGGCACATAATTTAGCATACCATTTAGTATTAGTGTATCATATTTTTTCTATTTCTTTTTGATCAGAATTGTATATTTTCATTTCGTCCATTTTGACATGAATATGTCTTATGGCTGGGGGTCATTCCAAAATTTTTTTCGTCCCACAAAATGTCCCACGGATTGTTACCGTGACATTATCACATGTATATATATATATATATATATATATATATATATATATATATATATACATTTTTTGCGTTTCCATGGTATTATTAAATTAGCAATATAGTCTTTACATGCTTCTCCCTATAGTGGAAATTCTTCTACAAAATGTATTCATTATGTTTCCAACAATGAAAACCGCCACCGAACGCAAACGCGAATTGCAGAAACGAAAACGGGACGACGAACTGTGCAACAGCAAAAAATTTGCTACATTTATACATGAGACGCCTCTGGGTTCGAAAACGACAGATGTAGAAAAGTTTGAAGCGTTTCTCAATTGTTGAACGCGCATTCTTCAGATATCAGTTCAGATTTTGTGCTGTCGTGCTGTAAATTACTCTTGTTATCGGAGATGTGGATCGAAAATGATCAGTCAATCGAAATATCAGTTTTCGGCGTAGTATCGCTATTCGAACGAAACACAGTTCGGTTGGGCGAAGTGACTATCTGCGAAAATGTGGCACATTCAGACGCTCTGCAATCTGTAAATCACGATTTGTTAAAATTCGATCAGTCGGAAATGCGAGTCAAGAGGATAGCGACAGCGTATGACGACGTCGGTGACATTTGCTGAGTGCAAACAGCTATAAATGGAAAACGCGCCCTGTTTGTATGTCTACATCTTGCTAAACATTTCCTTCGGATGCATTCAAGAATTTTTTCTTCTGAACCTCCTAGCTTACAGTCCGAAATTAAAAGGTGTGTTTAACCCGCCAGTACTCGCTAGGCATAGCGGGATGCCAGTACTCGCGCGTGAGATTTTCTCACATGGGATTTCTGTGTAAACTCTACCCGGTTTTTGAATAGTCTGGTTGAAAATAATTGTCTGTTCATTCATCATTCTCTTCTTTTACTTTTCCACTATACTTTTACACTCCAATTTCCAAAAATGAAGGCTCTGAAGACCATTTTTTGGTTAATTGGTACCTTTAGGTATACTTAGAAACGCAATAGTCTATATTTGGATCCGTCGAATGAAAATAATAAATACGGCCGAGTCGTGAAATATTCTTCTATTCTTCAAAAATAAATTGACTTAAAAAACGACAAAACTAAAGTAATATTTATTTACATAAATTTGTCGTAAACTACAACAAAATTAAAATAATATTTATTTACATATATTAATATAAATTTTATTATCTCCCGTTCACATTAATACTTTGAAGCGTTTGAAAAACTATCTAATATCTTGAGAAATTCGCTACTCTATTCTCCGACAATCGAAGAGCGATATATATATATATATTCACGTCCTTTGGTTTTTATCGTCTGGAACTGTACACTTTAACGATTTGACTTTTATTTAGCTTTATCTTCGAAGAATCTTTATTGAAATATATCAATCCGCATACAACATTAATTTTTTAATTTTAAAATAATCAACTTATTACACTTCTGATTTTTATTTTATCACCTCAATTTAACAAAATCATAAAAATTATAATAAATTTCAAACGATTCAGCGTCCGAAATAACATAGAAAACGATACCCCACGTGCCTATATTCTGAAAAACATCGAAAAACCGAACTCTTACACCCATTTTTCACCCACGTGTATTCACACGGCTGTGCGACCCATATAAATCGATTCAGCGCTAGAAATTACATGGAAAATGATACCCCACATGCCCATGAAAAAGTTTCACAGGCACTGAAAAAATTGAAACTGCAGCACTCGCGTGTGAGAGTTTTTCTCACAACTCAGCACTAACAAAAACAAATACCTCCTTCCGAAGCCTATAGGTGACTAACTTTGACTGTAGGGTGTCCTTTGGCTAGAGGTGCCCTTCCCTTCCAGCTATACAAGGCCACAACTTTCCCACCTTCGTGTACCCTAGGTAATACCGTTTCATCCAGACATGTGAGAGAAAATCTCACGCAGCGAGTACTGGCGGGTTAAAAATCTGGATGAATTACCACAATATTTCGATAGTTCTCAGTGGTGATCTTAACTTGGATTTACAAGGGTCGCACGGTCCCACATTCATGCGCAGAATTCGGACTCGAACTGAAAAATGAACCAACCATTTCCACATCGCTCAATTCCACGTGCATTGACTCCGTCTTTTCACGATACGTAGACGCACTTGAAATGCGCAACTATATCTACTTTAGTACGCATCGTCCTCTCCTTTTGATAACGACGCATATCTCCTATGCCAGTGTAACGATGTAAATGTAAATACTGTATCCGTTTCTAAAGAATCACTTTCTATACAATAAAAATCATAAACACGTCGCCTTTCGCACTTGATTATTTTTGTAGATTCTGGCTCGCAAACGGCTCAAAGAAAAAAAATAGACATTCCTACGTCCAGAGGAAAAGGTAAAGCTGCCATAAGATATAAAGCTAGCCCGCCGACAGTTCAACGAAACAACATAGATAATTTCTGTATTGAGTGAAAAAATAAAAGAAAAACGGAGCTGCCCATACGATATATTCACAGTGAAGTGCGGATACTCGTTTGCTTTCTATAAAATGTTTTTCTTTAAATTTTTTCTTAATGTCAGATATACCCCCAGATGTAATTACAATTTTTTTTTTTTTTTTTAAACTGGTTCTTTTAGGTAATTGATTACTTTTTTGGAATATAATGAATGCTGTCTTTCTACTTCTCGTCATAATCCGTTCAATAATTAGCCCGTGAAGAGATAATAAGTAAACAAACAAAATATTTTTGAATTCACAATGTTAATATGGATATTTATAGCAATATGGGTGTTTGCAAGGGAGCGCTAGTGTAAATCATTGTTGTCCATGAAAATTTGAAAAAAAAACAAAGTTTTAAATAAACAGTAATGAAGGGGCATTTAAAGTGGAGGTTTCCTTTTTACAAACTCTTAACGAACGAAAACAATTGCTGAAAAATTTTACTACGCTAGTGCTGCGGCAGTAACTTGGTGAAGACTTTAATTCGATCGCGGCAATACTAAAACATCTCAACTGCGAACGTCATTGTAGTCACTATTTGCCCTAATCACGGTTCATACATTTAGGATGAACCAAGAAATGCGAATCGTAAACTCGTTGATGGTTTATAGGTTAATGTTATGTTATAAATTCTATATAAAGAATTAGCACCACTGGGCTGAGGTAATAGTGAGTTGGTGCTAAAAGCGATTGATGAGTGGCGATCTTAATATTACAACTTCATACTCGTAGGTACTACAAAAAACTATTTCTGGTGACTATTATAGTGAACTAATATTAACAGGAATATAATTGTTAATAAGTATTAAAGAATAATAAAAAATAACTAAGGCTTATAATAAATATTTAGGTTCGGAAAATTTTTGTAAATATTCCTTCAGTAGCAGCTAAAAAAATATGTGAACATAATAAAGAAAGTTTGTGTGTAAGCTTCGTTACATTCATCGGAATATTAATTAGTAACTACCATAATCAACAGTTTATGTCGTTTTAATTTTGCTTTGTACAAACAAAAAATAACTGCAGACAAAATTGTTGCTGTGATGGTATCAATATTGCCTTAAATTATCTAGAAAGGGTCTAGCCGGTTGAGGGAGGTACAAGTGCCTTTGAACCAAATTTTATAGAAAGAATATATACATCTAGGGCATGATAAAAGTAGTTGATGCTGAAAGTTTCAGACCCTTAGTCATACAGGGGACTGCTGTAGTTAGCATTTTGTGATTTTCGGTTTTTTTACGATATCTCATTAAAAATTCTTGTTGGAGGTTAAAGATAACGGAAAGTTCTATAACGGCGAATTTCAAGTGAGTTGAAGAGAGTCGCTTCCCTCGCGGTTTCTCGTATGAGGCCTGGCATAGCGCATATAAACTAGCATGCCTCTTTATTTCGCGCGCCAACGTATTTTTTGCATTTTTAAAGTCTGTAGTTGAAATTTTACGCTTAAAATCGACAAGAGTTTCTCCTGTGATTCTTATTGCACAGGACTAGCTCTGAGCTGGCCTAGTTATTACAAATTATTAAAAAATAACTAAACGATGGCTTCCGATTTTTCCCCCCATTTTATTCACTTTTAAAGAGTGTTGAAAAAACTTACGGTTTTTCTTTATTCTAAATATGACAAATGTATTATTTAAACTAATGTATTATAACTGACAAATAATAATGCTTTTAAGAAATAAAAAAATATAGAGATTTTGCACGAATTTAAAATTCTCATAATAGCAAATTAGGTAACACAATGACAAATTATGTAACTTATATCTTATAGTTTGCTTCCAGTTGAAGTTTTAGAGGTTTATCAGACAAAGATGCATGTTTTCATTTTTTCGGACTTGTTTCATCTGTTCTAAAAATCCGAAAAAGTTCAGAAAAACATTTTATTATAATATAAATAACATAAATCTATTTCATTGTTGATAGTTGAATTTCAAGAGGTTTTTCAACCAAAAATGCATGCTTTTTTTATTTTTTTCGAACCTCTTTCACCATTTCTAAAAATTTGAAAAAATTTCAGTTGATAGTTTACACTAAAATACACGTTACATATATTTTTCGTTTTTACTGACTTCTTTAAATATTTTTTATGACATTTTAATAATTTTGAACGTTTCTAAAACTTCGAATTTAGCGACTAAAAATCTGGAAAAATTCATCGTTATAGAACTTTTCATTATCTTTAACCTCCAGCAAGAATGTTTAAAATCGATCGAAAAATGACTAAGATATCGTAAAAAAACCGAAAATCACAAAATGGTAACTACAGCAGTTCCTTGTGTCTGAAACTTTCAGCATCAACTACTTTTTTCGTGCCCTAGATGTATACATTTTTTTTATAAAATTCGGTTCAAAGGCACTTTTACCCTCCTTAACCGGCTAGACCCTATTATAGGAACTAAAGAATTTTTACTTCATTTTGTATTTTTTAAAAATTAACGTAGAACGATAAAACTTTCTTCTCTTTTATTTTAAAATAAATACAAAAAATACAGCGCATTATTTTAACTACAAAAAAAATTATAATCTTCAAAATGCATATCCATGATTCATTGTTTCCGCAAGTAGCGTAGAAAATAGCACTAAAATTTTTTAATGTTTAAAATGTGACAATTTACAAGTTTAGATTCGGTTCATTAAAAAATACGAGATTATTTGAATTACCTAAAGATTAATTAATAATAATTATTATATACATTTTCGAGTTAATTTACTTTTTCATGTACACTGTATAAATCTGAAATTGCCATTGATTTACATAATTTTTAGTGTTTAGTTTGAAATATTTTTAAATATTTGAATTTTATTATATTAATTTTGGAATATATTTTATATTTTAAAAACATTTTTTAAAGACGTTCTTTCAAATCAGATTTTTTAGAACAATTAAAAAAAAGTTATACCACCGTCGAAGACTATGAATAGCCGCTATTAATTCTAAATTTCTTCTCTATTATTATTTAATATTTTTTACTGAAATTTTAAAAATAAATGAAACAATCATTTTCGTTTATCTAATTGTTTTTATCATTATAGAAAAGATATATTTAAATTATCTATTCAAATGAGGTTTGATTTTCCACTTAAATGAACTAATGTATGTTAATAGAAAGTGTATCGGTTTTTTTTTTCTTAGTTTATATTGTGTGAATGTATTAATATTCTTCACAATAATTGAATTTATTTTTTTGAACTATTTTTAATTTTTCCTTTCTACACTACATAATTGCCTGATAACATTTAATGCTGCCTGTAATAATGAACTTCAAATATTTACGGTTGTGTTTATGCTTTTTGAGTGTAAAAGTAAATTATATCGTTTTAAATTTTACCGAGTATAAATTTATGTATTAGAAGGAAACCAGTTATTATTAGTGACAATTAAAATTATATTAGTATTAGGTAAATAGTAATCAAGTAAATGTGCGTTTTAAATTTTTATATACATTGAAATTCGTTCTTTTTTGTTAGAAAAAGAAAACGTGGGTATACTTTGTTTAATACAATGTTTTATTATGTTGCATGAAATATGATTGGAGTAAAGAAGTAAAAATAATTTTAAATATTTTGTATTGTTTATAGGTGAATAATTACTGTTTTTAGTGGGATCGCTATGGAATCAGCGAATCAATCAGGTACGACTGTCCAGTCGGAAGGTAATATATAAATGTATTTCATATTTTTAATGTGACTTAAGCTATCCTAATCATTAACGAATATATTTGTGATTAATATTTTATTTTTAAAGTTAATCGCGTACTGACAAAATCGTTTTTATCTTTTGATCAAATAACAAATTAACTATTGACTGTTTCTTGAAGTTACATCAGATCACTATCTATTGTATATGAAGTTAATGCGATCCTAGATTTTTGTATATGGTTGATTTACTTCAATTAACAGATTCTTAATTTAATATAAGCTTGAAGAAAATGTAAGAATATTATATTGGTTTAACTATATATGATGGGCAGCTACACTTTTTCAGTTATATTTGGGAGCCGAAGAAGTTTATCTATTTTGTCCTTTTGTTGCAACTGTAAATCATTTGTCTAAATCGATTTGTGTATTGGTGGAAGAATATTCCGCACTATGGAAAATGATGTACCATTTTTGGGACTACTACGCCTCTGTTAAATGGATTTAAAATTAAATTAAACGCGATGTACTTTACATAAAACTTATAAACATTTATGCTTAAGTTTATAATATTTAATTTTACCGTTAGTGCTGTTATTTGATATTATTGTTGAATATTAACGTAAAATATTAAACACGGGTCTGTAAGAAAATACAGATAAATGATCATATAAGCTATATATAGTTATTATAAAAGAATTTCATGTTGTTTTAACGAATTAGAAACTTCAAGAAAAAATATAAATGCTGAAAAGCATACAACTAAAGATAAATATGCTCCTGCAGAAGATATTGTCACTAATGGAGACGAGGTAAAATAGTTTTATTCATTCGTTTAATTTTACTACATACATTTTTGTTCGTTTTACTTTTTAAAATAATCGTTATAATTCTGTTTACGTATACGTACGTATAATATGTGTAAGTTTTTAACGGGATTGTTATTTTATATTTATAATATTTAAGTATACATTTTATGGCACATCTAAAAATAACCAAATTATTTTATGTAACCTTAAGAGTAACGTTTATGTTTTTATGTTTAAACATAAGTTTATTACACAACATTTAATTTGTTGTATATATTTAAAAAATAAACTATTTGTAATTATTTTTGTCGCGATAATTGTTTGTTTTTTGTTATTATTTTTTAATACAGTTGTTACTTCGTTTATTAATTTTACGAAAGTTTTCGTCATAATTAATTTTTTGCTTTGATAGAATACTAATGGAAAACAAGGGCTTGAAAGGGTAGAAGAATTTGAAGAAAAAAATGTTTTATATTCTGAAAATAACGTAAGGGTGTTTGTAATAGTTTGGAAATGTTTTATTTTTATAGTAAAGAAAATATTTAAAAATGGAATAATATTTATTTTAAAATTACTGGCTTATAGTTATGTTACTTAAAGTGAAAATATTAAAAAATAGTTGCATGAATCAAAAATTAAACTTTACAATATCAATATGGGTACTTTATTGTTGGTATTTTGATTCGTTGTTTTTTTTTTTTTTTGATTTAATTTTCTAAATAGCCTAAACTTTTTTATTTTATTTATTATTTTTCTATTTCAAATTTTTTTTGTTACCGCGCAACGATAGTTAAATTTATAAATAATTTATTATAGATTTATTTATGTATAACATACATTTTGTATATAAAATGGTGTGTATGTATATACATACATACATATATATATATATGTGTGTGTGTGTGTGTGTGTACATATATGTATATATGTATATATTAACATATTTTATAGAGTACGGAGGAAAGTGAACATTATACTGATGAATGCGATATCGATGATGGACCGTACGAAGTTGTGGATGATGCTGGAATGAATGATGATGATCTAGAATTTGAAAATAATGATAGCATTCAAAGTAAATCTACCCATGAAGATGATGTGGTGCTAATATCTTCTCCCGAATCGGATGCCCAGCGTACAACAAAAACTAGTGCAAGTAAAGACGGAAAAGGTACGGGTATATTTTATTTTATAAACTAATGAGTTATGAATTTTAACTCCTCACACCTTTTAGCTTTTCTAACTTTATATTGAATAATTGCCTAGTGTTAAATTTTGTTAATTATTGATGTATAGAAGGCTGTTAAATGTTTCGATGAGTATACATAATTTGAATGTAATATATGCCAGCGTACTATAAACTCTGCTCACATCAGATTATGACTATATATACCCCCCCCCTTCACACACACACACACACATATATATATATATATATATATATATATATATATATATATATATATGTGTGTGTGTGTGTGTGTGTGTGTGTGTGTGTGTGTGTGTGTAGCGTGTAGATAATGAAATTGTAAAATTCATAAAATAAACAAAAAATTGCACATTTCATGAATTGTAAAAAATCATTGTACAATATGGAATTTGAAAAAGTTCATGAAATGTGTATATTGTTTTTTACTAATTTCATGTAATGTATAGCCCACATAGCTGAAAAAAGACAAAAGTAAAATAAATTACTTCGTATATTTTTTACTTAAAATACAACATTGCACATTATTAATGGAAGATAACGATAACAGGTGAATTAATAAGTGAGTAAGTGAACGAAATTGTAATTTATTTAAGCTGTACAATACATGAAATTAACGCAAACCATTATGCCCATTTCGTAAACTATTTGACAAAATATTTTAATATAGAAATTTCTGGATTCCAATACTTTTTTATACAGCAGATGTTGGTATACAATGCTATGCAATTTATGAAGTAAGTAAATCCTATTTTGTATAATTCGTGAAGTAGGAAATTTTTTTGATCATTTCATGGATTGTGCAGTTTTGTTATCTGTGCGTTACATCTATTTATCATCGAAATATAACATTTAATGTTTACTTGAGCGTATATTTGTATTTTATATTTTCCTGTTAAACGAATTTTCCATGTAACTAATGTTTTTTTGGTATCTCGCAGTACTTTATTATATTGATGTATTATATTGAAGTTCTATTATATATTCAGAAAAAGCGAAGAGAGAAACAACGGTTTAGATATATAGTATAATTTATTAAAGTACATTTTTATAGTTATCACTAAAAATGTGTTTAAATTTTTTGGTGAAGATTGAAAAATTTGTTTAATTAATCAAACGCTGTTACTAAATGAAAAACAAAATTTCTCGTCTATTAGATCGTTATTTTAGATTTGTATACATTTATTTCTCGAACGTTGGTTATAATTTCAAATATTGTAGACTACCATCACTTGTATTGCGATAAATCAGACAATCACTATATCAGTTTCAAGTGTAGTAGTCTTGCGTCTGCACTAGTGTTGTATATTACAATTGCCTAGTACACTATGCCTATGTCTGTACAGCTAGGATGTACGAATAGATAGTTGCCTTGAGTATAGCACTATGATGATGATGAGAAGGTTAATTCTGGTGCAGTGTTGAAATGAGTAAGATTTTTTTGTTTTTGAATTAATATGAGCGTGTAATAGAAATATTTGCGGTAATGTTATTTTAATAAATTCGTTTTTAGCATTATTCCTTAAAAGTGTGTGGTGTAAACATTTATTAACTCTCCATTGGTCACATTATGAGAATTCTTCTCACACATACCACTGTTATGATAATAGAGAGTGACCGGTGGGAGTTACTACATCACTCCTTCCAGTACCTCTCGGCTAGACCTTCTGTAAGATGTGTGTGAACCTACATCTGCGTTAGTTTACCGTGTGGCGATATACTACTGTGGGCAAAAAATACCGGGAAATTGGTATTTAAATTTTTTTGGGATTCCGATAAGGACAAATGTTTTTATTTTTAAGTTGGCACTACTGTCAATAACATCTGTGCTAAGTTTTACATCAAAATATTCATTAGTGTTTGAGATATGCGTCCTTTTGTAAACAGCTAAAAGTGAATTTTTCGTTTTTTGGGATGTCGGAAACTATTCAACAACGCAGTTCCATTAAATTTTGTGTGCGGAATGAAATTTCTGCTGCCGAAACGTTGAAAATGTTGCAGAAGGCTTTCGGTGAGCAAGCTTTATCGAAAACAAGAGTTTATGAGTGGTACAAAATGTTTAAAGAGAGTCGAGAAAGCGTTGAAGACGAAGCACGGCCAGGACGACCATCAACATTAACTGATGAGCTACACATCAATAAAATCAAAGAATTGCTACTCCAAAATCTTCGATTGACAGTCCGAGACCTTACTGATCTTGTTGGAATATCGGAAGGATCAGTGAAAACTATTTTGAGTGACCATTTGGGCCTCAGAAAAGTGAAATCTCGATTGGCGCCAAAAATATTCAATTTCATGGAAAAACAGCGCCGCGTTGAAGTGTGTGAAACAGTGCTTTCTGACTATTAAGATAAAATGAAACGCATCATAACTAGATATGAGACTTGGATCTACGTGTACGACCCAGAAACAGCCGATCAATCGGGTGAATACCGTGCCAAAGGTTAGCCGAGACCGAAAAAACCGCGTCAAAGCTAGTCAAAAATCAAGGTCATGTTGACAGTTTTCTTCGATTATCACGGTGTGGTGCATTATGAATTCCTTCAAACCGGCCAAACTGTCAACAAAGAATACTATTTGGGTGTTATGCGTTGTTTGCGTAATGCTGTGCGTCAAAAAAGACTGGATTTGCGGCGAGACAATTCTTAGTTTTTGCATAATGATAATGCACCATCTCACACTGCACTCGTAATTCGTGATCATTTCGCCAAAAAACTCGATCCATATCGTTCGACAACCACCGTATTCGCCTGACTTAGCACCATGTGACTCCTGGCTATTCGCTAAACTCAAGAGACCGCTCCGTGGACACCGTTTTGAATCGATAGAAGAGATAGAAACCGAAACGAAAAAGGAATTGAAGGCTATACGGGAAGAGGAACTTTGCAGCGTGTTTTGAAAATTGGAAAAAACGTTGGCACAAGTGTATTGCATCCAGGAGGGACTACTTTGAGGGGGATGAAATGAATTTAGAAGAATAAATAAAGATTTTTTGATTTATAAACAAATTCCCGGTATTTTTTGCTCACAGTATGTTCATTTGTGTTACGTCGGGTTGAAAGAAATGAACGTGTTTCTCACAATGTGACCATTGGTGTAATTAATTTTGTATACAGCGTGAGAAATATTCTCATCAAGTGACCAACCGTGTTTATAAATTTTGTGAGAAGTATTCTCATCATGTGAGTGTCATGAGACTTGTTTACTAAAGTAATTCGGTTTAGACATACCAATGTCAGTTGTTTATAAGTAACTGATTATTTTATTTTAATTGTTTTCAATTTTGTTTAATACTTTATATTTTGACTCGAACTTTTCTGCTTTAAATTAAAACATTTTACATTGGTTCCGAGTGGGTAATAATTATTTGGTATTTTTGTGTTTATATTTTGTCATCATGAGTAATTATGAAAAAGAACAGCAACATTTGTTCAACATGGTACAGGAAGTTTCATTAGAACTGTCATTAGATGACGATACAGATTGCGAAGATAGTTTAGAAATAGACCGTGGACATAATGCTGACTCAGACACTAGCGGGAATGAAGGTAAAAGTCCACGAAACGTTCAATGGGTGCCAGATATCGATGGGTATGTAGGTAAGGATGGTATAGCATTATGGAGCAGAACTCCACCTCCATCTAATGTTCGATGAGGGTATCATAATATATTTCGATTATAAACACCATCGACTCAAATAAGAAATGCAAAACCTGCACTAAATGTTTGGAATAATTTTTTTCCCGAGTCATTACTCCAAAAAATTGTTAATTATACCAACATTTATTTACAAAAAATAAGAGATGGGTACAGTAGAGGAAAATAAGATGTTGCCAATACAGATATATTAAAAATTAAAGCGGTTTTTGGTATCCCATATGTAGCAGGAGTAATGAAACAACACCATGCTAATTTAAACGATTTATTTAGTGATAGTTTTTTTCGTACCCTCATTTTTTCGTTTAATTATGCCAGAACATCGTTTCTATTTATTACTTCGAGCATTACGATTTGATGATGTGCAGACAAGAAATGAAAGAAACAAACTACTATGTACTTGTTCCAGAATCTTTGAAATCAGCTTGCGTCATGTTTTTCTTCAAAAGTAGGCTTTGTACAGCCATTCAGGCATCCACGGACATTAGAATGTCGTTCGCTTCACGGCCTCCGTCGACATGAGAATGTCGCCGTGCAACCTGTAAATGCCTTGTACATATTATATCGTAACGTATGCGCCGAAATATACATTTAACAACTAACTACCGCTAGTGCAAGGTTCCTTACTTACATTATTATCATTAGGGGTGGTAATATTGAGGAAATGCCGTGTGAAATACACAAACGTACGTTTTTCACGGGTCTTTACAAGTCGTTATAGGGTAACACTTTAACCTACTTCTGTTGAATGCATACTCACGTATGTGGGAAATCGGTCTCATTAAATGCTCTCTTATTAGTAATCAGTCGTGTCTAAGTAAATACATGAAATTTTCGTAACGCTTTTCTGTGACGCTCCATTTCATGACGCTTTTCGAGTTTATGCGCCAAAGTAAAGACATGAAAAAAAGCCGTTCTCTCCCACTGTGCAACAAAAATTATTAAATGTAATAGTTTTATCTTTAAAACGAGACTAGTATGGTTATTGCGCCGTTATTAGTTTAATCTTATAGAAAATCCGTCCAATGTTGATGTTTTGAGACAACAAAAGGATCATTATTTTAGTGGAATTCATGGAGCGTGTACAGACCATTAACGGCATAAACTACTAGAAACACTCATCAATTTAAGGAGAGAGATAAAAATTTAGAAAGCAATTCAAATATTGCATTATTTTTCGTTCATTATTACGCCGACGAGATGGGTTTTGGAACCGTACTTTCTGCGTGACCCTCGTAGACACAATGCATCAATTCGGATTCAATATTTATGGCGCGCCATTCTATTTCGTAACACTCAATTTTGTAACGTTTTTCGAGTTTATGTGCCCAAGTAGAGACATAGACATAATATCAGTAATCAGTCGTATCCAAGTAAAGACATAATATTTTCGTAACGCTTTTCCGTGACGCTCCATTTCGTGACGCTTCCATTTTGTAACGCTTTTTAAGTTTATGTGCCGAAGCAAAGACATAAAAATGACAAAAATATTGATGAATTTACTCATATAAGAGAAGTTTTTGAAGAAGTGGTCAAACACTTTAGTGAAAATTACAATCTAGGTGAAAATGTCACCGTTGATGAAATGTTACCAGGAAAGAGGGGGAAATGTCCTTTTAGAATATACATACCATCGAAGCCATCAAAGTGTCAGATGTCAAGTCATTTTATACAGCAAATATGGAGCTATATGTTGGCCAGCAGCCTGAAGGAGCATACAGAGTTAGTAACAATACCGCATATGTAGTGAAACGTATGATTGTGCCTGTTGCCCGCACAGGTAGGAACATTATATTAGATAACTGGTTTATGAGTGTTCCGCTTGTAACAGACTTAAAATACAACTACCAATTATCTGTGATGGGAATTTTAAAAAAAACAAAAGGGAAATACGTGAGTTGTTTTTAAATGTAAAAATTAGGTAGTTACATTCGTCTTTATTTGGATATAGCGATTCACTCTTGTTTCTTATATCCCTAAAAAGAACGTAAATGTTTTATTACTTTCAACACTTCACGATGATGATGCAATAGATGTACATTCAGAAGATTTATTTAAATCAGAAATAATAACATATTATAATAAAACAAAAATTGGAGTCCATATGATTGACCAAATGGGGTAAATCAATACAGTGTTGCTCGAATTTCCTGCCGTTGGCAATTAAGAATTTTTTTTTCATCTGTTGGATGTAGCTGGAATAAACAGTTATATTATTTTCAAAGATAATACAAATACAACTATTCGAAGAAGGGAGTTTCTACAGAAACTTGGGCAAATGTTAGCCCGGGAACATATGATACGCAGAGTCAAAATTCAATAAACCCCTTTGCAAACAAAAAATGAAATAAGAAAACATCGATGGTTGGAAGAAACGGAAGAAGAAGAAGGAGAAGGGTCATCATCATCATCATCAAGGAATCTAGTATGTAACTGTTGCCCTAAAAAGAGCAATAGATATATTGAGATGAAATTCTCAACATGTAGTTAATTAATATGGAAGACACACGCACTTTACGTTTGTGTCAAATGTTCTAATACTACAAATGAATAATTAAATTGTCATTTCCTATTTTAAATTTTATTTAAATAATATATTACATACCTATCATTATTTGGTAGTAGGTATATTGTATTTTTTTCTATAAATGTAATATAACTTCAACTACATAGGAATTTATCATTTTTTAAAGTATAGTTGTATATCATTTTTTTTATTTTAAAAAATAATAAAAAAAAAAAGTGGAAAAGTGAAGAAAAAACAGTTGATTAAATAGTGAGAATTTCTCTCATGTGAGAAGAATTCTCATATGTGATCATCGGTGTGTTACTTTTTAATATGACCAATGGACGGTTAAAGAACTAAAAACGACAGACATAACTGGAAAAAATGAGTAACATTGAAAAAGCTATTTAATTACATAAAAAGTGAACAAAGAAGGCCAAAAATGAATACGCTGTGGTTTAATTGCATTTTTGTTGATTTGAATGCCACCTATACTTTTGAACAACAGTTTCGTAGCGTCTGCTTATTAAAGTTTAATTATTATAAATATTCATTGTGTATATTTCTTTTGGGTCGAAAAAGAGAATTTGCTCTAATTAATAATGTATTAGATTCAATAATTGAAGTCCGTTTGTAAATAAGTCGGAATTTTTCTATATTTATTACAGTAGACTCCCAATTATCCGACTTTAGTAGCAATGAAAAAAAAAACAACAAAAAACAATTTCCCCTTATAAGTAAAAATAGTGAAAAAAGCATGGACACGTTAATGTTTGCGTTCGTATATCATTTATTTCAACTCTGGGCAAATAAGAGAAAATAGCGTGACAGAAAAAAAAAAAAGCGGGGAATCTTGGGAAGCAGTTTCATCATCTGCATTACGAAAAAGATGGCCGAAAATTTTGAGATCTAAATTTTTGGAGAATGATATGATTGAAAAAGATGTGAACTCGAATCAATATTTTCGTAGAATCCTAGCATGCCAACATGTATCGGAAGAAGACATTCAAAATTGGAAAGACGATAATGAATTTCATTTGAATGATGCCGATAATATCGCTGAATTAGTTCAACAAAATAATAATGAAAATGAGGAATGCGAGGACGATGAAATGCGAAGTAATCTGTGGGTATCTTTTGATGAAGCTTTTTTTGCTTTAGAAGCGTCGTTTCGTTTCATTGAAACACAACCGAAAGTTACCCCGTACGAGTTGATAACCTTCAGGAAGTGGCGAAATTACGTGGTTGAAAAAAGAATCGAGTTTAAAAAAAAAGAACAAACTTTGGTTATCGACTACTTTAAAAAAATTATAATTTGTGATTTGTAATAACTAACAAGGAAAGTACACGAGTTGTCAGATGCCGATTTTGATGACATTTTGATATGTTGTAGAGTATAAAGAAATATTAGACGCGTGTTTTTTTTTTTTTACCGGCCCATATGCAGTTTCAAGGGGTGAAAACCACCCCTAAAGTTCACCCCCAAAAATCATTTTTCCTAAATATCTCGTCTTCAACTCTATATTTTTTTATGAAACAAAATGGAAATTATTTCTCATGCAAAGGACAAGTAATCTACAGTGATTTAAGCAGTTGAGTTGCATCTCCTATTTTCTAGGGTGTGAAAACATCATTTTTTGGTCATAATTAAAGAATAAAAAATTATAAAATAACATAAAAAAATTAGAAAAACATTTTTTAATACACACAATTAAAAAATAAAATTGACGTGTTTCGTCATTTTCATGAATTTCACCCTTAAAGGGAGCAAAGCACCCCTTACAAGAAACATCAATAAATACATATATCAAATAATCCAATTTCGTAAAAAATTTGTATGCAAGGGTTTTTGGGGTCGCTGATTACGAATCCGTCATCAAATTTTGTCAATTCAAAATGACGGATCCAATATGACGGACAAAAAGGTCAAATAGTTTTAATTTTAATGACAAGTTGTGAATGAGGATTTTTTAGGTCGTTGATTACGAATCTGTTCTCAATTTTTAAAAATTCAAATTATCCTGTGCTTTATAACCATACAGCCCCAAACCCCTAAAACTCAGATTCAGTCTGTGTTTTTTTAAACCAACAAACCCCAAACTCCTAAACCCCAGTCAGGCCGAAGGTCCGTTTTTTAAACCGATAAGCCCCAAACTCTCAAACTCTAGACACGGTGTTTTGACTAAAGTTATAATGAGCAAAATGAACACCACCTTCCTGGACGAGCCAATTGCAAAAGTTAAAGATGATTATTTTTAAAAATGTTGATTATTATATTTCTATTGAGCATGATAGCAGTATAAATTATATATATGATATGATTAATATACTGTTTACTGTTTATTGATTGTGAGAATTAGTAATAAACGTTTTGATTTACTAATTGAATGTAATTCTCCTAATGTATAAGGCTTCTTTCTAAAAAAAAATTATTATATTACTAATTAACTTTGGCCGCTTCGTAATTTATTTTTGTTATTATTTTCAAAAGAAAAAAGTGATTCCCGTTAATAAATAGATAAAGAAATAAATAAATACATAAGTTGAACCGTACCGATGATTTTTTAAATAAGTAAATTATAAGAACGGTTTTCCAGTATACCACAATGAATAGGCCTTTCGTCTGCCTGTAGTTTAGGAGTTGTGCGATTTTAGTCATAGGCAATCGGCCTATTTGATGTTTAGAGGTTTAATGCTGTATGGTTATAACGCACAGGACTCTGGCTTGTGTGAGGTTTAGGAGTTTGGGGTTTGTTGATTTAAAAAAACACAGACTGAATCTGGGTTTTAGGGGTTTTGGGGCTGTATGGTTATAAAGCACAGGATAATTTGAATTTTTAAAAATTGAGAACATATTTGTAATCAGCGACCTAAAAAATCCTCATTCACAACTTGTCATTAAAATTAAAACTATTTGACCTTTTTGTCCGTCATATTGGATCCGTCATTTTGAATTGACAAAATTTGATGACGGATTCGTAATCAGCGACCCCAAAAACCCTTGCATACAAATTTTTTACTAAATTGGATTATTTGATATATGTATTTATTGATGTTTCTTGTAAGGGGTGCTTTGCTCCCTTTAAGGGTGAAATTCATGAAAATGACGAAACACGTCAATTTTATTTTTTAATTGTGTGTATTAAAAAATGTTTTTCTAATTTTTTTATGTTATTTTATAATTTTTTATTCTTTAATTATGACCAAAAAATGATGTTTTCACACCCTAGAAAATAGGAGATGCAACTCAACTGCTTAAATCACTGTGGATTACTTGTCCTTTGCATGAGAAATAATTTCCATTTTGTTTCATAAAAAAATATAGAGTTGAAGACGAGATATTTAGGAAAAATGATTTTTGGGGGTGAACTTTAGGGGTGGTTTTCACCCCTTGAAACTGCATATGGGCCGGTAAAAAAAAAAAAAACACGCGTCTAATATTTCTTTATACTCTACAACATATCAAAATGTCATCAAAATCGGCATCTGACAACTTGTGTACTTTCCTTGTAAGTATGTATTGTTTTTTCACTTATTTGTTCCTTTTTTACGGCAGAGTTCAATTTTCTAAATAAATCATTTTTTTTCAATTTTATGCACGTTATTTCTACGTTGAAAATATTCATTTCGGATTATCCGATTTTTTCGTTATCGGAACAGCCTTCAGCCCCGATTAGGTCGGATAATTCGGACTTTATTGTATTACATTATGTAGTCATAACTTTTTCATGTATAAATAAAGATATTTAATGGCGTATCAGTTTTAAACTTATTATTAATTGAATTAAGTACTCTTTCATAGTTATTATTGAAATTTTTTCCATTAATTAATTTCATAATGTTTTATAAACAGTGTATATTTAATATTTTGTTTCGAATGGAAATTTGCTTATTTTGTTTATTAATATTTAAAAACCTTATCTATAAATATTTTGTTTACAGATTCAAGAAAACGGAAATTAAAAGAAGATTTGAATAATGCAAAGTCTACGGTAGAGACTGATAAAATTAAGAAGTCTAAACCAGCAATAAAGTTAACTTTGAAAGACAAATCGGCAAGTAATAAGAGCGAAGCATTAAAAAAAGAAAAAGCAAAATCTAAAGTTGAAAAGAAAGATGGATCTAAGGAAAAGGATAAAAAAATTGATTTAAAACATAAAGATCGATCGAAGTCGGCAGAAAGTAGAAAAAGTCATGAAAGTGAACGAGGGAAAAGTAAAGAACTCGAAAAAGAAAGAAATAAAAAGGATGGTTCCAAAAGTAAAGAAATTAAGAAGGATACCGAAGCTACTAAACAAGTACTTTTAATTATTTTTATATTTGTAGACAATTAAATATATTGTACCTTTTAGAGAAATTAAAATATAATTTATATTGCATTAAATGTCAAAATAAGAATTCAAGCATATATCGTGCCAATTTTGCTTATAAATGTTAATTTCAGAGGAAGGCGCTGTTATTGACTGAATAATTGTTTTTTTAATTTTCTTCTTTTTTCGTGTGTATTTTGTTTAATGAAATGTCACCGTTTATTCGTTCAACTCGTTTTTAAATTCTTTTGTTTATTAATTAAATAACTTGAAGGCTTGTATAATACGTAAAGCAAGCAGTAGAGTATAAAATTAGGTGTATTTAAAAAATTTATTGTGTTATAGAACTAATCGAAGTGATTTGTGAAAGTTAGATTACAACTTTTAGTTATCTTGGCTGTTAGTAACAATTATTGTGAAGATCATTTTTATGTAGCTGAGTATTTTTAGTAGCTCAAGGTTGAGTATGAGTTGCTATGCTCTTGTTCCTTAAAATTATGATTTCGAATTATTTTGAATAACATCACGTGTTTTAGGTTACAATCTGTCGAGAATATAGTCAGATCGTTAATAGGGAAGTTAATAAATTCCTTTACAGAAGAGGAAAGTAGGACGTGTATTCAAACGAGAAGTAATGAATTAATAACTTTTATAGTAGATTGTAATAAAGATTTTGCAAAATATTACTAAAGGAATTGAGATTGAGATTGTTTTTTCATAAAAATGGGGGAGAATTGAAAAAAACTCTAATTTAATTGTCTGTACTGTAAGATAATGTTATTGTAAATATTATTACGTGTTGTTTTTTAATAATCAGTGTATATGTTATTAAACTGAATACGCCGAAAAAAAAACTAAAAAGCTGTACTACCCGTAATTCATTTTTCTATGTTTGTAGTTTGTAGGCTACTTTGTGACGGTAAAATTTACTTTTTAGCTTATATTGCTGCTAATGGAATTTTAAAACAGTTTTTATAAGCTTCGCATATATGTTCATGAGTTACAATCAGATAACGTCGTTTATGAAATGGTTTGCTATTATCATTAATGAATTAATTGGAAATTTGTATTAAATAAAAAGGGACAGCTACTTTTCCGTTTTATGCTGAAATGGAATGATTTCACTACTTGATTGTAATCGAGCTGAACGATAATCTTTTACTTTAAAGATCTGATACCGACAAGATGTTTATCACTAATTTAGTTTATTTAACGTAAAAAGTGGTAAACTGTTTTTGTCTTTTTTTCGCTTGAAACCATATCATAGTTATCAGTTAATATTTCGATCTGTCATCAAAGTTGAACGGAATGTTGCTGTTTAAAACTTCAATGAAAATAATAACTGTTATGTGCATTTCGAGTAAAAGCTGATGAATGGAGAATTTTAATAGCTGCGAAAATTTTTGATCCCGTCTCTTTTTTTTCCCTATTATTTATTTTATCGTCGATTTAGACTTTTTGCTCCATTACTGTTGTTCTGTACAAATTATAATTTTATAATTTCTGTTGTAGCAAAAACATCAAGCGACGTTAGAAAAGTTTTGGAAGACAGTAAAAGAAGATCCTAATGATTTTACCGGTTGGACCTATTTGTTGCAATACGTTGATCAGGAAGTAAGAATGCTATGTTTATTATCGTATTTGTAAATTTGATGTTTCGTTTTCCTTAGATTTATCTTTCGGGGATTTTGTTAAAAAAAGAAATTCCGTTGAATTTTTTGTTTTTTAGTAGTTTTAAACATTCTTCTGACTGATTTGCTTTTTTTTTTTTTAGTACCAGATATACCGAAATGAGCTGGGGTTTATAAGAATAATGTCTTCTTGGGTGTTGTTTGTAATTTATCTTATAAGTGCTTTGTGTTAATTAACATTTTTAATGCTGATATGTTGTCAAATGGACACCATCACACCGAGATAACAGAGCAGAAGTGGTAGCGCTGTGACGACTACGTGTATTTGTTGGATAAGAAACCGCCACATGTATGTCTGTCAGGTTGCTATTAAATTATTATAAAGCTTCTGTTAATTACTTGTCCAATTTACAGTCAACATCGTAGTGTCAGATCACATGGTACAATTTAAAGGATTTGCTGCAGAGCAATATAACTGTCATTAACCGTCTTTTTGTATGAACTAAGATATTATGCCGTATTGTAAGTTTATTGTTAATTCCATCCTATAACCTTTTTTTACTATACATGACCCTTAAAGCAAAACAAAAAAAAAAATTCTTTTATGATTTTCGCGCAATAACTAAAAAATTGTACGGTTTGTTTTTAAATAATAATTTTCAAAGTTAATTTTTGTTACAATGTATGTCAAAAAGGCTATCGATAAAAAAGTAACTTATTGAATTTTTCTAAATGTTGGAAAAAAATTCTGGTAAACTTGAGCGTTCTGCTAAAAGCATTGAAACGTGAATTACGTCTACGACGACTTCAACGATACGCAGTTTTTATGTGAACTCCTAATAACTATTTTTATGAAATCTATACTTTTTAAATAAAAGCGAAATATAAAAGAATCAGTCAAACAATTTAAAAATGTTTAAAATTAGACAAAAAAAATTAATTTTTATTGCCGGTTAAGTTAATGGTTTTCAAAAATAATTATATAAGCAATTCATTGACTAGAAAACAATTAATATATTCAAAAGTTATTGCACCGACATGTTTCGGAAACACTGCTCCATAATCACTGTGTACAAGCAGAGTGTCTCTGAAATATGTCGGCATAATAATTTTTTAATATATTAATTGTTTTCTAGTCAGTGAGTTGCTTAAATAATATTATTAATTTGGCAAACACGCGTGTCGAAAACCACATTATAAGTTAATTGTTATTTTACACTTTTTTAAACAATGCTATGAAAATTTATTCGGGTCTCAATTCTCAAAAAGTCTTACAGTGTAGACACGTTATGGTTTTAGAACTACGGCAACAGCTGTAATTATCAGTTTATAAAAATTAAAATTCAGGTATAAATTGATTTCGAGAAATGAACTTAGATTGTTTCTTGCGGCACTATGTGAAATTAATAATTTTGTGCTAATAGTCCAGCAATAGGGGCGCTAATATTATTGTTTATTGTGGCATATGGTCGTCACTAGTACCCCCCCCCCCCCAAAAAAAAAGGTTCAAAATTAAGACGTCTAAAATGCATTTCATCCAAAAAAAAATAGCCATATACCCGAAATAATTTTTAAATGATGATGTTATGTATTGGTATTTCTAATAAAAAAATAAAATTGGTGAAAATTTAGTATTGTTTGTTTTTTTTTTTTTATATATATAGATTTTAACTCCGTACTGAGCTTAAAAATCCTCTATATAAAGAATTGTTTCGACAGACGCGGAAAAAAAAGTTTTATTCTCCTCTAAATAAAAATATCTATAACAGGGTGACCACCCAGCCGGGAATACGCCGAGAATTTTGAAAAAAAAGTATAAATAGCCAAAAACGATATTTGTAATAAGAAAAAATAATTTGAAGCGAATAATGCGCATTTTTCGATGTACTTTACTTTAAATCAAAATTACGAAGTTCTGTTTTAGTTATATAAAATATGCTATGATGGTCAAATACTATCAATAGTAACAAAAAAATTCTATTCTTCTTTTTGTACAATTCTAGTAATCAGGAAGTCGGGAGGATTTGGACTGGGAAAATCGGGAATAAACCGGAAATTTAAAAATTATATTTCAGTAGTCACCATGAAAAAGTTTCTGCTTGATTTTTTTCGCCATCCATAATTTCGCTTCGTATAATGTGCGACGCAACAGCTAAGCATCAACGTTTCTTGTTAGAGTTAAATTCAATTTTCGCCATTGAAGTTGTATTTTTAAACACTTAGTGAGAGTCTCATGAGGTACACATTAAGAAGGGGTATTTAGAAAATAAAATCGATCTTTATCGATCGAATATAAAAATTGCAACAAAATTTCAATCTGTTGTAATTATGGCAGTGGATTCGCGAAAGACTAACTGAAGCGTAAAAGTAATTTTGTGCAAAATATACGTGGGATTGAATTTTTTTGTAGTTTGGCATTCGAAACATATAGTCAAAAATGTTGATCTAATGTTTCGCTCTACAGATAGTTTTAATTTTAATAACATTGATTAATTAGACGCAGTTTTACGATTTTTACCGTTTATTCTACATCGTTTTACTTATTAATTTAATTTACGTATTTTTAGAACACTCGTGATATCTCGAAGACGGTAGACATTCTTAAAAATAAACGATCGTTTATTGCGTAAAAAAGAAGAAACATAAGTGTTTCAGAGGTTTTTGATTTTTTAACTAGAGTAAACATGACTGCGACATCAACTATATGCACAGAAAACTGATCGCATTGAAAAGACTATATTGAAAGTGCACGATGTGCACATTTTAAAACAAAGTACTTTTCAGCGACAATAATTTTTTGAATACTTTAGGTCCCCTGTTGCACGCTCTATAACTTCTTTAATTATCTTCGTGTTGCATTTCCGTATACCATTTCTCATTCGTTTTCTTAATAATTTATTTAATTCTGTTCATTTAATTTCATTTTTACCTTTATCTACTTGCAGTTTGCTCCTTTGTGCCATTAAATGTCCTGTCGCATCACTTATTTTCTGGATGTAGTACACTTTTTAAAAGTAATTAATACGTTTCGTTTGTTTATTTCCAGTGTTTTTATTTCTCCTGTTTTATGTATTTTTAATTTTAGCTCTTCTTGATACTTGTTTCTGTGTTTTAATCAGAGTCGACTAATTTTACTTTTCTCGTCTTCCGATGGACTCTGTTCCTGTTATCAACTTCCATAGACACTTTTACAAGTCTATGATCACTTCCAGTGTTAACTCTTTTTAACACTGATATATCTTGCATTATTTTGCGTTTATTAGTAATAATATAGTGGAATCTCATTTTTGTTTTTGAAATCTGGGCTTTTCCATGGTTCATCTCCTCTTCAGATTTTTCTTAAAGAACGTATTCATTAGGTATAGTCCATGGCTTTTCGGGAAGTCTATTAGCATTTCTCCTCTTCCATTTCTTTTACCCGAACCGTAGTTACTAACCGCTATTTCATATTGACTTTCTCTGGTCAATGATCATCAAGCATTTGGTCGGGTGTTGTCACATCACTTCTACTAAACTATCATAAAACTCATGCAGTTCACTTCTTCGGCGTCCACTGTTGGAGCGTAAACCTGAATTATTTTAATGTACGATATTCGATCTGAAACTGCCTTCCATCGACGGCTGGTCACTCGTTGATGTACTTTTTAATTAATACGAAAGCCAACTCCGTTTCAGCGTGTATTATCTAATCCGACGTATTACAGCGCATTATTTGATTTTAATTTCAGTGCTCTATTTTCTGTTTTTCTTACCCTCAGTATATTCCATTTTATTTTCTTCAATTCAGTTTCGAATTCTTCCAACTTATCCTCTATATAGAGTGTTCTTACATTTTATCGGTAGCGATGGGTATAATCTCAACTTTTTGCTTTCCTCAGTTCTATGTTTGTAACGTTCGGTAGTATTTTTGTTGCATCCAGTGATACGTTCGTTATATCCAATATGCCACTATTGTTCCCACGGTGATGTGTTCATATATTATCATCGTATATTTTTCTTCAGTTGTTAGTTCAATATTTATTGATTTTATTGAGCAGAGTGGTGTAAATCTGTAAGATCCTGTTCCTTCATTTTTTTTGTTAACGGGTTTGTTTCCTTAGCGTTTGGGTAAAAATCCAAACCGCAAGGCAGCGGATTGTTACTGAGGGGATAGCGTTGTAAGGCCTTTACGGCGGCCTAATCTCGCCGATGGTGAGAAAGTTGTAGGATTCATGCAGACTTTTAGGAGACAGTTCGTCAGGCTGCCAATCTGTATCCTCGTGTCTCATGGCCCTGTCACTACTAGAATCGTCTACTAGAGACTTTCCACCAGTAGCCGCTCTTGGTTTACGACTGCTTATTGGTTATTCACAGCTAACCAGTATGTCTACTGGCCATTCCACTATCTACACCATCCGTGGACGCGCTCAGTTCCGGTTGGAGGTCCGGATCCCGGAGAGACATATAGTAACCCTCCGGCGGGGGATGGGGGAGGACCTTGAATATATGCTCGAAGATATTGTGTATTGGATATTTTTTAATAAATAATTTTCTAATTTAAAAGAACGCCGAGATTTAAACATTATTTTTAAATAGTTTTCATCGTTACTTTAGGTGTTTTTGAAACAATTTTTTTCTTTTTTTTCCCCTGCTACGTATTAAAAAAACAACCGTTATTTTAAATAATTTTAGAAATTAATGAAACCTTGTTTAATATGGAATTTTTAAGCTCTTGATCGCTTTGTAAAGAGAAATAAACTGTGTTAAAAGTATTTTCGTGAATTCTTATTCGAGGCGAATTCTTTGTAAATGTAAAGATTTTCTCTTTTTTTTTTTTTTTTTTGTTAATATTTTAGCGTGATTTTATTTTCAGAATGATGTTGAGTCTGCAAAAGAAGTTTTTAATAATTTCCTTTCATTATATCCATATTGTTATGGATATTGGAGGAAATATGCGGATCTGTTTAAAAGAAATGGATTTCACGAAGAATGTAATAAGGTAAGACGAATATTAAATATTACTTTTTCTACATTCAGCGATTTGTGTGTATTTAAGTACGTGTTCACAGGTGTAATTTTTTTTTCCTCTTGCAGACATTTGAACGTGGTATTGAATCGGTTCCATTGAGTGTTGATTTATGGTTGCATTATGTTAATCATTACAAAACTATTTTAAATGAAAATGAACTTCGTAATGTGTATAAACGAGCGATTGAGAGCTGTGGAAAAGATTACAAGTACGTTATTGTTTTAATCTGAAAACGAGTACGATAACATGTTTCGTAAAAATATGTATTAAAATAATTGTGTTTCAGAAAAATGTGTATTATTATGAAAATCCTATTAACTGAACTCTGAAGTTTATCGGTATTTGAAGATGTTTTATTTTTTCATGCGCACGTATTAATTAAAAATATACAGAGTAATAGAAGTTGGTTTCTCCGCCGAGAAACCCGGTAAAAGCTGGGAATTTTTTCATAAAATCCAGAAAGAACGTAAAAGCAAGCGAACAAATTTTTTTTTTTTTATAAAAGAAAGTCATTGAAAATGGATAATAAAAGTTTTTTTTAATATTATGTGCTTGGAAATAGCTTCTATAACTGATATCTTTTTTAGCGTAAATTTCTCGATGTAAATAATGATAATGTCTTTTATAGTAATTCATTATGAACGCAAGCATTGATTTACTGGAAATATTGGTGAAAGAGTTGAAAGTCTTTTCTTGAATCTTGGAATTGCACTTTACGTTGTAATTTCAACTATAAATTTTAAGTCGAATTTATGTTGTCTTTATTAAAATTGAAATTTAAAAATAATCGCGTTTTTTATATAAAGAAAGCGATTGTTCGCTTTCAACGCCACTATACTTATTTTTTACGAATACAGGAAACGGCAAATTTGAAGGAAATTTCATTCAGCTATTTCAACTATGTAATAGTTTAAATTTTGACGTAATAAAAATTTTGTATTTCATATTTCGGCCTATTAGGATTGAGTCCTCTCAATTAAACTAACGGGGAAGGGGTTGAGCTCTTAAACTCTACGAAGTTGATGCTTATAATTACAAATGCAAATGTCAGAATTCAAATGAGTTATAATTTAGAACTATTTTATTGGAGATGTGCTATTATAAATTTCATAATTAACTTTTGTGTTATTAAAGTAGGTTTATATTGCTCGAATTGGTGGCCATTAAAGTACAATATTTAAAGTATGAATAAAGTAACTTCAGATAATATAAAAATTTAATTGGAAATTTTTTATTTCCCCGGTGTTTTATTCTTGTACAATTTTATTGATTGTAAAATCGGGAACTTTCGGGCCACAAAAGATAGTTTTTTAATTAATGTGTACATAGAATAGGGTTTGTACGTTTGTGTGTACGTCCAATTGTTTTATAATCTATTTAATGCAAAGGAAATCGCCTGAAAACCAATCGGAACAATTCGTATTGTCGGTATAATGTAACAAATATGAAATGTTGTTAAATGCGGATATAAATAAAAATCAAAATTAAAAACGTTTTCGAAGTCACATCATAACTTGTGCAAAACCTCATATACTTCCTATAAATTTAGATGCGAAGTGTAATGTTTTCGAAGTCGTTTAAGTATTTATTTGTTGAACGCGTTTTATATATTTTATATTGATTGAAAAAGGAGTAAGAAGAAAGATAAACATTCGTTGTTAAATTTTGCTTGGAATTGACAAAGGTTAATCTCCATAATTTCTATAGTGGCAAAAGGTCTCGAAATAAATTGCTACAGATTAATAGCTCAAATTTTAAGTTTTGGTAATGCCAAAAATATCACAACTAATTCAAAAGGTAAAACGGTTTGATTTGAATTTATTTTGAAATTTATTTCATTGAGGGAATATGTGAAGTCGATAGTATTTTTCTAGAATCTCACGTATAATTCAGAATGTTTATTAATTTAAACAACGATTAAATATTTTTCAACTAAAATTTGACTATGTCCTAGAAACATTTAGAATATATTTATGTTCCACAAGTTAATTGTTTAATTTTATTTTATGATAGATCCGACCGATTATGGGAATCCTATATTAAATGGGAAATTGATTTAAACAATCTACAAAATGTTATTAATTTATTTGATCAGTGGTTGTCGACACCGACTCTCTTATCGATGGCGCCGCAAAATTCTTCATCAGTATTAGATCGGTATATTACCATTTTTCTTTTTTCGTTTGTTATTTATCGATTAATGAATAAGGGGGGTTTCTTGCACAAAATTTAATACTTTAATTATTTTTATCTTGAAGGATGCGATTACAATTAAAATAAATGCGTTTTAATAAAGAAAAACACTTGAAACAATTTTATTTGCGTTTTGGTCAGCTTACACTGACAATCATTTCGCTTCTGATAATGGTCAGTATAAGCTGGCCGAAACGTTAAGCAAATATAATTCTTTCTAACTGTGTCGTCGCGATAGCCTAGTTGCTAGAGCGCTTGACTTCCGTTATGGAGATCACGGGTTCGATCCCGAACGACGACGAACTTATTACAAGAATAAATAAATAAAATAATCGCTAATAGTCACGTGGAAGGCAATGGCAAACCACCACGTTCAACATCATATGCGCGCTAGGTCAGTACACAGCAGACCCACACGGGACTGCACTGGTAGCGCGATAACAAGCGGCTACTATCAGTTCCGAATGTAGTCTTGCGTGTGTACACCTACGTTGCATATAACAATTGCCTAGTACACTACCTATGTCTGTACTGCTAAGATGTACAAATAGGTAGTCGCCGACGCTCAGTAATTAAGTATGGCACTATAAAGAAGAAGAACACAGTTGTGCCCGCAATTTATTTATTTTATGAGTATTCACTATGTGAAAGCTTTAAACATTTATTTAAAAACATTTGATTATTTTCCTGTGTCTTTTGCTTTGTGAAACAGCTTTAAAGTATTTCTGAAGAAGTATTCTCCATCTGACATTTTGCCTCCTGAAGAATTTTTTACTTTTCGTAATGAAATGTTGAAGGAAGTGAGACAAGCAAAAGATTCCAATTCAGATGATAACGTTCCTATTGAAGATATTTCGGAAGAAGAAGCAACGAATAAAGTAAGCAGTCATTATATTATCGTTATTATTATTATTATTATTATTATTATTATTATTATTATTATTATTATTATTATTATTATTATTATTATGATTCTGCGAATAATGGCGTATATGGTCCTTCATATTTTTTGTTTTATTATTAGTCTAAAATCAGTAAGTAGTGTGAAGTTAAATGTGAGGTAACGTAAGATAGTTTAACTGTTCTTTTTATCCTAAAATAATTTTGTTTCATTTTTTCGCAATGTAGAAAGATTTTCAAACATTAGTTTTGCGCAGTGATTTTAAAATAACCCGAATTGAGAGAAGATTTTTAATTTTCTTTAATTTTTATTATTTAACGTAGAACGTTCGCCGTAAAAGAAATTTCAGTTTTTTTAATTGTGCTAGCAAATTGGATACTAATTTTAAAATTTGTTATTTAAGAATTAAAGTTAATTTAACATAAATGGAAAATGCAAAATTATATTCCTTTATGTGGTAGTATAGTAAATGATCAGTGGTTAATAGTACAGAATACCGTTATCGTATTAATGCGAAAAATGGGTGTCTCATTTGCATTGCGTACTTTTTGAAATCGAAGAAATATCCGGGAAAGTCAGGGAATTTGACGAAGATTTAAAAATACCTGTATGTTATATAATGTAGAATTTGAAAGTATTAAAAATAATTGCGAAATTTGTCCATTCGCACAGTTAATAAAACATCTCATTGAATTTTGTTAGTATATTTAATGATTTGGGGTTTTTAGCGAGATTATCGGTTTGAATTGGAGTATGATGAAAAACATGTTGCGAAATATTTTGGGTTTAGTTTATTCTGTACGGCCGTTGTTTTATAAGTCGGAGAAAAAATTCAAAACTAAAAAACTAAAGAAAGTTAGGGAAATTCATTTATTATAAAAAAAAAAAAAATATGATCACCCTGATATTGTAGATCGAATTCTATATTCCCGGTAAAGATATATTTTCTCTTCTAGTTTTCCTTCCATTTAGGTCGTTACAGATGTAATAATTAAAATACATTTTAAGTACAGCCGAAAGCAGCAAATCGCAATAATAGCTTGGCGAGAATTTAAGATTGAACTTATATAATATTTCCCGTATAGTAAATATTGAAACTCTTATTGCAGCATTAATGATTTTTCTATTAAATTTCTAAAATATTCTAATAAATTTCTTTTACCAGACGTTATAGTATCCAAATGTATTTAAAGACAATAAATATTATAAATTATTTATAATGTAACGTGTTTACGTAGTACTTACTAGTGATGGGTAAAGTTTCGAATATTTTGGAATGTCGCATTATAAGTTCCTAATGATCAGGAACGTAACAGGAACTTAGTTAAAAGTTACAAACTGTTACAAAAAGAGTAACTTATATAATCAAAATGGAAATAAATTTAAATATATTATAAAACGTAATTATAAAAAAAAAATAATAATAAACAAAACAGAGGTTAATAAAATAATGTTTAGCAGCTAAAACAACTTGGAGCCAGTTTCATCTTAATATCCCAAAAAACAGCGAAATGCGACAAATAGACATACAGATAAAATTAAGTAAATCTGGAATTTATTACCGCATTAAAAACAGTAAATAAATCGGTACTGCTTTTTGATAACAAAACCGCTGTTAATATTTTTGATGATGGCGTAAAATTCCAGAATTACTAATCGCCGCGGCCTCAGTTATCATAATATATTATGTGCGATCATCACCGCACCGTATGGTACAGAAAACATAATGTGCTCCGCTTATTAAAATAAACAGATTTAACTAAAACGTAAATAACGCCAGCTGATAATAACGCGCGCGCACACACACACACACAATGACAGTTGGGCCAGTATGGATAGAAAGATATGTTATTTAGTTATTGTAACTAAATTTTCAATTGAAGAACTCCGTTCCCAGCCAGTTACAGCAGAATAGTGTTGTTTTATTCATCATCGGATTGTAATACGAGGGTCAGTCAAAAAGTAACATTTCCTATTTTAGAGCTCGATTAAAACGCAAGAAAAGTGTTATGTAAAGCATATATTTTGAAAATCGAAGAAAAACACTATTTTTCTACATAATCTCCCTGTCGATCAAGGCATTTTTCGTAGCGTGAAACGAGCATACCTATTCCCACACTAAAGAAATCTGCCGCGAAATTTTGTAAAATTTCGTGGACATGAGCTTTCGTTTCGTCGACATTCGCGTGTCTTTGACCGGCTAATTCGGACTTGAGCTTCGGAAAAACGTTATAATCGCTCGGTGCTAGGTCAGGCGAATGTGGCGGATGTGGAAAAACGTCCCAATGGAACCGTTGAAGGAGGTCGCGGGTCACTTTTGCGGAATGCGCACATGCATTATCGTGCAGCAGCACAATTCGTTGACTCAATTTCCCCCGACGCTTGTTTTGGATCGCACGACGAAGCTTCTTGAGGGTCTCACAATACGCTGCAGCACTGATTGTCTGCCCCGCAGGCAGATATTCCTCTAGCAGAACCCCGTCGCTATCCCAGAACAAACTCAGTATCACCTTTGCACTCGACTTTTCGGTCTTGAATTTTCGCGCTGGATCCGATCCTTTATCTCTCCACTCCAACGACTGACGCTTACCACGCGCGTACATTTTGAATGCTCGTAACATTAGCACCATAAACAGCGATCAGTCGACGGTGAATGTTGATCGGCACTTCCCCCCCACCGCATAAAAACCGAATAACACTACGTACTTCGCACCTGGCGGGACGTGCTAGAGGCAACTCCATGGTAACAGTACTGATGCTCGAATCCGGTTGTGTCGTCCTTCAAGATTTTTTATCAGTTTACCAGAGAAGCCTAATCTTCATTCCCTGCCCATTTTTCGTGTTGCGTTCGCGCTTTTATGTGCGCTATAAAATAGGGAATGTTACTTTTTGACTGACCCTCGTACATACGTATTGCCGAGCTAGTGAGTTGTGGCTAATAACAGAGCAAGCGGTGTAGAAATACAAATTATTCCCCTTTTCGAATTTTTCGAGACATAATATTTAATGTGTTATAACTTGTTTGAATAAGTGTTAAGGAATAGTGTTTAAAATTGGATCATATATTTTTTTTCCACTTCAGCACATTTTTAATTCAAATTTTCTTTTTTATTATTTCGTGTTAGTTTACCGACGAAGAATTAAACATTATACGGAATAAAATTTTGTCCACTCGCGAAGAAATATACAAGAAAACTTATAAGGATTTTGAATCGCGTGCGCAGTTCGAAGATGGAGTAAGTAATAATTTATTTTGTGATCCGCTTGTTATTTTTGTATTTATTTCTCTACTTTATTTTATGCCGAACGTGTACCAGGTAAAATGAGTAATAATACATTTTTAATGTTTTAATTACATCGGTATCTTGAATATGTGTGTGGCGGTGTATTTTTCTGAAAATTATTGTTACCGCGCATACTGTGGTAATTAGGTTAGATTACATAGATTTTACGCAAATACTAATTGAAAATATGATTTCGGTTAGATTAAAAGACCGTATTTTCACGTGAAGCCTTTGGAAGCTTCTCAATTATCCAACTGGAGAGATTACTTGAAATACGAAATAAGTGTTGGAAATAGTGATAAGGTTATTTTTTTGTTTGAACGATGTTTGATTGCCTGCGCGTTGTACGAATATTTTTGGCTGGAAGTAAGTACTAAAATTAGCTTTTTGTTATTTAAAATTAAATTGTATTTTCAGGTTCTTTGGGCAAATTGTATGAACTTAAATTTGTTAGTAACTTATTTACATTGTGTGCCACATTTTTTCGGTTTCTACAATGAAAATAACTGAAATAGATACAAACTATCAGTTATTAATAGTTATCGTTTATAAAATTTGGCGTAGATTGTATTTTAAATTGGCATATAGACAGCGAAATAAGTGAGAACGAATTATTGAAAGAAATAGGAGAAACTATGCTGAAAATTTGTTTAGTTGACAGTTAGTACAGTGTAAGAAAGAGAGTTGAAATTATATAATAGAATGGAAAAGAAAACAAATGAAGAAAATCGTAATAAATATCAAATATAATATTGCGATGATAAGAACATAGTAATAAATGTATGAAAGCGTATGAGTCTCGGAGTATTATGTTATCATGCGAGTTCGCTGGACAGAAAAAAAAAACATCGGCAACGTGTACAATCAGTTATTAACGGCAAATACGAGTAGTGCATTCTGTAAAATTTAATAAACAACTTTCATGAAGATTTTCAGTATTATAAAAATTCTTTGAATTTTACCTAATTTTTCATTCTTCGAAACGCTTTAAAAGAATTTTAGTTTAATTTTTTTAAAAATATTTTTGCCGTATTTCTCTACGGAATGTATAGAAATTGAAAATGAAAAAAAATAAAATTTTAAGAAATATTAACAAAGAATCAAGTTTGGATTATTTATATTCCCGGGATATTAAAAAAGTACGAATAGGATTTATTAAAAAAAAAAAAAACAACTGATATTTAAATAAAATAATGTTTTTATATCAGCTTTTTTAGTTATTAACTTCGATTGGCGGTGTAAAAAAAATTGGAAGAATTCAGTGAAAATTTTCTAAGGATAACCGGTTTCTAGGAAACCGGAGAAATTGAGAGATTTTGTAGGTCAGGGAAATGTTAAGGAATTTATTAAAGATAAGTACTAATATAAATATTTAAAGCTTCCACAGTGATTACTCATAATAAATAATTTTCGGAAAGAACTGTGTATTTTAGAAGATATTTATTCGCTTAACGTTTCGACCAGCTTACACTGGCCATCATCAGAAGTAAACTGAAGTAACGAAAATTGCGATCGATAATAACAATAAAATAAGAACCGAAAATCATGAAAAACCTAAATCAAAACAAAAAACTTACCCCTAAACAGGAAAAACCGACAAAACGCATAACAACAGATAGATAAAAAAATAAAATAAAAACATATGTTTCGGTAAATAAATAAATAAAAAAAAAAAAAAACACATCGGGTCACAATTTGGACAAAGGAGAAATAGAAACAGATAACGACTAAAAAAAAAAACACAAAAGCGTACAAAGAGAGCGGCAAAAAATCGAAAAAGAAGCGCTAAAAGAAACGCCACAAAAAAACAACTTTGAATCATAAAAGAACGAAAATCCCACAAGGGAAACGCAAAGAACATTTAATCGAACAAAACAAAAATATAAAATATTACATCCCGAAGAGGAAACAAATTTACCTGAACATGGACAGGAAACTACCTGAAAATTGATTGGAATTTTCACCTGTGAATGACTGTACATCTAGCCTGATAAGTGAAAGCGACAGGAACCCAGCCTGAAAGTTGACTGCAAACCTCATCTGAGGACTCACTCGAAACCTATCCGGAGGAATACCAGAGGACATAGACCGGACACCAAACCAAGAGAAGCCAAACCAAATGATGTAAAGCAATGCAAATCCAACCGAAAGAAGAAACCACTCGGACCGGAGGGATGTGGGAACAAAAAAAAAAAAAAAACCAAGAAGAAGTGAAATGCGATGGCGAACGTCGGGATATCTAAAAAAAACACTCAAAATTAAAACCAAGTAACCCAGAGATGGAAAAGAAAAATGAAACCTACCTGGCTGATGTTATAGATGCAAGTTCATCAACCGTATGACTGGTTTCCATGCCGTGGGAACACGTAGACCTTCTTCTCAGTTGAAATTTGGCCATTTCTCAATTTCGATGGCTTCTCTGACCAATCTTCTGCCGGTGTGAACTTCCTTTACTAAAGGAACACTATCCTCAAATTTGATAGTGTGATTTGTTTTCAACTGATGTTCCGGTAAAGCGGATTTGTGCACCCGCTTATGCGCACAATCAGGCCTGTGCTTCTTCACCCTGGTTTCAGTAGGCCTACTAGTCTGTCCAATGTAGCTCAACCCACACGAACAAGGTATTTTGTATACACCGGTGCAGTGCAACCGAGGTAAACTATCTTTAGGACCTCTTAACATCTTCCTAATTTTCACACACGTACCGAAGACCGGTCTTACATTATTTTTACGTAAGACCCTCCCAATCTTTTCCGTGACTCCTTTGATGAACGGTAGCACAACACTAGTAGCAAATTGTTCAGTTTCATTAATACTAACATGACTATCGCAGCTAAACTTACTGATATATCTACTTGCTTCATCCGTGTCATTCCCATTTTTGACCGTAACACCTTTAAGATGTCTTAACTTCTATTGGAGACTATCACGGCAAGACACCTTCTATGCTTTATGTACAAGGGTCTTAAACACACCAACCCTCTGGCTCGGCAAGTGATGAGCCGTCTTATGCAAATATTTATCCGCGTGCGTATCTTTTGGGTGTACAGATGTGGAAATATCACCCAGACTATTGCGCTTGATGCGGACATCGAGAAAAGCTAACTTTCCGTTATTGTTTTTAATTCAGTTTTAAAATATATCCATTAGTTAGTACAATGTTTTTTTTTAGTGCATGAGAGATTACGATACGTTTTATTACACAAGAGCTCCATTAGGTTGCTATAATATTGTTAATATTTTGAACAAAAAAATGAACTGTATTGTTTTAAAAAAACTGATTTTCGGTAAATAATGCAGCTTACGGTATGGTTGAAGGAATCGTTTTTTTTTTTGTTTTTTTTTTGGTATTTTCACGATTATATTTCCAGCTGTATTTTTATTATTAGACCATGTCTATTCTAATAGAAAAAGTATTTTTTGTTTTGACCACCCTCGTTAGTAATAAATCGTATTCTGTAACGTCGGAGAATAGGCAAAATATTATTGATTGCGTATTAAACTGTAAATTTTTAAGATATCAGATAGGGCAAATAGTAGTTATAAAAATTTTTACACTAAACTGTGCTTATCCTTTAAAAAATGAACGAATTAGGATAATCATTTTACATCTGTTCTGAGGGGAAATGTTATAATTTCCCTTTTGGCGTATTTTGTAAATATTGGAGTTCATTTTATTTTCCACTATTATAAGGAAACGGGGTGACATATAGATCATAAAGTATGAATAAAAGTAAAGTAAATCCCACACCTTTGACAGAGCGTCAGGAATTGTAAAGTTACGGTTCATAATGTTATACTAAGTCGAACGGTACTGATGAGAGTAGAGGGGCTATAGTTCCTTTCTCTCGATCAACTTTATTTTTCTAGATTTCTCTATTTTGGACTTTGTAAACCTGGGAGAAATTTGGATTCGGAATCAGATATCGAAGGCTTGTTAAATATATGTAATTTAAAGGTTTCAATCTGGTACTTTAATCCTATTATCCGCGTTCGTTGTTTATTATGTTACTTCTTGCATATTTCTCAAGGCTAATCTATCGATTTCTATTCGAAATAGCTTTCTTGAATTATAAATTTTTATTTCTCGAACTATCACAGGTTATATCTGCCAGTTATTTTTTCTTCTCCGATTGAATGCGTATCGAGATCGATTTTTTTGTTTACGTGTGAAATGATAAGTACTGTAATAATGGAGTTTCTATTAATTTCCAGTACTTTCTTGGAGATGTTCAGTGATTTTTTCGTAGCCGGTTGCCACAATTCATAGATGCGCTGAATGTATGGGAACGTTCATCTTTTGATCATCTCCCCTATTTCAGCTCATTAACGTTAACATTGGTATCATTTTTTAATTCGCCGACGTATTGACGGTCTTTCTAAAGGAGGATCTTGATTTCTACGTTGTAAGTAGGAACAGAAAGCAGTTCCTAACAGTTTTCTTCTTTGTTATAGAAAAATCTTCAACTAAAATCTTTCTAACTGTTTCGCGGTTAATGCTCAATTAGTTAGCGGCCGATCTTGACGCAGAAGAGTGCGCTCACGCTGCATGTTGTTGCCAGTTCAAATTCTAATCGGTCTTTCAGTTCACGGTTCATCTTCGATATTTTTTCGACCGTTTTTTTTAAACTCTATATGTCACCAGAATACCCCTGAGTACAACTTAAGGCTTATCACCAAAAACACCTTAACGCCACTTTATCAAATGTTTTCTTCGCAGACTCGCCGAGTTTTGCGCAAAACTTTATTGCGCAGCGCCGCTCCATAGTCGCGACAAGCAACACGTACACAAACACTTGGACTAACCTTCTGGGGTTTGAGGTTCGCAGAGTTACCATGTGCGCGGGAAAAAATCAGTTTTATTACTTAATTGTGTCAGACCTTCTACCTTCAATGTCTAACTTACTGTGAAATAATTAAATTACTGTTCCAAGGTTAATCTTTAAAAAAAAACTTGAAGTAGAAGTTTTTTAAATACAAAAACAGTTTAAAATCGGGTGTTTTTATTTTTTGGATTTAGACATTGTGTACTGAATCTAAAAATACTTTAAATATTTAGATAGATTAAGGGAATATATATTTTTTTTTTACTGGAAAGTTTAAAATAAATCAAGTTGTTTTTTATGTCTGTATTTAATATTTAATTTTTTTTTTTTTTTTTTTTTTTACGGCGTCGGTTAGAAACACATTTCATTATTTTTCCTTCTTAACGCAGCGCTGAATTATGTAATTTTTGTGCATATCGTTCTATTTTATTTACGTCAGTTTTTGAAAAACTTTTGTTTTTGTGTTCTTTTAAAAAGAAATTTCTTAAAGGTCTCTTTGAATGATTAGTAAGAATTCTATAAGCTTGACTGCCGTAGTAGTTGTAGAAACAAATTTAAAAACGAAATAAGTTCTTTTGATATTGAAATTTTATGATCTTAATAGAATTTTAGATTGTTCTATATTTAACGGTGCATATTATTATTGGTAAGTTTACTTATTACGTATTGTTTTGCAGTTAAGCATTTAAAAAATGTAAAATTTTACTTCTGTATTTTTCTTTTTTTTGTTTTCAGTATGTATCATATTTGGAAGGTGAGAAAAATACTGTAGACAAAACACGGGATGTTTATCATAGAGCGTGTATGATACATCATCAAACAAAAATAAGATTACACAAACAATGGGCGTATTTCGAAGAAAAACAAGGTACTATTATATTTAGTATTATTAGTAATGCTGTTAAAATGAAAAAAAATTTAACTCCAGATTAATTGTCTGTCTTAAAATCGCTAAATATTTAAAAAATTTTCCACTAAAAACCGTCAAATAGTCATAGTCAATAACTGAAATTTTAAAATCTAATGTGTTTTTTTTTCTCTTAATGTACTAATGTACACAAACACGCTTTGTTTATAGGAAATTTTGATAAAGCCGCTGAAATATTAGATAACTTTAATACAAAAAGTCCCGGTAAATTGACGATAATATTACATCGGATTAATTTAGAAAGACGAAAAGGTAATATGAAGAAGGTGGAAGAATTATTCGATAGCTACATTGCTGATAAATCCTTGAAACCGGAAATAATTTTACTTCTTCAAATGAAGTACGCCGCATTTTGTGCAAAAGTAAGTTCTCATAGTATCATACTGAAAATTAATGTTTTATGATGAATATATATACTCTCGTAAGTAAATTTTAATTTCTTTAATGGGAATCAAAAATATACACAGCTGTAGACGTTGTTTTGAAAAGTAGCCTTTTGGCGGCCCTTTCATATCCTGACGACGAAACCGTCTGTGATCCTGACCATATCTTCTTTGAATGTCCATTCTTCGCGAACTAACGCACTTCTTTGCACTCCGATCTGTTATCACTTAAACTCCCTAATCCCCATTGCGCTTCTTATATCTTATTGTTTCCGACGATCTCTGTTGTTCTTATCCTCAGTTCTTTTATTCTATCAGTATTTGACACCGACTCTACATTTAACTTATTCTTTTCCCTCGTGTTGTTTCTGGGCGAAGATCCTTTGTTGACATGCCCAAAGCGGGGTTATATAAAAAAAAAAAAAAAAAAAAAACTTATTACACTAGTTAATTTATAGTGTTGTATTTGTTCTTTTAATAAATTGATTAGTCCGTGTTAGTGCTAATTTTGTTGGAGTAAAACATTTTTCTTTTTCACAAATTATCAAAAATCAAAATTTCGTGTTTATATTTATTTGTTACTTTATTAGCTGTTTGCGTATGATTCGTGGATGTCGATTTTTTTTATTTTTTATTAGGGCGTTTAATTAGAGGTGGCGATGTAAAAACAATTTTGCAACCTGGGAATAATCCGGGAATTTTGTCGTAAAACCGAGAAAAAAAATTAAAAATAGTCAAAAACGATATTTTTAATAAAAAAAAAAATCATTTAAAGCGAAAATGAATACATTTTTCGATGTACTTTACTTTAAATCAAAATTACGAAGTTCTGTTTTAGTTATATAAAATATGCTATGATGGTCAAACATTATCAACAGTAACAAAAAAATTATATTCTTCTTTTTGTACAATTCTAGTAATCAGGAAGTCGGGAGGATTTGGACTGGGAAAATCGGGAATAAACCGGAAATTTAAAAATTATATTTCAGTAGTCACCATGAGAAAGTTTCTGCTTGTTTTTTTTCGCCATCTATACTTTCGCTTCGTATAATATGCGACGCAACAGCTAAGCATCAACGTTTCTTGTTAGAATTAAATTCAATTTTCGCCATTAAAGTTGTATTTTCAAACACTTAGTGAGAGTCTCATGAGGTACACATTAAGAAGGGGTATTTAGAAAATAAAATCGATCTTTATCGATCGAATATAAAAATTGCAACAAAATTTCAATCTGTTGTAATTTTTTTTTTTTTTTTAAATAAACCGTATATTAAGAAAATAAGTGTATAAAGGTGTAGAGGACTGTGTGTGTATTGTAACTATGAACTCAAGCTAACAGTCTAGGATTAATGAAAGGATGAAAACGAAAAATAAAAATAAAAAAAAAAAAGAGTTGTGTGTGAGAGGTCCTTTGCAAAAGTGTACTTATAGATAAATTGTGGGTATTAGTCAGGATGATAAAGATCATAGTCCCAACTATTACCAAGAAAATTAAAGTATTTAATTGCTATATAACATTCTTAGTTAAATTAACTGTAATAATAAGAAAGGTAAAATACAGTAGCCGTAATGTACGAAAATAAAAGTTGTTGGGATAACGTTTGATTTAGTGCATACGTGAGAATTGTAATTCTATAACTATAATAAGCTACTAATATTTAAAATCAAAAAGAAATTAACGACTTGAATGAAACAAAACTTAATGGCTATCACTGAATTACAATTTATAAATAAATTAATTAAATAAATTAAATAAAATTAAATAAAATTACATTAAGTTAAATTAAGTTAGGATGAGTTGTGAAGAGAAAGCAGATAATCCTGAATAATAGGGTTTCGTAAATGTTTGGATTTAACAGAAATGATTTAATTACTCAGTTGAAACTTACGCCTCAAAGCCGCCTCAGCAAACTTAAGTAAGGGGTAGTGATTTGTTCTATTAATGGGGGGTGGGGTTAGTTTTTATAATATTGAACTTGGAACGTAAGTAACTAAACATGGGGCAATCAAAGAGAAAATGATCAACGTCATCAATAATATTAAGAGAACAGCAGGTACAGCCTGGGCTGCTGACAAGTCGGAACCTGTACAGGTAGGCATCAAACTTTCCATGCCCAGAAAGTACCTGAGCGCTATAGAAATTGATATTAATTTTACTCATCCTTAGCCTGTCTGAAATACTAGGGAGAAAATAATAGGTTTTCCTTCCAGTATGATCAGCAACCCATCTCCTCTGCCATTCAGCAATTATAGTCTGTAGAACTTGCTTTTTAAGTAATATAGAGGAGTTGTAATTAACAGTTTCAACCAAATTATTATTTATTAGGTTCAGAGATGTGAGCAATTTAACATCCTTGCGAATCCGATACTCGCTTGTGATAGCCCTGCTTGTAATGTATAAATCCATAGGAAATATACCAGTGATAACACAAGCTGCGGATGTAGATGTAGTTCTATAAAGAGATGCAATGTTGAGGAGAAACCTTCTCTGACAGCTATTGACATTTTTCAACACCTTATGATTAACGTAAGTAGCAGCTCCATAGCCAAATAAGGATTGAATTTTAAACCCTTGTATAAAACGATTCGTTCAGAGTAACGTAAACCCCAACAGTTATATTGCAGTCGACTGATACTGCTAAACAGAGAGTCGCATTTGGTTTTGATATATTTAAGGTGGGGCAGAAAAGTAAGTTTACTATCTATAAGAATTCCGAGGTATTTCAATAAATTTGTGTGTTGCAAGCCCTGATCAGAGAGAAATTATGGCAGTGGATTCGCGAAAGACTAACTGAAGCGTAAAAGTAATTTTGTGCAAAATATACGTGGGATTGAATTTTTTTGTAGTTTGGCATTCGAAACATATAGTCAAAAATGTTGATCTAATGTTTCGCTCTACAGATAGTTTTAATTTTAATAACATTGATTAATTAGACGCAGTTTTACGATTTTTACCGTTTATTCTACATGGTTATTAATTTAATTTACGTATTTTTAGAACACTCGTGATATCTCGAAGGCGGTAGACATTCTTAAAAAAGCGATCGAAAATAACAAGGTTAGTAACCGAAAATTGTTCGGTTCCATTTTATATTAAGCGTATAATTGAACTGTTCTAATGTGTAGCGTGTGTGTTTTTTTAATTCATTACCAAGATTATAAAAGCGCGTGTTTAAATTTGGTTTTTTTAAAGCGAATACTGAGTTAATTTTTTTACAGTTCGTTATGAACTTTGCGCTACGAAGATAGTCGAATGGAATAAATTTTTAACGTGCTCGGCTCGATATTTGATAAAAGGAAAAATAAATAGTGAAATAATGTTCTTTAAAATTACATAAAAGTCAACACTGCAAATCACTTCCGTACTTTGTAATAGGGGTAAATTTGTGGCTTTTGTTCTTTTTAAAGAAAAATTTTAAATTTTACGATTCATTTATGTTTTTTAATTAGAAATTTTTATCATAAAGACTTTTGGTCTTTTCATTCGGCGCTTCGTGTGTTTTTTAAAAATGAAACAGTTATTTTTTGTGTTAACTATTTGACCGATAAAAGAGATAAATATTTACCGGTTTTTGAATTCAAATGTTATACTTTCGCTGCCCAATTTCACTGTCAATTAAATAGTTTTGTTTTTTCTATTCATTTTTTATCGTTTCGTTAGTAGAAATTATCAAGCATTCATCATCGTCATTATCGTCATCCGTATTAAGCTTGTCGTTGTAGCTTAACCCATTGTCCTTTTCCATTTTTTCCTATCTTGTGTCATATTTTAAATTTTTTTATATGCTATTATTTACGTTTTCATTTTTGTTTGATCTATCCGTGTAATCCGAGGTTTTCCTTGCTTCCTCTTCTCTTCTAATTTTCCCTTAATTATTGTAGTCGTGAGAAGGTGTTATGATAACGTAGTATATGCTCCAAAAGTTGGTTTCTTCATTGTTGTATTCTTCTTTTTTTTTTTTAGCATTTTCCCGCTGAGGTGGGGTCTGCTTGATTTATGGCACGCTTCCAGCCAGAACGGTCAAATACTAGGGATGGGTCTACTCCCCGATTTGGCTGACATCAGACGCGACGGCATCCATACATCTTCTTTTCGGTCTACCGATTTTAATTTTTTTCTATTATAGTTGTAATATAACAATCAGCAGTACTGGGAAGCGATCTGATGTTAGGTCTTCAGTCTGTTCAACGTGAAGGTACGTGAGACAATTCTGAAGCAGGTTTCTCCGCATTGTCAATTGAATAAAAATAAGTGGAATGCGATAAAATGCGAGGGAAGTTAAATATTTGAGTTTCTGGTCATACTGTAAAAATTTCCAACTAGTTGGGCGAATAAAATGGAAATGGCGCGTAAATGTACACTGAGGAGAGGTACTCGTGGAGTGCTCTATGTTAATTGTGAAATGCTTGCTATGATTCGGTTTTTATCTGGTTTAAATACGGATGCGGCAAATATTCGTGCAGAATTACGTGAAGTTATAAATAACAAGTTATACTGATACAAACGGTAAGGCGGTCACCTTTTTACAGGAGCAGGACTTTTGAATTTAGCGGATTTGCTTAATTCTCAAATTTTATGCTTAGCATTATAGCCTTCTTCCATAATAAAGCGCTGTACGAGAGATTTAATGAATTGCTTGTTATGTGCAGGCTTAGGGGAGTGTTCAGGCGGAGAATAAGCAGCAGCGATATTTTCTGTTTTACTGTAACGACAGTTGCTTTCATCCATCTTCGTAAAAATCTGCTTCTTGGTAGAATTGGATATTATATCGCCACCATCTGGCTGTAAAATAGATATTGTAACCGCGGATCTTTGGCTAATCTCTCACTGTGAGATAAGATTCCGAGATTAGTATATCTATTTTATTATGATTACAAAATACTTAAGGACATTGGCATTCCAGGTAAGAATTCTGAGTGACCCAGCCATGTTTTTTGTTAGTGACTGTTTAGAATTGGTTTCTTTTTGGCATATTAGTAGTAGGTGTATTTTCGAAATTGTTAATTTTACTATCGAATCCTTAAAGCACCTCTTTACAATACAATTAAGAACGGGCTTGTAATATATATTACTGATACAGCTTTCCTTATGTATGCCTGATTTTTTGGATGTTCGGTCAAGCGTGATTCTCGCGCCTTTTTAAAATCATTGTTTATACTCGCAGCTGAAGTATATGATTTATTAATTTACACTTGTTTGTAGGACATTTTTCTATTGAGTTCTTTCTACTGTTGTAATTTTAGGTTTTTTAAACGAAATCATTTTTTTCTTTTTCTTCTTTTTTGCGTTCTTCATTTCCACCTGAGAGTAAAATTTCTTGCTGCTTTGTACTACTCGGTAATGATTAAATTTTTCACGATGTACTTTTTTAAAACTTAATTTAACATTTTATTATTAATTTAAATTTGTTTTGGGCGATCAGATTGTAATTTATTACAATTTTTCTCTTATTAGCCTTTTTTTATTTACTGTATATACCGTGTATAAACGGACATTTTATACGTTCAAACTGGTTGATAATGATTAAAATTGTTAATGTTCGTTTATTGATTTGTAGTTTGAAATGAGACTTTACCTCAGATTGATAAACACCTACATGAAGCAACCGGATGTAAATATCAGCTCAGTCATAGAAGTATTTAATAACGTTTTAAGTTTAGACGTATCGAACGAATGGAAGCTCATTTTTTCTCAGAGAAAATTGCAATTTTTGGAAGATTATTCTTGCAATTTCGACGAGTAAGTTTTAAAGAATGTTGAAATTTAAAAATAAAAATTCTATCATTAGTATAGTAATCTCTCTAGATAATTATAACTTACATTTACTTTTTTTTTAAAATCTCACTTTTACATCGCATTTTGAAAATTAATAAACAATTTTTACATTATATTTATTTTGCTCGCTGGAAAACAAATATATATATATAAATAGTCACATTGTTTAAACAAAAAAGAAAGAAAAAAAACAAACTATTATTACAAAAGAAAATGTGAAATAAATGCAAGTTAAAAATCAAAAGCTCTTTGAATTACCTTTGGTTTGTATTTTATTAATAATTCTTAATTCTTCTTTAATCGTTTATTTCGGTAGAGGTGTTTACAACAGAGTTGGACATTTTATAATTACGATTATAAAGGTACACACGTGTGAACTGCAGTTCGGCGTAATCGATTAATTTTGGTAAATAATTACGAAAATAATAATTGCGATTAATTTGTAATCGATTATAATTTACTAAGCATAATTAATAATAATTATAATACATAATGTCGAAGTAATTCATTAAACACATATTATTGAAATATTAAAACTATTATCCGTATATTTAAATATTAAGGTCACTCTGTATTCATTTTATAATCGTCCGTCCTAATTACATGGAATCTTGATGAAAAGTAATTCGATATCTTTAACAAACTCCGTTACTTCACTGTTTATAATTATTATTAATTACGCTTAATAAAGTATAATCGATTAGTACACAATTGCAGTCGCAGTTGCAAGGAGCTTTTTTGTAAGTAAATACCGAAAGTAATTGACAAAATGTTCAAATCCGGTGTACAGTTCATTTAGTAGAGATTAAAACAGTAAATAATTATGTTCATCGTCAAAAAAATTATACCTAACCCCGCATATTCAAAATAATTTTGTAAATTGTCGGAAAACTTTCTTTGCTTTTTTTTTTTTTTTTTTTTTTCTGTAGCGCGTCATCCAGGGAAAAAGGAAGAAGTGAAAGAACCGGCAGTTAAATATCGATGTGGTCAGTGACATGTAAAGGGACCATTAGCTGGAATGACGGATGGAGAGCGGAAAGACAATATAAGATGCGTAATAAAAATAGTAAAGAGCTTGAGTTTAGCAGATGAGAATACAATAACACTCGACAGAGAGGAATAACATTTAAAGAAGATATAACCAGCATTGCTTCATTCAGGTGAAGAGGAAAATTTAAAGGAGAAACAAAGGAAAACGAAACTGAGAAGAAGGCAGAAGAGAATAATTAAAACGCAAACGAATAAATAGAAATGATAGCAGAACGTGCAAATGAAGGAAACAAGGAACCAGAAAACAGAAGATCAGGTTGAATAGATAAATAAAAGAACGGGGTGTTCATTACGCGAGGAGGAAAGTAAATATTTGATACCAGAATCTAGAGCGTTTTTTTTTTTTTTTTTTTTTAAAGGAGCAAGAGCAACTCGAACTAAAGAATTCGCCATCTTATTACTCTCAATGGTCATGTGGCTGGAAACTTACAGCAAAGCAATATAGATAGAGTAATAAAATGAAGAAAAAAAATGCATGGCAGCCTATACGAAGAATGATAAAATTGGATGAACGATTAAGAAGAGGGGAGCAATAAGGGTGGTACTCATGGAGTCAGAAATGATTAATTGGAATAGAGACGATTAGAGGAACGAAAATAATGGAACATAGGATAGTTATATTAATTCGTTTATAAAAATAGAACAGAAAGAAGGAATATAAAATGATTCCGATAAGGGTTAACATTTGGAAGGACAAAAGAAGTCCATCGCACCAGAAATATTTACGCGCGGGAAAAATTTGGAATTGGTAGCGCTTTAGAATTGCTGTTTAATCACTGTCCGAGAAAAAAGGCATTTGGAAGGTGAAAGCAGAAAAAAGTATTTTGGGAAGATGGCAGAGATGAAAGATTATTATATAAGATTGCATAAGGCGAAAATAGACGATGTCATCGAGTGCCTTTAAATATCAAAAGAAAAAAGGAAAAAAACGCAAAAAAATACTTTAATGACTAGCATTTAATTGAAGCTCATTTTAAATTGAGTTTTTTTCTGTGTTATTAAAATTCTGTAAACATCTTTGTTGCACGGTTTGTCAACTTTAAGTAGATATAGTTGTTTTTTTTGTGTGAGATGTATCGTTCGACAACGTAAGATCACTAAAAACTGTTTAAAAAAACGGTTTAATTGTGAAATTTTTTGACTTATTTGTTTTACAATATATCTTTAATGATAAGTTTAGATTGAAATTTCCTGACAAAATGTGGTGATATACTGTAAAATTTCGACGAAGTTGCAGTGAAAAGTAATTTTTGGGTTACTGGTTTATTTTCGATTGATATTACTTTATCATCTACTGCTTGTAAAATGTAATTTACACTTGAAAATATGTTTACAGCATTTGTCAAGCTTATAAAGAATACTGCAAATACGAAGCTAACAACAGTCAGAACAAAAAAACTGCTGATAAAGCCAAAGAGTAAGCATTCTCTGTGATATTAAAAATTAAACGTTTACGTAAACAGAAATTTTCACGTCTTGTGTCACCTATTGCTTGTATATAAGTATTTTATAAGCGTACTATTAATAACTGTATATTACTGCGAGGAAAAAGGTTCGACTTTGGTTTAAAATTAACTTCTATGAGAAAGTGTTAAAACTTCCTTATCTTAAATAATAGGTTTTTGAGGTTTAGTTGTTATTTGTGAACGTACGTTAAACTGTTCATTGCGTACTGTGAGAAATAATCCCCTTATGTTTTATGTATATATTAATGACTCATTCTTACGCCGCGGTCGGGGCTAATCAGAAAATCCTGCATCGAAATCTATTTAAGAGTTTATTTTGCGTTTTATAATAGAGTAATTAAAATAATAATAGCACCAAAGTCGATAGTTTTGTATGTTTAAATTTCCTGAGATCCGGCGCAGAATTGAAATGGGGGGAGGGGGGCTCACTTTAAGTAAGTGTAATCGGATTGAAGTGTTCATGTGGTAAGGAGAATAAACGAGGATTTACAGTAATTTTTACTAACCGGAAATCTAATCGAAAAGAACTTTGGAAATTCCGAAACGAAAATAATAAAATCCGAAAGTTTGATCCGGAGTGTTGGCATGGTGTCATGAACTAAATAAATAGAAAGATTTCGTAGACCTTAATTCAGGAGGGTAAGGAAAATGGTTAAAAGAAGAAAAATCCTATATACACAATAAATGGATATTTGATTCCAAATAAACTTTTTTGTTTACAGAGAGAGAGCATGGTACATTTAAATTTAACTTAGGGCTTATATAATTATATTAGATTGAAATCTCATAATTATGCAGTAAAAATAAAAAAAAAAAACAAAAAAAAAAAAACGAAACAGCGAATATATTGGATTGCTGTAAAATTTACTTTTTACCAGATTTTTAAAGCAAAATAACATTTACTCTAAACTTGTGTAAATTTACAACCGTGTTAATATTTTCTGTAAAACCCATTTAATCATGTCTGATGTGGGTTTTATCGAAAATATTAACACGGGTTTGTATCGATGAATCACGAAAGATTTTGCTGCATTAGTATTACTAATTTTGCGAAGGTGGAAGTTATTGTAATTATTACGAAAATCGAAATTGAACATTTTATGATGTGTTTTTAAGTGCGAGGAATCTAAGAAACTGTTTTTAAATGAATGCCTGCCTCTCTGTATGTGTTCACGTGGGCTGTAGATAGAATTTTGTTGCACGCTTATGTTTGAACAAATATGTTATTTACTTCCGGTTTATCTCATTCGATATGTGCTGATGTTGGGAAATCGTGAAAAATAAATTTTGACCAAATATGGGTCGGTTTTTTTTTTTTTTTATAGTTAGAAGTGAATTACCATACGCAATTAAGTACGATGCCAACAGATATATGTCGGAATTTGTTTTTTTTTTTTCCGAATGAGCGCTTCAAAATTCTATTTTATAAAGTATACGAGTAATTTTATTCTTTAATTTGGCAATAATAGCGAAATTTTACGATCAAATGATTGAACGAAGTTCAGTTTCTGGATGATACCAACTTGTGAAAATGAAAATTCATTTTTATTTTGTATCTGCAATTCTAAAATACTTTTTTTTTTTAAAAAAAAAAAAAAAAAAAAATTGAAAAGATATTTCTGTTTGCTTATTTTACGGAATTAGAGTAAATCTTTTTTGTGACCTTTGAATTCAATTTTTTTAAAAACGTCAATTTCAAAATAAAAATTTTCCGGAGATGTTACACACTACGTTTGCATTCTGCCTGCCGTTTCATTGCGTATATTTAAGTAAAAGTTAAGTGTAAAGATGATCCACGCTAATTCATCATGATTGACTTTTGTTTACTTTAGTACGAGGTACGCCTAGAAAGTATTATAACTCGGGGTTCAATTAAGACCTTCGAGTGTACCTTCAGAGTATTTCCCTTAATGGTCTATAATACCCGCTGTCAGCATTTCTCCCATTTTTGGAAGCACTCCTGTAACGTATATTTTTCGGTATAGCCATCCAGTTTACTCGTCGCATTTTGTTTCATCTTCTTTAAATCGTTGAATCTTTTTTTTTTCCTTTCAACGAACTTTTCAGCTTAGAGAAGAACCGGAAGTCACACGGAGCAATGTCTGGACTGTAGTAGTGCCTATCTAACCTGTACGTGCTCCGCGTTTAGTCATATAATCTTGGAACAAGATGCGACGAGTGAGCCGGCATCATGATGGAGCATCCAATTGGCGCTTTTCCAAAACTTCGGTCGCTTTCTTCTTATGGCGTTTCGTGACCATTTCAAAACTGCAAGATTACATTCTTTATTGACAGCTTGATTTTTTGTGGCATACTTACGGTTCACGATTTGCTTAAGAAGGATGATGATTTGAGGATTAATATATTTTATAACAATTAGAGTGTCCTTTGTCCTTGTTTATATTTATCGAATGAGGAATAATATTAGAATCTGCGTTATTTACTACGGAAAGACATGGGGGTTCTCTGTTGTTTTAAATTGTTGACCTTTAATTATTATTATTGAAATGCTAACATCCTTTCTCCAAATGTCGAAAAAAGAAAGATAGGCGTAATTATTTCATTACAGAAATTAACAAAAGAAAGAGGAGCGAATTTTAAATGTAAGTGTACATTTATAATTCCAAAAAGGAGATCACGAGGCATAATTCCTGAACTCACCGAGGAAATTTTCGAACCTCGCTAGAGTATTTTTAACTAAGTAAACACAATGTACGATTTAATATAGTTAATTCAATTATGAACCATTTATTCTTACACGTTTTGAAAAATTCGTTATATTCTTCGTGTATTTTTGTCATAAATAGTAAAATATATACGCGCTGCAGTTTTACGCAAAGATAAAAAATAAATTTATTAATTTACCTGAAAATATCTTATTTTTTTTTCTTCTTTATTATTATTTATGCGTACAAGACATTCATCGAAATCCACATAACGATTTTCAAGATATTACGAGTATATATTTTTTTTATAAAAAATATTCTTCCACAACCAATAATGCTTACATATTGAAAACTATGTACGTTTTATAAATTTCGTGTTCTTATAGTTCGAAATGGGCACGGGAGATTAATTGGTCAAGATTTTAGCACATATTACTAGAATTTGTGTAGACAATGTCATCGTATAGTGTTATCTAATAAACTAGAGTACCGTAAGAAAAAATTAAAGACATTATGTAAATCAGAATTGAATCGCCGTTCTCAAAAATGATTGCTTTTCGTTCGGCTCATATCCTCTTATATACAGATTTTAAGTTACACTTCCGTCCGCTGAATATGATTAATGATTACAAATTAAAAACTACTTTGATGTAAAATCGATCGTGCGTTGTTATCATTTTCTTATAGAGACACACCGCCGACTAGTGCCGCATGTGCTTCGAGTACGGTTGCCGCTGATGCTTCCGCAACTACCAATAGCAACAGTACAGTGGATGCGCCGAGTCGAATGCAGACACCGACGATGCATCAACCACCTCCTCCCCCACCGCCGCCGCCGCATCACGCCACTCCGTATGCCTATCCTCCACAGCATGCCGCGGCCCCCTATCAGGCTAATCAGATGTATTCACCGCAGTCTACTTACGGTGCTCCCCCTCCTAATGCTTACACGCAGATGTACAATTCTGATCCGAATTACAATTACGCCGCTTACTACAACAACAGTTGGCAGGCCACGTACAATCAGTACAATACCACATGGCCAAACAATAATCCCGCTTATCATAATTATTCTTATTACAAATAATGCATATATATATATATATATTTTTATATATATATATATATTACGTATATGCAATTTTTTTTCTACTATTGTTTACTTATTTATTAATTGTATAACGAACCGTTTTTATCTGAACCTCAGATTTTCTACTGTTTTTTCGTTACTTTTGCGAATGATTAAAAGTAGATGAAGCTAAGTTTTTGAATGAGCTAGATTGATCTTTTGTAAATTCTGTTTCTATAAAAAAATATATGTAGTAATTTATTTTGCCTTTTTTCTTTATTTTTTTATTTTTTTTCTGGCAACTCACATGGACCTCTATATATCACTTAAAATTATTGTAAGGCTCGTTTGAAAAGGTAGTATATATAATTAGTTTTTAAAAGTGTTTATCGGTAGTAGGTTTAAATGCATTATGAGCTTATAAGCGCGTGTACGATCGGTGGCGCGATAGTGTCCTTGATGTTAGTTGCATCGATAACTGTTCGTCATGATTTCACACACGCTGAATACGTTAAACCGAATATTGGGCGAAAAGTACAGTTTATTATGTTTTTGAATTTTGTCGAAATCTGATATTAACGATTTTGGACTTTAAATATTTCGCGCCACCCTATTGTTACGAATAATGTTACGGAGTCGACGTTTGACATGATTATATTTCGAAAGTAAGAGAAACTTTTATTTAGTATCCGAAGTTGGTGATATTTAGTTTTTTGTAAACGTTACTCCGCGTAAATATTTGTTCCGATAGGTGTGAGAGGTCGGAAAAAAAAGGTAAATCTTGCCAGCGCATACTCTTGAGGTCCAGTAGTTACAATTTAATACGGTTTCACAAAGTATTCTTATCTTATATCTTTGTAGTGACAAAAGGAAATAACCTGCCCGCACGCAAAATACGTTCAAATTATACACGAAGGTCATTCAAAAAGCAAAATTTGCGCTCGCAAAAATCAACACAATCTAACTATTGTAAAACAAAATACGTCAGTGTACGCGGCGAAAAAGTTTCCGGTGGAAAAATTGATACAGACTTTCAAATCGTGGAAAATATTTCGTTGAACGCTTAAATCGTTTAAAATAATCATCTCTGTTTAGGCGTTTTTTTTGTATTGGCGTTTCTTGCGACCTGCATGAATGTGTCCTTTTCGACTTGTGTCGGTTTTTCGGTTAAAATTGCTTTTGACTTTCCGACATTCCACGTTACTCCTTTCACTCTCGATTAAAAGACGGTCTAGACATGTCTGTCGAAGGAGGCGAGGCCAAAAGGTTGCGTACGAACAGCGTCGAAAAAGTAGGCACATTGTCCGGAGCAATAAGAACGGCAGTTCAATTTGGTTACGCTTTGAATTCTCTGCAGTGAGCATTCCTCATCGTACTCGTAACGTTTTAAAATTAGAACTTACCGAATGGCCGGTTACAACTTTTTGCGTTAAAAAGACGTCAAAAGCAATAAGCATAATTTTCACGCATAGTTTCCGAAATTTCAGTTATTTTGCTTTGCGGAATTTTTAGGCAGTTTGTCGTTTGGTTTTAAGGCCGCAGGCGAAACACCGTGTCCGTTGACGGTAATAATTTTGCAACTGGTCCTTTTTTCTCCTTCAAAATTCTCCAGCCCATAGTGCGTAAAACAATATCTGTATGAATGATGCGATTTACCGAGCGCATTCCGCTTAGTATTGCCGATAATTACCTTCGATTTTTTTTTTATGCAAAAAGCGCTACTCGCAACTTAACGAAAATTTTGCCCCAGAACACTGTGTATATCTTTCTTTTGCACGTTTTATTTTGGTTCAATTCGTTGTTCCGACCGTCTCCCGATTTCAGGAGTATACAGGTATTTTCTCACCTTCATTCTAAAACTAGATTAAAAATTGAAGAGCGGTATGATTTGTTTTTGGAATTTTTTAGGCCGCTGTTCGGCAATCAATATATACATACTCCGTGTGTGCGTGTGTGTGTGTGTGAATGAAGATAATAGGAATGCCAGTAAAGTGTTTTTCTTCCCGTTCTCGAGCAATATTTGCAACACTGTTTCCGTAGATCACTTTCAATAGCGGCCTAAACAGACTAATTTTTCGCACTTTTCTCCATTAAACGACGTTTTCTTCGCGCCTTGTTGATTTTAGTCGAAGTGGGCGTACTTATTGAATCGTTTTCACATATTATTGCTGATGTCGCGTGTGTATTTGTTTTATAAAGAAAATTCTGCAGTTGAAAAAATGTTTAAATTTGAAATAGAACGAGCTATTGATTGCTTTTGTTTTGGAATTTGAACACGTATTGTATATCATTTGTTTTTTTCTCACTCCGCTGAATTAAATTAAACAAAGCCGGTGAAAGTAATTTTGCAAATTCGAAAACATCAAAAATTGTCTCAATCCGCTCGGTATTCGGTTTTGCATTTAATACTGCCATATTTGTTTTGTCGCTGAAAACAATTTTGAATTAAATATGCGACGTTTAGAAGTGACAAATAGTTTACTTAGATGTTCTTTAAAATCACTTGTAAAAACAGCATCGCGAGTTATAATTAAATGTAAAAAAAAAAAAAATCGCACGTTGGCATTGTATTATTTGGACATTAATATCGATGGCTAACAATAACAAAGTAATTTCACCTTTGTATTATTTACGAAAAAAATTACTTTCACAATTGTATACAAGTACACGTGTTTCCTTCGCTCGTTCTCTACCAGTACATGTACTTATAATAATGTTTCCGATGTCTAGAGCGACCTTCAACATAAAATTTCGGGTTATTACGCAACTGCCGAGTTCAATGAAAACAATGAAAATACATAGCAAGCACGGTCAATTGCATTCATTTGGTGAGTAGTAAACATTAAATTAACGATATACGGATTATCGCGTATTTTTTCATTTATTTTTATTTTTTAAAATAAATTCATACAAAAATAATGATAAATACGCATAAATATATATATATAAAATTAAGACGAATTATGTGAATGTTAAAAATTCTCTGTATATATTTTACTTCGTGTATTAACTTGTCGGAGGAATGTTTCTAATCTGTCGAATGGCCGCAACTAATTTTGGAGGACAAGTTGTGCATTTGGATTGATAATCTTCCGTTGGTAAACGAAGTAAGAATATAACGGATTTTAGCGTTTCAGTTAAACCGACGCCTAATTCTTCCAGTACATTTCCGAGATAATCTAAAGCAACGTATAATAACGTTAAGATATACTATCTTAAGTATATTTAATGTATAAATCTTATCAGTTATCTTTCGCTTACGGAAACGATGCAAAATATATGATATAAGAAAATAATATACCTGTGCTACGCGTTAATAGAAAAATACGAGTGTTTAATAAAATGTTTTGATTGCATCAGGTTGTTTTATTATTTTTAACAACATAGTTCAAGAAAAGTCGAGCGATCATTTTATTTTTTTTTTACAGATTTTCATAAACAAGAGAGAGCTATAGAATACGTAGTATAATTAAACCGGTTTGTTAGATTTTGATAAATCAAAAACGGATTAGTGATGTCACAAGATCAGGAGAAAATCCACGTGGCAAAACAAAGGAAAAACATGATTCAAAATAAAAATGTCGGAACACTGCTAGTTTAAACGACAAAACAAAAGTGTATATCTGTTACAGTTTTAATTGTTACTTTATCTGAGACATTTCTTATTCAGCCACTGAATTGACCAGTGGTAAAAATTATTTTCACACGAGTATCTCACCTCAGATAACAATTGAAACGTTTAGTTCCTTTCGTCTACGGATTCCATTATACGGTCCCGCATTTGTCGTGAGCGTATAATTTACTATATCTTTTTATTATTATTTTTATTAGTTTTATTTTTCACAAATAAACAGTTGGACTTTAAGTTTTATATTAAAGAAAATTTCCTACGTCGATTTTTCTTTATCAACTGGTCGCTGAAAAGGCACACAACAATTAGTCGATGATATATGGGAAAACATAAATGTACAACGATTAATACAAATAAAATTGAATTCTACGTGTCGCTGTTGTCGGTGGCGATGCAAGGTTGGTGGAATTATATAAATTGATAATAAAAAAAAAATGATATTTTAGTCGCGATTTTGCGATACCGTATTTGAAAAATGTTAAACAGTGAAGTAACCAAAAGAACAAAGTGACCCTGTTTTTTTGTTGTTTTTTTTTTTGCATTCCCCTTCTCTTTTGAGGGTACGCCAACGATGAATCAAGGAATTAAAAAATAGCTTAAAAAGAACTTAGCATATCAGATTTTAATCTAGGGCAAGATACACAGCATGAAAGAAGCTAGAACAGGAATAACCGAAAAGGGAAGGAACGAGAGAACATAAGAGCTGCAGGTTTATACTTAAATGAAGAGAGAGAGAAAAAAAACAACGAAATATTGATTCGAAAAGGGGAAAAAAATTCAACTGTCTTGCGACAAAAACGACCCTTCTTCCAACCCCGCCACAGATTCAACCATATTCGAAAATGATGGTGCACATTTCGCTCAATGTTAACGTATGACGGTACATATTAGCCCGCCACACACGAACGGTCTTGTCCGTGGACTTACGTGTAGGTTTCAGAAAATGCAGGAAATGTCTTAACGTTAAATGTAATGCTAGACGTCAGACTTGGCCTGTCGCGATATCTGTACGGTTAAACTGGCGGACTTGCCTCTGGCGTGAATTAAAACACCACGGTTTTGTTCGCGGACTTGTGCGCAGGTTTACTCAACGATTACGCTAGAGGTTTCATCACGTCTTTCTTGAGACTTTAAAACTGTTCTCTTTCTCTCTTTTTTTTTTTTTTTTTTTTTACAATTTCAGTACGATTATTATTATCAATTTAACTTTTATTTTTTTGTATCTAGAATTAATCAATTCCATTAATATTTTTACAAAATCCCCGTCGAATATTGCAAATCCGCGTAACATCTTTCTGTAGCTACGAACGTTAACGTAGCTATCAAACGTTCCTCTGCTGACATGGTTTCTCTTATAACTGTATGTTTCTTTGTTAAATCATTTATTAGTAAAGATATGATCAAACGTACTTACATCTATCCTTAAATATTTTCTAAAATCATGAGGATCATCATTTTCCCAGAGTTCTTTTAATAAAGGCAAATTATCTATAATTGGTGCTTTTTACTCAACCAATAATATTTGATCCACTTTGTATATTTTTGAGCTACATTATTTTGGGTATTGAGCATATAAATCATAGCATAAGACAAAGCACGTTTTTTGTTTTTTAGTGGGCACAAAAAAAATTACCTTTTTATACAACGCGAAAATCACAAATCTATTGTTGTTTCAAAACAAAAAACAAGACGATTGTAATTATAAGAGGTGGTAAAAAAATCAAAATAATTATTCTTGTGAGGTACGAATAAATAAAAACAAAGGAAGAGAAATATACTGAATTAGTAAGAATTACAATAAGAAACAAAACACATTTTTGGAGATAATTGTGGTTATTATGAATTATTTTTATTTCAAACAAAATTTCCAAGTTTGTATTTTCAAATAAATTTTGTTCAACGAAAATCTGTTCGATATAGTTTTCGATTTATTAAAGAAACAAACTGGTTATTCCGGGCTACCACCTTGCAGATAATTTTTTAATTATAAATAACGTAGACTTCGTAATCTCGTAGTATTATATAGTTCTCCTTCTAAAAATCGAAACCCCCTCTATCTATCAAAATTAAAGTTGGCTACGAGCCTAAGAATACGGATTACTCTGTAGCATAAAAAATATGTGATGAAAAATGGTATAGAACGGAAGAAAAATGAACGCATTATCAGAACATTGTCAAATGAGTATTTTTGACGATGCTTATTCACGCAGTAATAATTTCGTAATAGATTTCCAATTTTCCGCCATTATTAGAAAATAACGCGGAATATCAGCAGGATGCCCCCCCACCCTCTTTTTCTAAATACATTCATTCATTTTTCCCGGATTTACAGATTTTTTCGGCCTTTTCGTCGATGTTGAAAAAATAATAGTCACGCGGGGGGGAAAAAAACGCACATAATTTCCAAATATTTTATAATATGTTTCTCATTACACACCCTTCAATACGGTTTAATTCTGAAGATAAAATCTGTAACCGCTTAAAATTTTTATTTCTCGTTAAAAAATGAATAAAATTCGCTATCAGTCCAATCACCGGTTTTTTCAATTACCAGCAAAATCCGGTGAGATTTTTTCTTATCTGTACAGAGTAAATGTGCATCATATATTAAAGTTTTGCAATCATTTTTAATACTTTCAAGCGCTACACATTATACATCATGCAGATAATTCCCTTACTTTCCTCTGAAAAATGAAATTCTCCGATTTTTTCTGGGTTTTCAAAAATTGGCCACTTTGATCGTAAAAATTAAAAAATGTTATGTATAGTTCAAAGATTATAAAAAGTAGAATCACGAGATTAACTAAGTTGATGGAAGTAGAGATCGTAAGAAATAATAAAATTCGGTGTTGCCTCTTAACCGTCACTGGTAAAAGGGCCGCCCTTTAGCCTGCTCTCACTTTTATTTATGTAATACGAATGAAATCATAAAAATATTGTGTATGCTCTTACTCATGCTGGGTTGCTACCGCGAAGAGGCCAATAATCAAATAAAAAGTAATATCAAAACTGAATCACCGTACTTCCCGCAAATGATCAGTTCATATGAGAAATATTTGTATGACTGTAATCGAGAACTTCTTTTATAATTTTCAATAATTGGACTTTATTGAAAGGTGCATCGCGTACAACGTAAATTGCCTTCCCTCAATTATAAGGCGGTGATGAATATTATTAAACTATTGATTTAGGAAGAGCAGTGTTTGAGCAGGTCAATGTAACGTGATGCTGTGTGAAGTCATAATACAGATAGCATCATTTTGACTTAAATTAGTAGCTGCAAATTAAATTGATTTTTTTTACTTCCGATTTTAATACGATATTAAAAATATAGTACCTATGTCGATGGCTAATTGTTTCGAGGCAACAGTACTCAGTTCTCGAATAGATAAAATCTGTTCGCAATATGCATTGCAAACACCACGTGCTATAGTAGATAGGAATGTATTTACGTAACCGCCAGTACCATCATGATCTGCTGCACTGGAACTGCAGTAATATTCTGGCTCTGTTTCGTTTAGTGCCCGAACGAGTAATGTATTTTCTTGCATTAAAAAAGGCTCTAAATGTTGCGGTAAGGTAATTAGATATTCTCCAATCTGCATATAAGAATAAAAAGTATACATTCAGTATTAAATAAATTTAAAAAGGTTACTGAGAAAAGATTACAGTAAATGGATACATATACATATATACAATTAATGACGTCGTTCTTAGCCCTCACTACTTTTTTGTCGCAAAAATATGTCCCAAAATGTGACATTAAATAAAGACTTATTTTTTTTTGTCGCGCAGCCGGAGAGAATGACGTAAATTATCCTCGTTCTATACGAAGTACAGAAGTGATAGAGCTGGATTTGCGGGGATGCTCCCAGACGGGCTCAAGGGGCAGAGTCCCTTGCGAGGCACGGAGAGCCGTTTATAAATATACATATATATATATATATATACACGCGCGCGGATACTGAAAAGATAATTTCAATAAGAATTACAAGACTGTTAAAATTACAAAACCTGATTTTCTGTTTTCTTCTTTTTCTTTGTTCTACCGATATTAAATTATAAACAGCGCCAAACATCGTAATTTCAGAAGCAATATAGTGTTAAAATAATTGCCGAAGTTCGACTTCCCCCAAGGAAAAAGATGTCCTGAAGTCATAATTTGCTATGAAAATATTTTAGAAAAAAAGAAATTTATTTACAGTAAATTAATTACACAATATTACTAAATAATATTTATTAATATTAACTCGTACCAAAATTAAGAACACAATAGTTTGGTGTGCTACAGAGCGTAACATGTTGAGACTATTACTTATGCTTAAAGTTTTTGGTTACGTAATTGGTTAAATTGACAGCAAAAAAAAAGAAAAGAAAAAAACTTTATATAAGCAACTTCGCAGAAAGACTCGGATGACTAGAGAATGAATACTACTGTGTTAGTTAGTAAAATGTGTTTGATATGCTTTTGTTTATAAAATTCTTTATAATTACAACGAAGATTTCATTCCAGTCACTTTTATTAAAAACAACAGATAAATCGGAGAAAAATAACAACTTACAAATAGAAAAATAAGTAAAATGAGAGTATACACTTTTCTCTCTTTAATGCTTAGCAAACGAGAAGTACGGAAGCCAATCCATGAAACTCGTCAATAAATTCGTGTAAAAAATATTATGACTTAATACTCAGTAAAGTAAATATGTGACGACCTGTTTTATTAAAAGGAACCTACCTACCTATCGTCCGAAAACAAGCTTTCATGAAAACAGCTGTTTAACAAAACAATGGCATTCGGTAGTGAAACGCTCGCGTCTTGTCACGATGGCCGCTTTCCACTTCTGCACACCTACCAACCATCTTCATTATGCAGTTTTGTTTTTACAGAGAATATTATTATAGTTTAAACGAGCGAATTTTTTAAACCGTTAAAAAGACATAGCCTTTACTTCATTGTCTGTTTATTTTCGATTGGTAATGTTTTGAATTTGTTTTACCGGCTTTAAATCGTAAATATTGATTAATTATCGTGATGAAGCTGCTTTGAAAAATCTGTTTAGAGGAATATTTTTTCAAGTTTTCGTGTTCCTTTTTTTAGAAAAGTAAATATTAAACCTAGAAACCTAGGAGTTGTTTCGTTGAAAAGAACGTACTTTTTTTTATAGAGATCGCCAAAAAGGTAAAAATCGATTTTTTGGATAGGTCCTTTTTAATGCATCGGGTCACATATACTTATTTTTTTTGGGGGGGGGGGGGCTCCCCATACTTAATTTAAGTCTAGAAAGAATGCACATCCACACCAACACATTATATATATATGAACTCGGCCATTTTAGTCTCGAAAGGGTCTGTGCCCTTGACCCTTCTTGCTTACGTTTCTGTTTCTTTCTCTTCTATACTTTGTATAAAATGATCAAAATTTACAACGTAATTATAAATCGGTCCATACGAATATAATAACATAATCACAAAAATCCTATAAAATATAACAAATGTTACATAAAATTGGGACATTTTTGCTAATGGGGGTAGCCTAATAATTACGTTGTAATTAATATTGATCAGAAAATGTTCAAATTTCTACTGTGAATAGTTAATGAATTATATATTCACCCTACTTTGGCTATTAATCGATAGGTGACGTTGTATTTCTATATGAAGCGCAGTCTGTTACCACAGGACATCCTATGTACGTTTCTCAAAGAAAAAAAAAATAAAGTTAAAACCACTAATTACAAGGAAAGGTGTGAGGCCTATCCTCACTGGCGCCCGGAACGGGAAAAATAAATAATACAGATTCGTTTTAGTGGCTCCGAAAAATATGAGGACCGGTGTGACAGGTCGTTTCAGCGGCTTCCCGGAACAGGAGTCCGATAAGTAGAGGATTTGTTACAATATATACAAGGTGTATGCATAATAAAGAGAACACATAATTTTCAAGGGAAACTCACTTTTTGTTTATTCAAAATATTGGTCATCGGCTTTTACACACTTCGCTCATCTTTTAGGTAAGTCATGAATACCATGACAGAAAAACTGTTTGTCTTCTGCGGCAAAACCATTCGTCGAGCCATTTTCCAACTTCTTCGAAATTTCTGAAGTGCTGCTCTGCAAGCGCGTGCCCCATTGATTCGAAGAGGTGATAGTCAGATGGCGCCACGTCAGGAGAGTACGGCGGGTGCAGAAGGATTTCCCATCCATGCGATTTTAAGGTGTCTTTCACAGGTTTTGTATTGTGAGACGGCGCATTGTCGTGTAACAAAATCACTTTGTCATGTCTTGTGGCCCCATGGTCTTCTTGCCGAAGCGATTTGGCCTTAGTGTGGAAGGACCGGCTTCGCCGGGTGACAGCCATGATTTTATCCGCTTCGAGTTTTCAAAATAAACCCATTTTTCGTCACTAGTAACAATTCGGCGCAGAAATGATTTTCTTTCGTGACGTTAAAGCAGCATTTCACAAGTGACTTTGAGATTTTCCATTTGCCGTTTATTCAAATCGTGTGGGACCCATTTACCGAGTTTATGGATCTTCTCCATTGTTCGTAAACGCCTGCTGATTGTTTCTTGTGACACATTTAATGCTTTTGCCAATTGCTCTTGAATTTAAGTTCAGTCATCATCCAGTAACGCCTGCAATTGCTCGTCTTCGCACTTTTGTGGTCTACCAGAACGCGCACTGTCTTTCACACTGAAATCACCACTTTTAAATTGTCGAAGCTATGTTTTTTTAATCGATGGAGCGTGTTCAGCATATGTTTCCACCAGCAAACGAAGACTTTCCACAGCCTTTTTTTTTTTTTTTGATTAAATAAGAAATGCAATGCATGCCGCAAATGTTCTCTTTCAGGCACAAACGTCGACATTATTACTGAACGATACAACACAGACGCGATTGTTTGGCGAACTGAACTTGTGTATGTTTGTAGGCTAACGTCAGACGAACAAACTAGCATAGTGTCAAATTCATATGCAGTGTACTGTTCGGTAGCACCATCTCTTGGTGAAACCGGAAAAGGCTTATGCATACACCTGGTACATATATACACAAACATGTATATCTCTTCATTTCATTGTAGATTGACTTGCTGTAGGTTGAACTAGCCATCAATGAACTTGCCGGCCGACCAAATGGCCGTCTGCCGAAGATATCTCGAAAACCCTTTTAAACTAGTTCCGAAGTTTTTGAATTTTATTTGATTATTTTGTGTATTAAAAATCGTTTTATTAGCATTTTGTATATTATTTGCGTATGAAGTTCTAAAAATGACAGTGCCAGCAATGTCAGTTTATTTTCAGTTAATGCATTTATTACAGCAGTGCTAACTATTAAATAGGTTATTACAAATTTACTGTGAATGAATTGTTGAGCACCGAGTTAATGTAAGGTGGCGCAGAAGGATGGCAAGGTGGGGGTAATGAACGTTTCGAGAAAAAAACGATTTTAAAATTTCATGGTTGTAGCTTATTTTTTTATTCAAATAAAGCTAATTTTCCCCTTAGTTTTAGATTTGAGACTTCTAAATACATAATTTATTAACCAATTACTTATTATTTCATATATTTAAAGAGTAAAAACAATCCTTGTTTATGAATTTAAAGGAAACCATAGAAATTTTAAAAGTGACATTCCTCTTTATGAAAAGAATATTTTAATTTAAAACATTATGTTACGGTAATCCTGAAGACGTTGATTTTATGTCATTTTTTGTGCACTTTACTTTTGCAGTTGTTAAGATCATTTTTAGAAGCTTTCATAGTGCATAACTTTTTTTTAAAAATACAAAATTTGTATCACAATTTCGGAAAAAGAATACGTTCTCACCAAAGCCGGGGGAGGGGGGATCTGGTTTTTCTTTTTGTTTTCTTACTTATATTGGTTTGGTTCGCCTCTAAAATCAGTTTACAGTTGCCATTCGATGCGTGTTGATGTAAAATTGTAACTATTAAATGTTTAATAAATATGGTAAGTTTTTTTTTTTTTTTTTTTTTTAGTAATTGAAGGAAGCATGAAATTTTTTTAATAATTATTTCGCACATATTAATCATAAAGTTAAACACAGTATTAATCAACACACGTGTTGACGAAGAGTATGCTCAATTGTGAAAAAAATAGTTTTTTTTTAAATAAAGAAGAAAAAAAATGATTTACAGGTTGTGTGGATGTCTGCGCAGATGCACGATGTACAATTACGGCACATACATGTAATCCGGAAGTTATTTACCCTTTACGATACATTGCGCCAACTTGTTATTTAGAAATTTATTTTAATTGTTTTCGTTTCATGTTTAATTTGTTATTAACTAATTGTTTACTATACTAGTTTATGTATTAATCGAAGTAATGAATATAAGACGATTAATTATATTTTTCATTCACCAACCTGTGTTATATATTCAAGTGGACTGTAGCTGTAATCAGGCAGATCATGTTGCACTTCTTTGCTTAAATTTGTTAATGATGACTTGACGTTTTCCAAATAGTTAGTTATCGGGTAAAATATTATTTCGTAGGCTGTTTTATGTATTTCGCTAAATAATTTATCTAATTCGTTGGTTATATTATCTAACACTGATACTTTCGAACCTTTAAAAATAAAATTTAAAATAAAATATCAACATACAAAAGGAAAGTAAAAATATACAATATTTCTTTTAAGTACAATAATAACAATATTTTTATATTAATCATAAGGGAGTCTCTATTATAACGACAGTAAATAAGATTTATTTTCGACAAGTATTTTATTAAAAATTTGAAAAATGAAACCCTTCTTTTTCTTCCTTATAAAAGTGTACAATTTTCAAATTGAATACACATTAACCATTCTCAGAAAACTATATAATTTTGAACTTGAATGATTTATCGTATTTCACAAAAGTTTACGAAGGATAAAATGAAAATTAACTGAATAATCGATGAAACTAATGCAAGAAACTTCTCTCAAAAGATACTCTTTCCTAATGGCTAAAAAATCTATAAATAATCGTGTTTTTTAACTCTTCTAAGCAAAATGAACGTAGACCAACAATACGATGAAGTATTTTTAATTATAGTTCTGCGGATGCTTTGAACTTGTTCATTAAGGCAAGAACTGTGAAATTTGGAATATTTTCAGTAAGCGAAGAAATAGTGAGCAAGTTATTTAAATGGCTTTTAAGCTTCACTACGAACAGAAAACTTTAATTAGTTCAAAAAGTGATTTAACAATATTCTTACCAATAAAATAAATTTTTAAAATTATTTTTTATTAAATGTCTATACGGAAGGTAGAAGACTGTTATACTAGCAATAAGACTAGAGTTAAGTTCGGAATTTGAAGAATAAATAACAAAAAGAAACAGATGCAATGAGAGCATCGAAAAAATTACAATTTACTCAAAAGCCTACTGAGAGTTTAAATGTCTTTACGTTAATTTTATTTGAAAGAAGAAAGGAAAAAGAAGGAGTTTTTTTATCAATCAGTTAACTGTTCGAGAGTAATTTATTAAGTTGCGAGACTGTTTAGCTGTCGGCGAGAGGAGTGCATTATTCAGATTTTTTTACAACCGACTAACGACATTTACCTAACTCCACCAGTTAAATGTTATTATATATGCTAGCAAAAAGTGCAGACTTCAAAGCAACCTAAATTACTATACTCCGGTTTCATCTACCTCGATTTTTGATTTATACCGGTAGTATTCATATTTCAGTAACTATTGTGAACTTTTGAATAACTAAATGTATTTTAATATATTTCGATATTACATTCATTTCTAAACTTTCCTTAAATGTATTTTATTTATTTAAAATTTGATCCTGATAAGCCGCGCATCAGGTTAATTTACGGCCTGGATCTAAATGCGTAATCAACGATTTTATCTGTTTCGCAATAATTAATCTCTGTGCTACGAGTGATAATTTATGTTTCCTGTGCTTAGTTGTCTGCGATAGTTATCGGCGAGATTGTTTAATTTTCACACTTTTATTGTTGATTTATTATTATCATTTCTAAATTATCATCCTATTGTCTATTATTATTATTATTATTATTATTATTAGCATCTTCTTCATTTACTCTTTAGCTACAATATAATTTAGTACTTTACCCGTCTGACGGGGAAGATAAGCTTTCTTCTGCATTTAAGAAGCAAGTAAAAATACATAAAATCACGAGTGTCTAAAATGTTTCTTATTCAAGGTTAAAAACATTAGTCAAGGGAAGCCGGTCTCGCCGGGTTTCATTTTTACTGCCATTTCTAACCCAAACAATTTCCCTGCCTTACAGGACACTTTTAATGTTACAAAAAAGGAAACGGTAAAATTATTCCACAATCTTTCGTGACAGCCGATTCTCGTTTCACAATCACATTAATCATCTGTATCTATCCTCTTTCAAAAAACTTCATCTGTTAAAACCTCTTTCTCATACTAATTTGGGTGGCTATCAATGTATTTTATCTATGTTCTATAAATCCTTCATCCGTTCTATCCCAGATTATTGTTGCTTAATTCCTCCAAGTCTTTCCTTTCAAAATTAGATAGCGTTCATCAAAATACATGCTTTCGTCTGCGCCTTAATGCCCTGAGATCTTTACTGAATTCGATACCCTTTCGCCTCTTTTTATTCGTAGATGTTACTTGAGTTATTGCTTTTTGACTAAGCGCCGGTTTATTTATTCTTCTTCATTTGCTTCTTTTTATTCCTTTATCCTTCATAAATGGTGATTTTCTCCTAATAAAATTCCAATTTTCACCATATATCTATGGTCATGATAAGTTTCCTTATTTCTCTTTCAGTTTTTTCAGTTAACTTTATTCTATTGAATATTTTTTTTTTACTGATTTGTTCTAAATCTCTCCCCAATATGTCGCCAAAATTGAATTTTCCAATGCTTTAAGCTCTCACTTTTACAACAATATCATTATCTTTACTGTCGGTTCAAAAAGGCCAAATGCAGTTCATTCTATCTTTTTCTATCCTACCTTGAATTATTCTGAATATTTTAAACTTCTCTCCTTTTGCTTAATTTTCTATGCGGAATCTACTGCCATTCCACGCGCTGTTCTTTTTGTTTTCTCATCACTAGTTTTCTATACAGTGTGCTCATAATTTCGCATTGTAAGAGTTCTGTAAGCTATCACATCTCCCTTTTCCGATTATGTAATACTTTTCATTCGCTCTTTCATCAATGACTTTTTCCTTCTTTACTCGATCAAGATCGATGTTCTGTGGATTCCTTATTATTTAGTCATTGAGGGCAATGTGATAATGCGTTCTTTAGCCCGTTCTTCCGTTTCCAATGGCAGATTTTTGAACACATTTTCGGCTCATAATATTGCTCTTCTTTCTTCAGTTGTTCTTTGCAAGCCATAGCTCAACTCCTATTCTTCATTTTCTAATTCCGATTCCTTTTATATTTTTCCAACTAGAGTTTTACGTTAATATTTTTCGAAAACTGTTTCAATAAAAATTATGACTATAAAAAACATATTAAAAATAAAATGTAACTGAACAGAAAACATAGAGAAATAGAAAATTTAAAATTAAAATCGTATAAAATTGATTAAGTACAAATGTAATAGAGTATAAATCATCTCTTAAGTTGGTAATACTGTTTGATAGAACCGATCGTCAGTTATTTAAAAGTATCACAATATCGCAACAAGTTTTAATCGACTCAATATAATTTTTAATTTTAATTTAAAAACCGCTTTTTGTTTTTCATATAAAAAATATTTTCAAAATAACTGAAAAATTAAGTATCTTTTCAAATTGTAAGCAGTAATTACGTTACATTTTTTAATGATTAGCCCAGCAGTTATAAAAAAAATACAAAGAGACATTTAGGAGTTTTCTATTTCTTAATCAGGTTAAATATCGAAAATATTTTAAACATTCATTGATGATATAAATTAATAAAAGTAATGATGCAGACTTCTGATACACAAAAAAAAAGAAAATATATATGTACGGAAAATACGAAACTTACCATTTAAGACAGAAGCTAGAAGTTCTTCGTATTGTGTTTCAGCTTCATCAGTTAGTAAACATTTCTTATAACGATCGGCTACTTGTTGTCGTTTATTGCTGGAAATACTGTGAACTAATGTCAGATCATAGTTTTTAATTTCATTTAACAACGTGCCTTTGGAACAAAACAAAAATACACAATTAAAATTGTTCACGTTTTACAAAGTATAACTTTACACGGTTTTATTGATTTATAAAGTTTTACAGTAGATTGACGGTTAAAAGTTAATGGATTAATGGATTTCTGTAGTTCGTCTATGCGTTCTCCTTTATGTCGCATAGAAAAAAAAAAGGAAAAAAAGTTCCAATTTAAGGCAATGTTACCTCAAGGGCTAGATGATTAGAAATTCTGCGAAACGAAAAATGTGCATCGTCATGACTACTAAGCGTATGAGAAGAAAAAGTTGGAATGAGATAATGAAAAAATCAAGGAATCTACGAGAAATTGAACATGGTGGACACTCAAATATAATTCTTAAATTCATGGTTTATTCCCAGTTTTTCCGGTCAAAATCTTCCTGATTTCCTGATTACTAGAATTGTACAAAAAGAATGGAATTTTTTTTGTTACTATTGATAATATTTGACCGCCGCAGCATATTTTATATAAATAAAACAGAACTTCGTAATTTATTTTAAGTAAAGTATATCAAAACATGTATTCATTTTTCGCTTCAAATAATTTTTTTTTTATTAAAAATATCGTTTTTGGTTATTTTTACTTTTTTTCCCGGCTTTACGACAAAATTTCCGGTTGGGTAGCCACCTTGATTGGAAATAACGGGAAAAAATACAGACCAGTTCATGTGAACAGAACACAACAGTAAGAGTGAAAAAAGAAAAAGTCATAAGAGAACCTAACCTTTCGGATGTAGAAGTAGAAAGGGATGTATCCGGATTACTCTGAAAATAAGCGACGAAATGGAATCGAAAACTAAATTTTCATTTTACGGAATCGAAAAAGGGCTAAAAAAATAAATTACATTCATTAGTAATAAATATAATTTAAGAATGAAGAGTGAATTGCAGAAGTACGTATGGAATATCAACTGATAAATTACGTAGAAAACAGAAAGTTACGATGAAACTAGAGAATATATAGGAAAGGTTAGAGAAGGTTTACTACAAGAAAGTAAATCAGTTTAAAAAGATAAAAATGAAGTACAGTAGGCGCTAGAGAAGAATGCAGTGTGAAATTTTGTAAATGATACGATTATTGCAACAGATGAACATACGGGTAAACCGGAAAAAATATTATTTCGGTAAAATGTAGATGTAAAATTTACAGAACGTGAAAACAATAAATGAAACAGTCTGAGGTTAGATGAAGTAGACAGAGAGAATATACAAAGAGTGAAATAATTGAGAGTTAATAGGTAATTTAGACTGACATGAAACGTGAATTAGAAAAAATTGAGGGAGAGAAACAAAAAAAGGAATTTCGTTTAATAAATCGAGCTTAATTATAAGAAAAAAATTTGTAAAGCACATTATGTTCAGAGAGAACATATAGTTCAGAAACATGGGTGAAGAGAATAGAAAAAGATCGAACTTTTTTATAAGTAACATGGAAAGTACGGAGAAAATTAAGTAAAACGGTAAAGAGGAAAAACTTGGAGGTATCACATAGGATCGTGGAGAACAATTAAATAGTGAAAATACAAGAAAAGAAAGGAAAGGTGGACGACAGAGCACTGTATTCAAAGAAAATTATATATATATTTAGGATAACTCTGAATAGAAATGAAGACAGGAAAAATAAAAGAAGATGCAAAGAATAAAAATGACACTCGCGTATAGAAGGGATTATTATTCAAGGAGAAAAGGGTAAAAGTATATTTTAAAAATTTCACACATTAAGGATAATAATAATAATACGCTCATGAATTTCTTTACCGACAGTTTGCTGAAATGATAAACACAAATGAAATAGGTTCCAATCTTCTTTTTTACTCATTCTTTCTGTTAAGCTATTTGCAATTGTTCTGTATTTCTGAACATACTTCAACAAACAGCCCTGCGTAAATAAGTTTACATATGCTGATATTAACTAATAGTATATATATATATATATATATATATATACACACACACATATATATATATAAATAAAAACATTAAGGTTAGTAATATACGTTTCGAGTAAATAACATGAAATTTTAAGATTACGAGGTTATAGTGTCGAATAGTCCTACTAAAAACCGTAATATAGAGAGCATTCAATGTAAACCGTAGATTACGACAGGGCATTTGATTGGGTCATTCATAATAAATTGATACAAGTTCTTCAGAAACGTAATATTGATAATAGAGACCTACAAGTAATTAGAAAGATCTATTAGGAGCAAAATGCAAACAAAAAATCAAGAACGGAGTGAGACAGGGATGTCCACTTTCCCCCACACTTTTTAATATTTATGCAAAAGAGATCATGAAGAATGCAGACATAGGCAATGCTGGATTTAAGATTAACGACTACCCAATAGGGTGCATCAGGTATGCAGACGACACAGAAGTCATTGCCGGGTCGGTTGGAAAACTGTAGCGGGTTTTAAAATAAATCGAGAAGGCAAAAAATTTGGTATAAAAATCAACGCGGAAAAAACGAAAATAATGTAGTTTACAACGACCCTAACCGGGAAGCCGGTTAAGGTGAAAATTTAAATATAAAAAGCAAGGAAATAGGTCTGAAAATTTAACATAGCGAAAACTGTCTTACCGCGGAATGAGTTCTCACAAAATAGCAATATTACGATGGACCCGATGGCAGTGCAGGAAGTGACATCATTTAATTATTTAGGGCAGATTATAAAAAGTGACAACAGGAGAAATGACAAGAAGAATACAAGTGGCCGCCCTAGCGCATATGGTAAACTAAAGAACATCTTACAAAATAAAAAGATTCCTGTAAGTCTTAAAAGGAAGACATTTAATCAGTGCATACTACTGCCAGTGATGACCTATGGATGTGAAACGTGGAACGGCACAGCACCAATGGAAGAAAGCCTAAAAGTAGCACAGAGGAGGATTGAAAGGAGAATGATTGGCATAACTCTGAAGGATAAAAATAAATAAATGGATCCGGGAAACTATAGGAATAAAAGATGTAGTACAAACGATATAAAAGAATCAAAATGGAGATGAGCTGTCATCTCGCAAGACATCCCCAGAACTCCTTGCAAATACAGTGATAATGTAGGTACTAAACGCGGAACACATAAAAGAGGCAGATCGCTAACACACGTCGGGTGGACGATATAAATAAGCTTCAAAAGGACTAGACGAGCAAAGCGGCAGACAAGAAAAAATGGGAAGAACTTCGAGAAAGCTACATCCAGCAGTGGATTGAAAATAGCTGAAGATGACGAAGATGATATTGCAATGTGGAAAAAATTCTATAAGATCAATATAAAATATCATTCTACTTTTCTTGAAAACATTACAACCGGAACTGGAAATAATTAATATTCTTCTACAAATTAATAGAAAATAAAAATGTTTCTTATATTCTGCAAATTACTACGACGTTGCCGTTTGAAATGTAGAATCTGGCCGCTGATTAACGAAATTAAATGTAAATGTTTAAAAGTTAGCAATACGGAAATAGTTATAAAACGTTGTTAAATTCTTACCCTTAACGTTGTTATAAGTCCTGGAAAGGAACAGCCGTTAGTAAATTTCGAACAGCGAGTTTTCGCTTGATTAATTATATTTATAACTATCGGTACTGTTTGACTAATGCTCTGAATGCTGTCCATAAGGTCTTCTGACTGAATGTTAAGACAATGGGTCCATAGTTCTTCCTCCAAAATTTGTCGTTCTAAAATTCCGTATTTGCTTGCGTAACTCACATATGGATTGTATATGGACTTCATCAATACGTCGCATTCACTTGAACATTCTATATCTGATTTTACATATGTAAATATATAAAAAAAAAATACATGTTATAATAGTTTTATAAAGATAAATGAAGTATCTGCTCCCCCGTTTGTATGAACGTGATAATTCCGTGTGATTTTTGGTATAGCTCTTATAAAAAAATTCATAATAATAATTATACTTTGAGTAAAATTATCTAAAAAATAATTGACTAATATTTATTTACACAACGTTATTAAATTCATAAATAATAAAAATAACAGAATAATAGTGTATATTGTGTTTAATATTATTTATCATGATACAATTGTAATAAGTAAAATGCATAAAGATTTTTGGTTCTGGCGCAAGAAATTTTTTAAAATCGCAATGGGATAGTTTTTAATATGCCTAAAATTGAAATTCAAGAAAAAATGAAATAAATTAAATGATCTTTTCGGAAAATTTACATATACTATTGCTACTATCTCTTGCATTGAGAGCACTCTTCTTGTTGTGACTACCTATTTGTAAATTCGTGTTATACGGATATAGGTGTGGTATTCACGGCAATTCTAGACGTATCGCGGATATGAGGAAGACTTCACTAAAAACTGATTGTAATTGTTTGTTAATACAAGAGCAGTTCTCAAATGTGACTAATACCGACTGTCACTTATATGATGGTATGTGGTGGGTTACAATTGTCTTGCACATGACTATCGAAGATTATTTATTTTAATAATTTTTAAAATAACTCAAACTGAAGGCGATGCTGATATAATAGTCCGATTGCTCTAACAATTTGGCTACTGCACGGGTTTATAACTATGAGAAGTATATACAGTGTTCTAATTCCAGTACGATGCGATAAATAAAAATTACAGTCTATACAAAGAGATGAATTACGTCGAATAGTGTAAATGTTATTTCAATTAGTACGGTGATTTTGAGATTATTTTTGTTCATCACATTAACCGTTTTTTTTTGTTTTTTTAAATAATATTAAGTATAAATATAAGTAAATGAAATAAAACGTATTCAATGCAATAGCATATTCTAAAATTAATAAAAAAAAAAGTACCGTACCACTGGTGCCGTAATATAATGCATCTAAATCACGATGGAAATTAACAGTAAGTTCGTAAAACTGCAATAGTAAAAGCAAAGGTTGATTATGTTGCTTCAAAGCTAAATCGATGAAGTACTGCAAACTTGGATCCATAGAGAATAAAACGTCTGCATACAATTGTCTTAAACGATCCGTCATTTGTATGGTCGGAAATACGTGATTGCACCATTTAACCTTGTTTTACGCATATTCAACAAAAATATAATAAATTAAAAAAATAAAACACTTTTAAATTATTACATGTTTAGAGTATAGTATACCGCTACTCTAAAAAAGAACAACGTAACTACAAAAACTGCGAATGTTCAGGAAACGTTAAAAACTAATTTCGTTATTACGCAGTATTTAATGATTAAAGGAATACGAAAATATATGATTAATTGAGTTATTTTATTATAAGGATGTTGTTCTAAGGAACAGGCGATGCGCTTCAAATGCAAACGGAGTAAAAGTCTTTTTGAAAATTTTCCCACTTATGTCATTGTACTTCCGAAACGGCGACACGACATTTTTGTTACATTTTAGTTATATTTTATAGCGTCAGTTAAAATAAACATAGCACTAAAAGTAGAGTTCTAACTAATGAGTTTAATTTTTTTTTTCATATTTAATTAACAATAAGTAAAATATACAAAGGGATTTAGAAATTTATCGTTTTTTTTTTGTTTTTTTTTTAAGTATTTTTTTATTACTTTGCAATAAGAATAGGTATTAATTATTTTGTAATAATTATTTTATCGATTTTTACTCGTATTCGGTTAACTATTTTCATTCAATTAATTCGCAAATGATTAACCGTTGAATCGTTAAAAGAAGAAAATTAGTTAAACTAAATCATTTATAACAGATGATACGCTTCTGATGATAGTCAATGTAAGCTGTTCGAAACGTTAAGCTAATATAATTCTTTCTAACACAGTTGTGTCCGTAATTTATTTATGATGAGTAATCACTGTGAAAGCTTTAAACATTTATTAATTTATAACTGGTTCATTAATAAATAGTAAATTACAGCGCTCTATAGAGTTAGTTTTTAATTATTCAGTTTCAAACCTATATTAATTTTACTCAAATAGTGGGTGGTAAAAATTTTCAATTATATTTTACCTGATTTTGCCAGGTGTCTAAAAGTAAACTATAAAACATGCGAACTAGCTCAATGTGATCTTGATCCAAATCTATTAACGATTTCCACCGCTGAAATATATATCCCTTCTGACAGCTCACATAATACCGAAGTAACTGTGGTACACGTTCGATAGAAACGAATACTGTATATATTTTGGACGCTTCATCTAAAAAAGGCAAATTTCGATATAACATTTATAACCGAAATTTCTAGTTACGTAAAAATTCAATATGTGGAAAATATCATGTATTTAACTTTTTTGCAAAATTTACATTTTATAAATATTTCATCTGAAATTCTAATAAATGTCAAACCCCATGAGTAAATCCTTTTTTTTTTTTTTTTTTTTTTTTTTTTTTTGGTAAAATAATTAATTCGACAAGAAAGCGATTTTAAAATTATTTACTAGTAGACTACAGCGTTAAGCTGGAATGATTTTGTTGAAAATTTATTACATAAAAACATTGTAAAATTTAACATATTCGCAACAAAAAGGCTTTTGGAAACAAAGGGGAAATACTTCAGTCCAGTATTAGACTGAACCATTTTAAACGCATCTAAAATAAAGCGGATTTTTAACAGTTAGAAAATCGAACGTTAACAATATTACTGGCATATAAAAGCTGCTTATAATAATGTCGACCGAATTACTGTCGACAGATGAAAATAACAAAATTTTGTAAATTAAAAATTGGAATAATAACTATAGAGAATGAACCTCCACGATGGTTAAACGATTTCCGTTATTGACGAAAAACAACGAAAGAAATGGACACGTTAATTTAGAATACCATCGAAACTAACTACAATGTGATTCAAATATTTTAGAGGACTTTACCGAGTCGATGTAATTGTCTCAGCTATAGAAGTTTCTCACAAACGCCGAAGATTTTACAAAGTCCAAGTTCAATTCCGACTTACCGAATTTTTGACACGTCGCAGTTTTCATTTTTTCGTATACTTAAAAGGACATTCTTTTCATCGGCCTCAGTGAAGTAAATGGTACAATAAAATTGTGGTTAAAAAAAGACTACTAAAATTCTTTATTGACCGGATAAGACAATCGGTAATGCATACATCGTTGAGATTAATTTGGACAAATTTAAATGAGAATAAAGTTGAAAAGTACTGAGTTATATTCTTTTAACCAATTACAAGTTTCGTCATACGGATTTTAATTTCTTTTAAAATTTACTTTCATTTAGGACTTGTAATTGTGTATCATTCTTTCCAAATCACTCCCGTATAACGTATATAAGGAAAGTATTTTTAAGTTAATTTTGCATAATGTCAGTCTTAAAAGTGTCGAATCACTGCGATAGTTACGTGTAATTTTTTAAAGATATAAGAGAAATTTTAATTTTCGCTGTTCACGTTAAAAACTTCTAAACTACCTTGAAGTTTTAAAATAAATAAGAGTAAAAACTAAATCTTTAATTAATTTCTTTTATCACTAACGATTAATAGTGGATTTATTGAAACCGATAGTTAGAAAAGTAATTTATATTTGATAATATTCCAAGTCGGAACTAATTAATGTAAATCGTTTAATTGTGCGACATGTTTGGTACGCCCAGTTTGAAAAACACAGTTTTGAAATATTGCTATTTAAAGTTTTGAGTAGTAGAATTTTGTTGAAATTTTCGTTTTAACTCTAATCTGCTATGCCTGCTCCATATAATTGGCTTTCTAATTTGAGGGTTTTCTCCTCCTCATCCTTGTCGAAATTACGTCCCTGCGGGCAGTTTTAGCCTTTTCGGTGAGCGATCGCTCGGAAAGGGAATTACACGTCGCATCGGCTTCGGTACAGAAATTACAGCAATTTAATCCGATTGTTATGTCCAATAGATACATAACTTGCATTGATCCGTTGTAACTATCGTTGAAGTATAAAACAGAAATATGAACAGCTGTATCGAGAATAGATTTGCCACTGGAGGATCTACAAAACAGCTCGAAGCTCGAAGCTACCCGACACACAATATTCTGCGCTTTCGCCGCAGGCAAATGTCACTATCTTAACCTTCGACCGCTACCACTCAAACACTAACGTGGTCTCCACCCCGACGTAACCGCACAAACGACCGGACTTGCTACCGAATACGGGAATTTTTGGTTTTAGCCGAGTAAGTATCCTTGACAAGACAAAAGACAAAGCAGCGATGCAAGTTAGAACGACGTTTGAGAGATCGTGAATTTAATGATGCGACTGGAGATTAAATTGTAACTCGAACATTGTCAAAAGATAGTCGTGCAAGTACCGAATCCGTCTCAACACTAACACCATTAATAACAGTTGAAAGCTGGAAGTTGAGAAGTGTCGGTATAATTCATATAAAGAAGAATAAAGACCTCAAACACATGCTTCCACGCACACTTGAAAAACCGCTAATTTTGCTTCACGACTATGTTCGGAAAAACGACTTTTTGACCTACTTACAAGTTCCCCCCCCGCATGATCAACTTTTTGCATCATTATTGGATGCTTTAGGGAGTGTTTAAGCCAATAAAAAAAAAAATGCAAAAAAAAATTACAACTTAATGACTTTATTAAAGAATATTTTATAATTCGAACATCGCCAAAAGATATCCGTCTCACAATACACACACCAGGGGAAAAACAAAGAGACTGAAATCCCCCCAAGCAGAGAAGAAATTAGATAATATCAAAGCTAAAAAATAATAGATCTGCAGGGGAGGACTTTATAGTAGCGGAATTAATAAAAGCACTGGTGAACTAATAGGAATAAAATTGACAAAACTTCTAGTGGAAGTCTGGAGAACAAAGAAGATACCACAGGAATGGAAATCCGCGTTTAAGCAATCCACTTCATAAAAAACACAATAAGTCAGATGTTAACAAAAATACTTTCAAAGATGTTAATTTAAATCGAATAGAAAGTAAAATAGAAATGGAACTAGGAGTATACCAAACAGGTTTCAGAAAAAAAATGGATTTTGTGCAGAACAAATTCTTAACTTAAAACTAATAATAAGGGATAGAATGATAAGAAACAAACCGCAGGTTATAGTATTTATAGATTTTAAAAAGACGCGTGATTCGATCGAAAAAGTTGAATGGAAATGTTAAAAGAATTTGGTATAGATTATAAATCAATGAGATTAATACAACAAATACTATTGGGCACTAAAGTTAAAATTTATAGGTTAGAAAAACTTTTGAGATTAAAACGGGTGCGCGACAAGAAGATGGCTATGCCCAATTTAGTTCAAGTGTGTCTTAGAAAAGATTACAAGAGAGTGGGAAAAATTACTGGAAACAGAAAATATAAGTTAACAAATTCAGCTGGGATACAAGAAGGAGAGTTCAGCCATTCATTTATTAGCATTTTTCAGATGATTTGACAATTTTCTCACAGGATTTAACCTCGGCGGTAAAGCAGATAAATCTTCTAAAACAAGTAGCAGAAAAAATTGGTTTACAGATCTCTTTTGAGAAGACAGAATGTATGACACAAACATTGGAACTTCCACTTGATACATGTGTACAAAATATGGGAAAAATCAAAAAAGTTAAAAATTTCAGATATTTAGGTGAGGTTATTCAGCGAAACGGAAATACTGAAAATAATAGCAATTAAAAAAAATGGAAACGGCTTCACGGCGGCTACTTGAATATAATTTTTAAATTCCCGGGTTTTCTCTGGTCCAAATCTTCCCGATTTCCTGATTATTAAAATTGTACAAAAAGAAGAATAGAATTTTTTTGTTACTACTGATAGTATTTGACCATCATAGCATACTTGTTATATAAATAAAACAGAATTTCGTAATTTATTTTGAGTAAAGTACATTAAAAAATGCATTCATTTTTCACTTTAAATAATTTTTTTTTATTAAAAATATCGTTTTTGGCTATTTTTACTTTTTTTCCCGGTTTCACGACAAAATTCCCGGCTTATTTTCGGTTTCCCGGTTGGGTGACCACCCTGGGCTTCCAATTAAAACGAAAAAAATACAAGAAAAAATCAATATCGATAAATGCTCAGACATTACAACACAATCATTAAATCCTAATGCTTACATACAGTTGAGTGCATAGAGCTGAATGATTTAGGAAAGGTTTAAATATTTGGAAAAAAAAGGAAAGGAAGATCATGAGAAAATTTCTCCAGCCAAAAAAAAAAATGAAACGCTCAGGAACAGGTCAAATGAAGAACTATATAAGAAAATAGAAAAAATATCCGACGTTATGAGGAAAAGAAGATTTGAATTTTATGCACATATCCGAAAAATGTATGCTACTTAATTAACTAAAAAAATCATTCAACATTTTAATTGATCGAAAACCAACCTGAGGTGATTCTCGAATAAGAAAAAGGATCTTAATGAAGCACAAATAGATATATCAACTATTGCAAACAGAAGAGAATTTAGGAATAAAATAAAAGAACTCGATGGTTTTAAAGTAATACAAAGTAGAGAACCGATCAAAAATGGATAGACGAAAGGAAGAAAAAGCACAGTGAAATAATGAAGAAATACTGGGAAGAATGAAAAAGGAAAAGTTCGTTTTCACGTGGTCTACAGATGACCAAATTCGAAGAGCAGAAAAAGAAGAAAAACTACACTGAGAGAAGCATTAATTTATAAAAAGAAACAAGAAGAAAAATCAAAAATCAAAAATGAATATAAATTTGGTTAAAAAATATTTTCCCTGCAATGTAGAATCTGTAACTTTTTAATACCAAACTAAAAACAATACAAAGCCTCCACATGAAAGGAAGTAGCAGTTTCGCTAAAAGTAATAAATTAAATTTATACGCAAAATGTTGCAGTCTGGGAGCCAGTGTGATGTCGTAAGAGAAGTTGCATTTGAAGCAATAAAAAAAAAAAATCCTCCCCCTAAAAAGCAAAATAAAGAACTGCAAACCCAACGTTATGGTATAAAAATAAGTCCTTTTGAGAACTAATTTATCAATAATGAAATTAACAAAGATATCTTTGTCACATGCAAAAAAAAAAAAAAAAAAAAAATAACCAAAAAAAAAAGTAAGTAACATTAAGCAGATGAAATTTTTTCAAATAATAATTAGCTATCAATGATATTAAAACCGTTATTCCAAAGAAATTAACAACTGAAACTTCAGTACAATTTTTAGTGAATTGTATGATAAGCAGGTTAGTTTTGGTTATTGTAATTTATTTAAAAATACGCATAAAGCTCGCCATAGTCGTAAAATATTTTAATTTAAAAATAATACCGGAGTATTTTTGTTTTAAATTTGTACGCTGCCTCTACGCGTTTCTAGCCAAAATGAAATTTTAATTCGGAAAAGTAATGTGCCATCTTCAATTAAATATTGAAGATCGATGAAAATATTTCACAAAGAACGAAAGAATTTTTGCGATAGAGGAAGTCAATATTTTAGTTTATATTGAAAAGTTAAACTGACTTGTATAGATTTAGGGAAAATGTAATTTCTTTGCAAAAATAGTTTTACATTACATATAATCGCATCTACTCTAAAACTAAATTCGTGCTAAAAATTTCAAATAAATCATGTTTAAAAAGAGTGAAACAAAATAAAATTTCTTTTCTATATTAAATCTGTATTTAGCATATATTAAATATTTTTTTATTAAAAAAAAAAAACACATTTATAATAACAATCTAAGTAATGGCAAAAAACTATAAATCTTTTATATGGAAGTTGCATCTTTAGCTGTTTTCAGTGCGAAACATGAACTTTTAATTTTACACAATACACAATAAATAAGCATCTAAATATGACTATTTCTCACAATGCACACAGAGTGTTTATGCATGTTTAATCTTTTTCATCTTAATTTCTCGAAAATTTGCAGTAAATTTCATTTTGAGTAGCGAAGATGTACAGAATCTCTAGCGTATACTTTATATGTACAGAGCTTGCAGGTTCTTTTTCCGATCACACTCCTGTTTATTTAATTAATAACGAATCACACAATAGTGCAAAGCAGCCTTATGTATTGATATTTATTTTTGTTCATCGGAACTGTTCTTTGTTCCGCCAATATACATTAGCAGCGAACGCATTAAAGAAATCAGTCTTTCACAAACATTCAAAAGTAAACTTTGATCTTTAAAATTTTACAATTCCTTTCACTTTAAAAAGCGAAAAAAGGGGAAAAAAACTTATAATTGAATGTTTTCCTTTCTTTTCCCCCCTTCCGTTTAGAAGAAATATATCTATGTCCACAAAGGTACAACTTATGGAAATTAAGAAACTGAAAGTGAAGAATAGGGTGCAATCTTTTATATTATTTTTCTCACTATAAGTAATTTAAAGAAACCATATAGACCAGTACTCGTTAGACATGTTAAAAAAAGGAGCAAAATTTACCTCTTACCTGTATTTGAGCTGACAAATGCGTGAGCAATTTTTGGGCTTACTATCGCTTCCAATCGGTTTTTATAACCTTCGAGTTGTATTCGACGATCTTCGTAATCGTCGGAATTTGAAAATGCATTTAATGATTGCTGCATGCTAACTAATTTTTGTGTTATTTTATCGATATCACCACCTACAAATACCTAATATTTTAATTACATTATATTATAATTGTACACATTTCATTTAAAATACTTAGAAAATGTTCGTTAACAACCACAATTCATTCTGACGTAATAGTGATTTGAAATAATAATAGATCAAAGAAAAAAAAAAAATCATTTACTTTTATCATGTTTATTATTTTTTTAGTAGTATTAAAGATTTATTATAACACAGAAAAACAGACGAATTATGTACTAAGTCAAAATGTGAACTCGTTAATATATTTATATACAATACTCTACTCTCATTAGTGTCGTTGGGCTTAGTACATTGTGAACCTTAACTTCACAATCCATGATACCTTATCAAGGATATATGGGAGTTACTTTACTTTAATTACATATCGAACAGCAATGAAAAAAATTTGCTAAGAATGTTTTTCAGTAGCGTAAAATTCTTTAAAGAAAAGAAGTTCATTTATTTGAAACTGACATTTAGAGGAACATAATTAATACGGCAACAAACATTTTGTACTCCGTAGCAGCTGAGCAATGATAAGGGTATTTTTTCCTATTAGTCGCTCTACTCGATTTCTATCTTTGTGACTATACCCATTCTTACATTCTTGTTGCGTCAATGTGGTGCTCACATGAATAAATGCTGATGCATGTGGTATTCTGTCACTGTCTGTTTTTCACAATTATTTATTTTTAATAATATTTTTATTTGTCGCTGCTAGAACATCAGCTCATCATCTAAATACTTGATATTATGACGACTAGCACAACTAATTAAATTGAAATAAGACAATTTGATATAACATAGGTCAGAAGTAAAAGAAAAAGAAAGAAAATAAAGATTAATAATAATAAACACAATCAAAGGAGGAACAACGTTCGAAAAATTAAAGATGATGTTATTAAGGCATTATATTTAATTATGGTAAGTTGTTATCTATAGACAACCATTTCATTTAGAAAAAAAGAACAAAGTCAGTATTGATAAGAAATTAAATGAGGTCAAGCTACCACAATAAATTAATTTCAGAACGATTTAATAAACTACGCAGTTTTTTAAATATTTTTAAAACTAACAGAACTAAAATGTTTTCTACTTTGTCTCACCTCTTCTAATTCAGAAGTTAAAACTATCCAGTTATCGGCTTCATGCAAGGCTTTTTTCGCATTCTTTAAAATCGTTTTGATGTTATCTGTGTACTCTAGTAAAAGTATCGATTCGCTAGAATTGTTTTGTATCTGCAAAAGAAAATTACACTTTATTATAAGAAATAGCGATTAAAAATTAACATACTAACACCCTCTCTTACATACATGCATACATACATGTTTACAACGTAATTTTTAGGCTGCCCCCCATTAGAAAAAATGTCCCAATTTTATGTAACGTTTGTTATATTTTATATGAGGACCGATTTAGAATTACGTTGTAAATTTTGATCATTTTATACAAAGTATAGAAGAGAAAGAGACAGAAATGTAAGCAAGAGGGGTCAAGGGGCACAGAACTTTGCGAGGCCAAAATGGCCGAGTTATATATATATATACATATATATATATATATATATATATATATATTTATATGTAGGTATGTATGTATGTATACGGATGTCCACGCGCACGTGCGTGCACACATTACATTCATATAAAATATATTAAAATTAACAAAAAGAAATATAGGAAAATTTAATGGTAAGCAAAATATAGCCTCTATGTTGTAAAAAAAAAAGTTAAAATGACGAAGGATAAAATCATTTTAAAAATTAATGGTTTGCTTAATTTCTAGGATATATATATATATTTTTTTTCTTTCTTTCATATATTTAGATTTTCTCCGTTTTGAATTTCGTTTGTTACACTTTTCACCTGAGCTGTATGTGACAAGTTTAATCACAATTTCTAATCCTATAAACTCTTTTCCTTATTCGTAAATTTCTATCTTTTAATTTTTTTCTTCAGCGTTTATAGTAATAAAACATTTTTTGTGACATTTCGTTCCTTTTATTTCATCAAGTAACATTCGTTATAACGTTTTCGTTAATCCAATTTGGTAATAAAATTTTTAATGTTTCTGTTCAATTTTTTTTTTTTTTTTGTGAAAGCAACATCCTGTACCGTGTTTAACTGCTGCGGCTATTACAGTACGAAGATGCGCAGTTTGTTTTTAAGATATCTGCTTATTCCGCTAGTTTTGATAAACTGTGTTACAGATAAAATTGCATTGGGGGAATTCTCAAGAATGTTGGCACAAAAGGACAGTTCATAGGAGGGGGTTCTTTGCAAAATAAAATTATGCGACATGGTCGTGTGGTCTGTGCGCAAGCAGCTAAGTGCACAGAAATCTCTGCGGGAAATGCTTTTTTCTGGCCACCATGGTTTCGTTGAGGGTTTAATTAACCTTGAGAAAGTTTGGCACGAGGACCAATGGGCTTTTCATGAGGACGTGGGATTATTGAAGATTACGTTCGATAGATAAGGTGGAGGAGGGCTGTTACTAGGCAAGGGGCAGTATATTGTTGCTCGGGCGGATGTATCGACGCGTTCATTTCCAGGAATCCCAGCAATACGGATCACTGTCTCTTAATAAGTTCGTATGCTACCTGCTGGGTTCGAATTGCTACAGGATGTTTGGTAAGGGGATTAGAGATTGTCAATAAAGCCCATTGCTGCTGTCAACTGAACGATATTCGGGTGCAGGGGTTTATTATACTTCGTCAGGGAAAAATTAACATCAGTGTTTAAAGGGACCCACGGCGGAATCACGGTGTTAGGAGCTAGGTCAAAGAAGAGGATTACGTGTGCTACGATAGGAGAGCCAGGATTTCTGGGAGAGGGTCATTAGGAAACTCTGGAGTGTTGGGGAGGTCATTTATGTGAATAGAAAAGGAACGTTTACTAGAGAAAAGAGCGAGGGTCTCACGGTGGTAATAAAAGGTTCGGAAATACTTTAGTGGGGGAGAGTGCCTAACAAGGCACACGAACTTACAGACGGGGAAGTTCTATGTGCGCCAAGTATCGTGCGTTATTAATTTTTCTTATTTCAATTATTTTTGTATCTCCCTAAATTTCAATTCCTAATTTAATTTTTAATATTACCAATGAATCATAGTGTTCAAATTCTGTACATTTATTTTAATTTACACAAAATGTACAAAGCCTGGATAAGTGTGGTTTTTCCATGATAATATCTTATCAACTGTTATTTTAAAATATTTAAATTCATCAATAGTTGTTAGGTGATCAAAAAAGTCTATTATTTTAACACGTAGATATGGCATGTATATAGGACGACTTTAAGAAAAAATGTCATAAATTCGTTTGGTTTTCTTTTATGCATTGTTGTTTAATTTTAGTTTTAATTAATAATTAGCTTATTTTCGGATAGTTATAATTTATATCGTATCCACCGTTAGTTATTTTGGTGTTCATTAATATTTACTTTTGTTATCTTAAAACCTAACGAGTTTCATATTCCAACTTTGAATGGACTTCACCAAATTATTTTATCATTTTAAAGTTAATTTTCTTTGTAATTCAGTTTTTTTTTTTCATTTTATTTTTTGTAACCAACATTCCAAATTCTTATTTATCTTTATTTCGCAGATGTTTTCCTTCTTGAAATTTGATGTTAATAAACTATCTATTATATAAAGCTGCAAGAAAAAAAATCGTGCAGCCCGTTTTATAGTAGCTAGAAAGTTCACTTTTTTTTCAATCGACGTATTTTCTTCGTCAGATTATAAGAAAATTATAAAACTCAAAATTTTAAAATTAACGGCCCAAAATTTTGAAAAATCTAAAAATCAAGTTCTAAGAAATTTTTTTTTTTTTAAATTCCACAGTCGATTCTATATGAGTTATGGTATTAATTTTCGTTTTAATTTATCCACCAACGTCTCCAGAAAACAGAAAAAATTCGAATAATTTTGAATTTAGGGACCAAAATTTTGAGAAAATACACGCTTAAAGCGATAACCTCGGAAACTAAAAAAAAGTTCATAGCCCTTTCTATAGTAGATGGGGAGTTACTCTTTTCTTTAAATGATGTATTTCAATCCCTAGAATATCGGAAAAATACAAAACCCTCAAAATTTTAAAATTAAAGGGCTTAAATTTTGAAAAATGTGAAAATCAAGTTTCAAGAAAATTTTTTTTAAAAAACTCCAAAGCCGGATCTATTACGGTATTGATTTTTGTTTTAACCTACATACTAAGATTTCCAGAATACACGAAAAATATAAAATTCGAAAAATTTTGATATTAAAGAACCAAACTTTGTGAAAATACACGTTTAAAAAAGCAGTGAGACTGGAACCTAAAAAAAAGTCCACAGCCATTTCCGAGGTAGCTGGAGAGTCCTTTTTTTTTTTTTAAATTATGTATTTCAATCGCTAGAATACAGGAAAAATACGAGACCCCAAAAATTTTTAAATTAAAGGACCCAAATTTTTGAAAAATGTGAAAATCACATTCTAAGAAAAAATATTCAAAAAATTTCACAGCTGGTTTTATGTGAGTTACGTTATTGGTTTTCTTTTTAACCTACATACTAAGTTCTCCAGAAAACAGGAGAAATATAAACTTCGAAAATTTTTGATATTTAAGGACCGAAATTTGAGAAAATACACTCTTAAAGCGGTAATATGGTAAACTAAAAAGAAAGGTCCACAATCCTTTCTATGGTAGCTTGAGGATCACTCCTTTTTAAAATGATGTATTTCAATTTTTTAATCAAAGGGCCCAAATTTTGAAAAATGTGAAAATCAAGTTTAAAGCAAAACATTTTTAAAAATTTCTACAGCCGGTTCTATGTGAGTTACGGTATTGATTTTCTTTTTAACCTGTATACTGAAGTCTCCAAAAAGAATTAAATGTATCACAATCTCCGACGCCGTGCCAAGGGTATGGGACTTGCTTTACTTTACTTTTACTTACTTTATATTCCTCTCTACATATACTAACCTGCTAGCAGTTTTGGTTTTTCAGATATTTTAATTTAAATGTCACTTTTTAATTAACGTATTGGTGTACTTCTGTTTTTTTTTTTTGTTTTTTTAAATAAGTATATGTGAACCCTGCAGTCTTTATTAAAATTTACAAAGCAATACAATTTAAAGTCTGAAGACCAATTCCCTAGTAATTCTATACAACTCTAACATAATATCATTCATAGCCAGAAATTATTCATAATAGTATCCCACTCGTTCAACTTTAATAAATTAATGCAATCGGAAATGCATAAAATACATTTAATACTTTCGAAACGATCAAAGTTGTTTAATTAAATGCAAATAAATTATTTAAAAAAAATTTTTTTTTTGAGAAAGAAATGTTACACAACCGAAGCCTAAATAATTAAAAAAACACAATAAATGTATACCTGTTATTGAAAAATTGTTAAATATATATGTGTAATGTGACAAAAGTTTTTGAAAGACATCCATCAAAAAGGAAACCTCATTTGGTCAGACTATACGGAAGTCCAGTTAATCTCTGGAAAAAATACAGGAAAGTCGCAATAGTCTTAGAAAATTCATAAATTTGGTCAATTTGGAAACTTCCTTACGTTTGCAGACTTCTAAGTAATGCTCGTTTTATTGGTCAACTTTTTTGACCTTAAGCAGGAATTCTTGCTGACTCTTTTAGTTTAGCACGATTATTTTGAACGTTAATTGTAACAGTAATTAACGCCGAATTCAATGATGATTGATAAAAATGCTTAGTAGTTATGCTTTAACGATTGGATCAGAATACGTTTTGATGAAATCTTTCTGTTTAGTGATAATATAGTAATGCAATAGTATTAACTTTTTAAAATTGTATTTTCCACCATTTTGTAAATCACTATAATTTTTTTTAACACACACAGCCTGCCGAAAAATCTTGCGGGTGTTTTAATTGAAACAAATATTTTGTTTTTTTCTTATACTAGTCACACTCGCACAAATATTCGCAAACTATTCTAGAATGAAAAATTAAAGTAAAATTATTAGCATACAGACATACGTTATTAAATTTATTAAAATATAGTTATCAACAAATCTGCGCAAAATAATTAAATCACGAAGAAATTAATTCATTATTTTTATTTAATTTTCGAACGTAATCAGTACTTTATTCTGAATTATACCTTTTCGTAATATTATTTTTTATAAATGTTTTACTTTTATTGTAACTCGGCTTTCCTAAGTAATCATTTTTTGTATTATTTTAAGCACAATTAGTGTAAAAAAATAAAGATTATTTAAGGGTTTACGAGAACACCATTTCCTTCACAATAAGTTATGGTAAAACAAAAAATTTATTACTGTTTTAAATTATACTTCTATTTCACTTTTTCAATATACATCCAACTTTACCATATATTTTATCATAAAATCTTATATTTTACGGAAATAAATTTTTAATTTTTAAACTTTAGATTAATTATTTTTTTTAATATTTAAAATATTTTTCAAATTAAAGGTATCTGAAATTTAAGACCTTATTGACAGAAGTTATTGAGTTTATCCGGAGAAAAAATCAGCTTAAAATATTGATAGATTTTTTCATTCAATTTGCATTTAAGAAATATAAAAAAATTTTCAAAACTATCATAAAAATTTTCGGAACCAATATGCTTTAATTTGAAAAAAAATATTAATGCTTTTGTTTTTCTTTTTTAATCTAGTATATATATATATATATATATATAGAACACTTATCAGTGTCAAAGGACAAGAAAATCACTTATGAATAGTTGTACCTTATTAACGTATAATAATAAAAACCTTTTAAACACCTATTACATAATTTATTAACATATTATATATTCATATAAAAATATTAAATTATACTTAAAACTATTACCATAAATTTTGAGTTCTATTAATGATATAAAAACAAATTTTTATTTTACATATATGTGACGGTCGCTGAGAAAAGGTACATAGTGTGTGTCAAAAATGCGGTTTTAACTTAACAACGGTTTCGGACACCTGAAAAAGCACATGCTCTTTAACGTGAGAAATCGGTCAAACTGGCGTGAAGATAAATTTTTACCTGTTGTAAATCGTAATTGTATGTTTAAAGTTACCTTAAAGTAGTGTATTATATTGCGAAACTTTAAACGCGTTTTTCTCGATTAATTATTTTCTGACACTGTGTACCTTTTCTTAGCGACCGTCACACAGGTATATTCGACACTTAATTTATGCTTAATTTCTTATAAACTCCCTTATTTTTCAATAAAAGAAATTTTTCCGCTTCTATTTTTAATTTTATAAAGCTACAAAACTATAATTTTAATTAACTCAAATGAGATAATTTTATCTCTACTATAAATTTGTTACTATTTTTATCCGAAAAAGTATATGAAAAATTAATAATTCAAAAAAAAAAAAATACTTTTTTAGAACTTTGTTTACAATTTTGATTTTTGATAATTAGACATATTTATGAAGTTTGTACAGCAACTTGTAATTTTTTTTATAATCCATAAGTAGTACATTAAAACGATTATAAAAGTAATATAATTGAAAAATTACTATGTTCGTAATATTAATATGACAATATATAAATTATAAAAAGTTCAGTAATAAAAATGCATTAGATAATAATTAATCAGTAAATGCTATTTTTAAAATGAATATAAATGTAAAATATTAACGACTTTTTATTTTTATCTAATGTCTCGAATATTGTAAACACATCTAGTTTAATATGTAAACTGCAAACATTTAAAACAATAAAAAATTACAATTCACTTATTTTTTCACAATTAAATATTACCGCTTTAAATACAATCTTTTTTTAATTTAGAGAGAATATTAATTGTAGATAATCTATTAGTTTATTTTAATTTGTCAAATTGTACCAATATTTGATTTTATATTTTTATCAATTATAATTTTTATTTTCACATAATTTAATTTTATAGATCCATGTTTGTAACATACTTCTCTTTATTATATAACCGTGTTATATTAAATAAGAATTTTAAGATTTGATTTTTTTTTTTTAGATAGAAATTAATCCAGCGTTTTTCGTTTTTTTTTTTTTTTTTTATCATCACTTAATGAACTTCCAAGATCACTGAATCCATATGTATTCGGTACAATAAACAAAACGAAACTAAATAGAATAAATTCGATTATATTACATACATGAGCCAATTCTTCTTTCATAGATGAAATTTCGAAGCGTATCTCAGAAACATTATCTTTCAACACATTAATATGATCCATTATGTCGGGCAGGTTAGTTAATATCTGTAAAATATAGTTAGTTCAAATATATTGCATATATAAAATAGTTTAATTCTAGTTTATATTACTTTCATAAAAAAAAAAAGCGCAACATGTAGTAATTGATAACTTGACTATTATACTTTTAAATTCTAACAGTAACAACTTGAGCTGAGTTTCTTATATCAGATTATTACTAAAAGAAATATTTAGTTAATCGACCAGTGCAGTATGATTGGCGCATATTTACTCAGACAAATAAATTCTCGTATACAGCATATTCTACACGATCATGGTATGAATATTGTCTTTTGTGGTAATCTACGCGAATAACATTTCGTACGTCAGACTACAATTTATAACGCAGTAAACATAACTTTTGTTGCGAGATTGTGTGGCAAAAGTTACAGTATTACCTATATCTTCAAACAATGTGTCAAGCCGATGTTAACTTCTCATCTATATTAACGAAAATTGGAGATGTATAGCCATTACAATCTGGCGAAAAGGAATTAATTGAGAGTAGATTTGTTACTCGAAAGTACAAAGACGAGCATTATCCCGAATCGTTAGGACTGTTTTTCCGTACAGAAGATGTGGATTCATTTAACGCTGCTACCATTCACGATGAAGGAGTCATCGAGTATGTTGTCCAAGATGAATACATCGGAGCTCGTAATAATGATCAAGTGAAACACGCTCGCGAAAAGGTGCACAAAATGTAGCCAGATGAGACAGGTGGAATGCTCTACACATGCTACGTTTATACATCGGCAAACCATACATGATACAGGTGAATATAGATGTACTGGATAGGATGGTAAATGACGTGATTGGTATACTGCGGTATGTAGCGAACGGGGGGTACTAATCAGTACTAGTGCAGCTATGTTTAATATAGGTCGGATTATATCGTATAAACGCATACAATTTCCTTTGGTTGCAGCGTGTGGGAACACAATTCGTAAGTTTCAAGGCGGTACATATAACACAATCGAATACGAATACAATCAGAATCGCCAACACCAATTTGTATATGTCGTGTTGAGTCGCGCAACTTCCTATTGTTCTCGCAGCAAAGAAAATCGAAATTTATATAACGAGTTTTGTCGTCTTAAAAACCATAAACTCGAAACAATCAGAGACATTAGTTGCGATTTTGTAGCCAAATAAGATTATTTATTCTTCCTATGTCACTGTCGCTGTGTACATTCAACGTTCAGTTCTTGCAAGCTTATTTAGAAGACATCACTATCAACTTTGTTTTACCCACTTGTAAGTTAATTTGGTTGAAAATAATCAGAATTGTAAAATTCCTGGATTTTGTACTGTTTTCCGCTTCAAAAGGAACATGATGAAAGCTAGCGGAATTGCTATGTTCGAGAAAGAAGACTACACCTCTGAGCTTGCTTTTACAGACGACGAGCTTCTAAAATACAATGAAAAGAGAATAAAAGTGAAGAGGATTGTTACCGCGCATGATGGAGTTGGAGCTATATGTGCAATCGAAACAATTATCAACGACAAATGAACTTTACTTGTTTCAGTTTATATAACTGCAGGCACACAAAAACAAAAAATGTTCGAATTCTTCACTTTAAACTTAGGCCGTCGTTACACTGGATCAGAATTCGTACGAATTCGTTCGAATAAGATGGTTGCATTACTTGCGGCGTTGTTCGTACGAATGTAGTGAATTTACAGAAGGCATAGTTGCATTGTGCGTTCTTTTTTTACAAATTTTTCTACAATTTAGTAAAATGAATTTATTAACTGAAATTGATTATTTACTAGATACCCCTGTAATTCGATATCTTGCAATGGAAGAGTGGAACAGGCGTGTATGGGTTCATGATTATTTTGCATCAAGAGATGTAAACGGAGAATTCGAAAGCTCTTACGAAGAGCTTAAAAAAGGAAGTGAGCAAAAATTTGTCGAATATACTCGAATGACACTCTCTTCAACTAGACCGATTACTCTTTCACAATCCATATCGCGGAATAAACAAAAATAAGAACGTTAAAAACAAACACTGTAGCATAAACGTCGCTCGAATTCTGATGAAAAAACAAAATATATTGAACGAAACTGGTCGTACGAATTCGTAAGAAAAAAATGCAAGCAATGTAACCACGCGCATAACTCTGTACACGTTTGTTCCTTTTGGACCAAGTGTAAGAATTCATACGATTTTGTACGACTAACTTTTCGTACGAATTCTGATCCAATGTAACCGCGGTTTTACTCGTTTATAGTACAAAACTGAAATGGATGTTTGAATATTTGGATACATTAGAGCTTTGCAATATGCCTATCATTCTTGGAAGAGATCTTAATATTAACTTACATAGTCCTATTGGTATTAAATTTTTCTAATTTTATGGCAAATGATTTTGGATTACAACTGATCAATGATTCTTCTATTTCGATAACGAGAAACAGTACCTGTATTAATGCAGTATTTAGTCGTTATGTCGATAATCTCAAAACAAAACAGTATATTTCACACTTCAGCCATCATTGTCCATTATTGTCAATTACTAATGTAGTACCCGAGGTTAATTCTGTACAATAAAGTTATATCTCGATGCACTGAAATTTGTTTTATTATTTTGGCCGGGGTTCAGTTGGAGATTTGTGACACATCACAAAAAAATATAGAGAAACATATCCACGATTTAATGTTTTCCAACGGAATGGAAAAAATAACGCGTTTTTTTTTATTTTATTATTATTATTTATCGTATAAAGTAAAAGTAATTTTTCTTCATCCCCTAACTTTAACTTCAAATTTAGAACTTACTCTTTTACATTGTAGAACGAGTGGCGTGGGTAAAATGGAATTGAGCTGGTCATACAGCAAGGAAAGCAAAGAAAAGTAAATCAAGGAAAATAATAGAATGAAAATAGAAGGGACGTTGAAAAAACCGCGGAAGACTTTATATACGATGGCAGGACAATGTACGTAAAGGGTTAGGTATAAAGCGTGCTAGACAAGGCATACGATCGGATTACGTGACATAGCTGCGAATATGGTTATATCCAGTAGCTCACTGATAAGCGATTAAAGTTAAGGTTAAAGCTCGGTAATAAAATAGAACTTCAGATTATTTCAAATTAAATTTTAACCAATGGATTGAACTCTTTAATATAGAAAAACTAGAAAAGAAAAAAAACAATCTCAGCATACGTCCTGACGTGTCTACTGCTCTTCTACAGTTCTATTTACTGACAAGGAATTTACAACCTTCGTGTGTCACTTGTTGAAATGTAGGTTTTTTTATGCAACAATTTACATACACCGGTAAAACAAGTTCGATAGAGCTTCTAAAAGATGGTGATTAACTTCTTCTATTGTCTACGGTTCATTAATGTTTAAACTAGTATACAAATTATTAATATAAAAAACATTTACCTTTTCTTTACTGTCGTAAATGGTTAGTTATAAAGAAGTATAAAATAAATAAATGTAATGTAATAATAAACTTAATAGTATCTGAACAAATTTATCGCGATTGTAAATAGAATTTCTGGATTTCATTGGTTTAAAGTTATTAGCTAAATAATTAATACAAGGTATGTTTAAAAAGAAAACGGATTTTTGTTATAATGCACTAATCGTCGCCCCTACTGAGCTTTAATAGATTACATCATTTAATGAGATGTCCTTCAGTAAAACAAATGCTATCTGGTATATCCTGCTACCGTAATTAGTTTTTAATCTACAACTGTACATGCAATTATTGTTCGGCGGACTGTTCTGGAGAGACTTTTTGCAGCAGCGTGTTTGTGTGAAATTTTATTTTAAAATTGATAGAACCTTCTCCAAATCATGGTTTTTCTTTAAGCATCATATAACGACTGAGTATGTTTTGTTTGAATAATTCAAGCATTTAAATGATGAAAATATTCACACTTCAATTCGTCATTGTCGCAAAATTTGATTAAACTATACAAAAAATTAGAGAGCAAATCGGAATTAGTATTGGGTCGTGTCATGAGATTTTGATTGATAAACTTGGCATATATTGTGTCTCTGTAAAATTATGCCACGTCTATTGACAGACAACTAGGAAGAAAAGTGTGTTAGAATCAGCAAAGATAACTGATAAGCTGTGCCAATAATATCGATATAAAAACTGCACAGAAATCATCATTACATGAGGCGAAACTTGCGATTGCAGCTATCATGGTTACAGGTTACATTGTCAGTCCAACAGAAAAAAAAAAGAAATGAATCGGTTCAACTTAAAGTCAATGTTGATTGTTAGTTTTGATTGTCAAATAGTAATAAAGTATGAATTAGTGTCACAAGGTTAGACTATTAGCTGTGTGATAAATTTCAATGCGTTTAAAAAATGATGTGCGTCAAAAGAGGCCAGAACTATGGAAAAACAAAGACCGATGCTGCATCACATCAGTGTACCAAGCTATTCATCTAAACTTGTCAGCTAACTTTTGGCCACTAAAGAATAACTATTTTTCCTTATCTTCTGAATATTTCACACTTAGCTTCGTCTGATTTTTTATGTTTCCAATGTTGAAGAATACTTCGAAAGGCCGTCTCTTACAATGCACAGATTAAATTCAACAAAATTCCTCGCAACAGCTACGTACAGTATTACAAAACGATTTTCAAGGAGCATTCTGGCAATGGTAGAATGATGGAAAAGGTGCTAAGTAAACATGGTATTTTAAAGAGAATAAATATATATGTAATGTTGTACGATAATAAAATTTCTATCTGCGGTATAGTGTATAAATTATCAATTACATGAAATTAGATTTGAAACCGAGAATCGAATTCATAATCATTTTTATTTTATTACTAAAATGCTCGACTCTAGATTTTATTATTAAGTTATATAAATTGTATTTGATTAATTTCCTGATTAAGTTTAGAATTATCTGCAGCACTAAATAATCTATCAATTAAAGTATAAATGTTACCATATTTTTATAGTTTTTAAACTTATAAATAATTCTGAGCAACATTTTTTGAAATATGAAAGTAAATTAAAGTAAGGGTTCGAACTATTTTTATTATTAATAACGCTGTTTAAATAATCTGTAGCAAAATTGGACATAATTTAACTCGCTTATTTAAATGAACTTAAAAATGTAATTTTCGTAATTTCATTTTAAATATATACTGAGATATAATTACCTGTTCGGTGCTTTCATTTAAGGAACTATTTACTTCTTGAATAAATAAATTTGTTTTCGCAAAGAAATCTTCGGCGCATTTCTGTAATGTATAACAATGTTTGCTTAAAATCCTTTAATTTTATTATTATTATTATTATTATTATTATTATTAGAATGATTTATTTTAATAACCATACACAAATAAAGGATCCAAATACGATTCTTTTTTTTTTGCTTTTTGTTTATTTGTCGCAAAAAGCGAACATTAAGGAACATTTCAAGCAAACCACTAAATAAATTTCTTATTTAATTATAGTCGACTCGCGATTATCCAGATCGCGTTTATCTGGACTCCATATTATCCACATCGATTTTTCAAAAAAAAATAAAAAATAAATAAAAAAGAAAAAAAGAAAAAGCCAAAGCGCTTTTATAAAATCTACAGCTATTTGCAGTACGTATCTGAATATTTGTTTACATTCGCTGCAAATAAAGATGCTATGAAATTTTTAAAACTTGGTTTCACAAAGAGTTTGTGCCCGTAGTTGCGAAACATTTGTCCGAAAAACAGTTGCCGAGAAAAGCAACCCTTATTCTCGACAATGCTCCAATCCGGCAACTGAGGAGTTACAAGATGGTGATATAAAGGCAATGTTTCTTCCAGAAAACGTTATATCGGTTTGTCAACCTATGGATCAAGAAATCCTAGAGGCCTCGGAAAAAATAATATCGACGCCGCCTTCCCACCAGACTAATATCAAGCGTTGAAAATGATGAGAACTGTGTCAGGTTGCTTTAAAATCAGTTGATATGCTTGATGTTATCACCTGAGGGATGGGAAGGGATTAGTTCTAAAGCATTAGTGCAGTCGTAGAAAATATTATTAGATAATAAAGTCAGTGATAAATGGGATGAAACTGACAAACAATGTGATTTGGACAGTTCAAAAGGCAACGAGGAGTTTGTTTCTCTAATAAAAAATATTCCAGGATGTGAAACGAACAGTAATATGGATGACGTTATAGAATGGATGGGCAGCAACGAGATCGAAGAAACGGCAGATTAGAATATCATGGTACTCAACGAGGATCCAGTTGAAGAAAATATGGATATCAAGCCCCTTTAAAGTGTTATACCACACGATGGAGGACTGAAGGCGATCGAAGTAGCACTGGAGTACATTACTCAACAGGAAGAAACGTCACCGGCTGATATCATTTGTTTACGCAAGTGGCAAGATATATCGGCAAGGAAGGGAATGCAGCGAAAGACACAGACTTCTTTAAAAACTAGTTTATATGTAGCGTAAGTTAATTTTCATGTTTATTTTTTTATAGGATAAGTTAATTTTCATTTTTTCATTTAATTTGCAGCATTCAACCTTGAATTCCGGCGTATCCGGATTTTTTGCTATCCGGACCAGCTGGCCGTCCAATTAATCCGGATAATCGCGAGTCTACTGTATATCAAAAATTTCGATCTTAAATTTTTATTTTAATTTTGTGGTAATTTTATTTCAGTATTATTTTAGTTTCATTTAAATTTTATTTTACTTATTATGATTGAAGTTCGAAAGTTTATTATACGGGTTTAGGGTACAAGTGTGATTAGCGTTAAGCGTAAATATTTTAAGTATCTAATGTTATTTCTCATATACAATTAATACTTTAAATATTATTGAATTCAACTAAAATTGTAAATACAGGCTAAATTATTGTTACGAAAATAAAGATTTATTTTTCAATAAAAAAAAATAAAACATAAATTGGAATTATGTATATTTTTAATTAATATTTTTTTTTGAAAAAAATACAGATTTCCAAGCTGGAAGTTACTTTAAAAATGTAATACAAATTCACTGATAAATAAGCAATAATTATTTGATAAAAAATAATGTGTTCCAGTATAATACACCTTAAGGTGATAATTCCAATAATTCCAATACAACATTACTTTATTGGAGTCGGCATTAAATTCAAATTGCAGTAATAATCAAAAACCGCATTAAATACACATTAAATTGTTTCTAGATATTATAACTTTTATTTTGTATCTACTCAAAAAAATTAACATTGTACAAGATTTATCATATCACCGTAAAGTATATTACTCTGAAACGAATTTTTTTTCAAATTTTTTACTTTTTATTGAATTTTCATTAAATTTTCGTAGAAAATCTTGAAGTCGGTATTGTTTAAAAAAGAAAACGTTTTATTTAGGTTTCGGATTAGATAGTTACTCGGTTTGTTAATCTTCCCACTGTTTATTTCTTTATGAATATTAGCAGTTTAGTAATAAGAACATTATGAAGCCTGAAAAATTTTATTTACGAATCCCTAAATGGCCCACAATTCAAAATTTGAAAGCATTTTCATGAAAATTAAAATATCCAACAATGATTATAAAAGGTAGAAAGTTAAAAGTTAGTACGTGCTACATTACTAACTTATAGGAATTAGAAAAATTAAGAAACTTGAACAATTTTTAAAACAACATCGTAAATGGACTCAAATTTCCAAATTTTCAAAGTATTTTCATGAAAATCAATATACATAGCTGTAATTACAATAGGCAGAAAGCTGAAATTTGGTACGTACAGTACTTCTAATTTGTAAATGACAGGAAAATTATAACACTTGAAAAATTTTAGTCATAAAAATTCCCATTAAAACAACCTACAGCGAGCAAAAAAAGTATGTAGACATTCGTGATAGAAGAAAAAGTGAGGAATAAAAGAATGAAAACGAAAGTCATTTAATGCTACTTTGTATATAAATAGAAAAAGGAAACATTCGCAACTACTTAGTATACGAAAACAAAATAAAAAGAAAAAAATCACAGCTGTGGTAAAGGTAAACGATTAAAAATCAGAAGTTGCACGTAAATAAAGTATGTAGACTTTTAAAAAAAAGTGTTTAAAATGACGAAAAAAACTGAAAAATTAGCTCTGCCTAGTACTTGGTGTGAGCACCGTTGGCTCTAATAACAGCTTCTAACCGCCGTGGCATCGATTGGACTAAAGTCTGGAGGTAACTGGATGGAATATTCTGCCATTCCTCAAGTAGCCGGTTTTTCATCTCGTCTCGGTTGGAAACTGGACGCTGACGAATTCGACGGTCTATATAATCCCAAACATGTTCTATCATGTTAAGGTCGGGGGATTGTGGAGGCGTTTCCAACACTCTGCCGCAGTTATAGAGTAGCCACTCACGGGTTGCATAAGCCCTATGCTTGGGGTCGTTGTCTTGATAAAAACGATAAGATTCTAAAATTCTGAGTTTGTCGGCACTTGCGCGGAGATGTTTTTTCAAAATCGTAATATAGTGGTCTGCGTTCATCGTTGTATCGATAAATTCGGCCGCCACACACCTCCAGACCATAACATTTCCACCTCCGTGTTTGATTGTACAATTCAGGTTTTTCTCTTGCAATTCTGTCCTAGGCCTCCGCCATACTCTCTGTTTACCGTCGCGACCAAACAAATTGAATTTCGATTCATTACTGACCAAAACTGTCTTCCAGAACGTTTCATCGGCTGAAATATATTTTTCCGCGATGGCTATACGTTTTTTTCTATTGACGGGATTTATGAAGGGTTTGCTACGAACGATTCGAGATTTTAAACCAGCATTCCTCAGTGTATTTCGAACAATTTGCGCTGCGACTTCCATACCAGATCGATCGACAATCTCACGGCATATCTGTGGTGCACTTACTTTCGGATTCCGTGTAGCTGTGCGAATGATAAAGCGCTTATCCTGCGCAGACAATTTTTCGGATCGACCAGCACGGGCCTTTCTTGCGACTCTACCTTCATATTTAAAGCACCAAATAATTCGATAAACCGTACTTCGCTTCATTTCCAACATGTCCGCAATCCGATCGCCCGACATACCCTCGGCGTACTTCGAAATCACTAAATGGCGTAGCTCGAACGGGGTCTCTCGCGAATTTTGACTCATCTTGGCGCACTCATTTGAATACGATTCTTAATGCGGCTAGTTTGGTCATGATATACTGTACGTAGTAGCCATGCACTGTGATGCATTACTCATGCATTACTCATCTCTTATCTTCTTACACGTATGACCCATACCTAGGGAAAACCTCTTACACTCAAATGTCTACATACTTTATTTGCGTGCAACTTCTGCTTTGTAATCGTTTACCTTTACCACAGCTGTGATTTTTTTTCTTTTTATTTTGTTTTCGTATACTAAGTATTTGCGAATGTTTCCTTTTTCTATTTATATACAAAGTAGCATTAAATGACTTTCGTTTTCACTCTTTTATTCCTCATTTTTTCTTCTATCACGGATGTCTACATACTTTTTTTGCTCACTGTACATTTGAACAACTAGAATGTGCAAGTAGGTAATCACGACGCTCGTCATCGAACAGTACGACAAGAAGTCGAAGTCGAAGTAGGAATTCTCACGTTTCTAAATCTGCTTTTAATATACATAATCAACTTGTTTCTTGCAATATACCTCAGTGTAGTAGTTATTCACAGTTAGCTGATAATGTTCTTTATAATTTTGTTAATTTGTAAATTTAACATGCATTTTGATGTAATGGATTTAAATTTAAAAATGTTGAGTCTATTTTTTTATCGATTAAATAGGGATAAGGACAAAGATTTCTTTAACGTCTTCGTGACCCAAAAGTTGAAAAATACGAACATAAGTACAAATAAACTAAATTTGTAATGTCATGGATCCAAGAAGTGCTCGATAAGTCTTTCATTCCACAAACATGCTTCAATTTAATTTACGTCACAATAAGGAAGTTCTAACAATCCCATAACGATTCTTAAAAAAAAAAAAAAAAAACGAACAAGCGAAAAAAAAATGATTGAAACAGAATAAAAAAATTATAAAACCCATAAAAGAAAGACAAGAGTTTACATTTCTGGCAGAATGGAAAATACTAAGGAATTACAGGATGTAAGGAAATTAAAAGAATCTACATAATTCGAAAAAGTGATTCAAAATAAATTAGTTATAAAATATTGATCCTAGTGAGGATGATTATATTAAAGAAAAATATTTTAAGTTTAACAAATATTTTACATTATAATCTTCTTGTTTTTTCGTTAAATATTTTAAAGGAATATTTATTTTATTCAGTTTGAGTTCACAGATCTAATATTATTGAATCTCTGTTCTTGAGAAACAATTAAAGAATACGTTAATTTATATTCATTATTTTCTTGCAGTTAACTGTTTTACATTGTGAATTATTAACATAGCCTTTGAAACGTTTTTTTTCTAACATCGATAATTTTTGATACCAATTTTTCACCTTTTTTTAAAGCACAATTAAATATAACGTAAAAATCTACTATTATCAATGAAACCATCAATTGATAAAATTTACCATAATAAAAGTTTGTTGAAGGAAGTTTTTTATTAAAGCGGGGTTTCCAAGTTCATTAATTCTTAAATTATTTTTTAAACATATAATTTAAAGAAATCAATGATTATTCAAAATTGAAGTGATATTCTAGAAGTTAAATACTTAAAAAGTAATAGGTAAAGTTAATAAATTTCTATTTGATTATATTAATAAATTGCGACATTAAATTATATCGAAACGATTTATTTCGTCAAAAAATGGATTTTTAAATGTATAAAGGCTGCTAAATATTTGTTTAAAATGAATAAGAATTACATGAAATAACTAAATTTCAAACTGTACAGTTGTTACAATGAAAATTTGAAATAAAAAAGAATATTTATAAAAAATCAGCCGTATATAAGTGATGTACCGATTAAATATATACAACCTTTTTGTTTTCGGCTCCAACTGTTTTAAATATTTCATTAATCAATTTTTTAGAATCAAAAACTTCTTTTGAAAACTCTGAAATATCCTATATAGAAAAAAACAGATAACAAAATGATAACATTTGTATAATGTGCTTAATATATTACAATATTGTAACAAACAATTTATATTCCATAAATAAATGTGAATAAATCAAATAATTACGTTCTAGTGAAATTTTTATTTTTTTTTATTTTCTTGGGCTCGTTAACCAAGGACCTTTACCCAGAAACAAATAATAAGGAAAGATGTCGGTTTTATTTTAATCCGATCTGAAATCTTCTCTAAAAAGGAACAAATAGTAGGAATAACTAGTGGGGAAGGAAAGGACAGGGTATGGGAAACGTAATAAGGAGCAGGAAGCCGAAGCCTCAATAAATAGGAATACAAAGCAGAACGCTCCACAGAAAGAGATGAACACTGGAAGAACACATGATCAGCGTCGAAATTATAATTATATACTAAATTCCATTTAATATACTTCCACGTATTTAAAAAACAGATGAACTTTGCAGGGAATTCAATATATAATTTGGTAAGATAGCAGGTCAGTTGTACAATTCCTACTTTTGTTCATTTTTCATATTTCGTACAGTTCATTTATACCAGTTCGTAACTGATATAACGCTTATCTGTTCCTAATGTTAATGTAATTTTTTTTCCTTCTTTTCTTATGTTGCTGTAAACTAAAACATTAAATATGCACATTTAAAAGGTAAAAGTACACATTTTTGCAAGTAAACCCATGATTATCAGAAATGTATATCTTAATGTTTATATTACTACATATTTAAGAATGACTGCCTTATACATAACCAAAAAAATAAAACATTTTTGACTACCAAAACTGTATACCGTCGATTTCATTTAAAAAATTCTTAATTTTAATGTTTTCAATAGTTCATAATTATAAAAAATATTTCGATTACTATTTATTACTTAGCAAGACATAACATAATTATGAATTTTATTTAAACATACAAATTTTGATTCTTATTTTATAAATTCAGATTTGTAAGTTTAATTATATCAGAATTAATCGGAAATTTTCGGAATTCTGCATATGGCGACTTTTCAAAATTATTGTCGTAATTGATCGTTACTCACCATTTTTGTAAAATATCAAGTCCAAGTTTTTTTACATCCTCAAACTCAGCTACTTTTTTGGTATAACCGTTGTAACATATCAATATTACAAATATCGATCGTTCAAATTAATCGTATTTTCATTTTGTGACTGATATTCTTATACTATTTTTGTTTTTATATATTACATAATTTTTTGAATATTAATAAATTTTACTGTATAATTAGTAATTTAAAAATTTATTGATTCAGATTTACGTTGGAAAAAAGATTATTATTTTTTATCAAAGTGTTGTATTTGGCAGTCACTAATGTGAACATATGCCAAAATCTAAAAAATTTATACCGCATTAAAATTTTTCAATTTTTTTAAAAGCTGTGTGTAGTGTGTGAGTCGAAATGTCTTTTTTTATTAAAAAATCTGCGACAAAAAGGAAACGTAATAAAGAAGCAACAAGCTCAACGGTACGAATATTTAGCGATTATCTAAATATAATTTAATAATTTTAGTAATTTTTTGATATCTTTATGTATTGTCGAATAATTAATAAATAAGGGCGAAATAATTTCTATCTGTTAAATTTTAGCTGGTATTGTAATTTCTAAAAAAAACCGAAGATTAATAAAAATATGGGTTATATTTTTGTCAATACGTTACTACAAAATGAAATTATCGTAAATATATATAGGAAACAATCTTCTCAGTAGTATAGCATTTTAATAATAAGGGAGAGGCATTATGTTTAAATAAATTCGTATTGTATGCGTGTGGTATGTAATATATTTAAAATTTTATCCTATAAATTTGTGATTTATTAGTTCCTGTCAGGTACTTCTGATTATTTTTTTTTCAAGACGATATACAAATGAATTTATTTGTACCTATATACGGTATTAGAACTAGAAAAGTGCTTTGGTCCATAGTTTAAGGGATAAAAAATTCAGCTTTTGGAAACTAAGAATATTTTTGAAATTTATGATCCATATTTTAAAAAAGTGACATGTTTAACAATAATCGCGATGAGCTTAACTGATAAATTAAAAAGCTAGGCATGTAATATGTTCATAAATAAAATAACTAAAAATAACTCATGGGGCAGTATTACTTTATGTGACAAAATTTGTTACATTAATTTACATAATTTTGTTTACTATATAAGTTTTGGTAATTGTATGATAGTATAAAATAAAGGGACATAAATTCCTCTTTTTCATTTATTTGCCTAATATTTACATAATCGGAGGTTTTCACGTGTAGGGAGTAAATGTGTGAAATGGAAGGAACTTTTAATTTTTCAGAATTGTATACTGACTTTTTGTTTCTGGTGATAATCAATAATATAATTTATATTTCTTAATTCAAATTAAGTTTACACGTTAATTCAAAATAGACGCCTGTTTTGACAATGAGTAGTACATCTTTGGTTGGGCGTTAGTAATTGTGAAGTTAAGGTTCATAAACCAAGCTCAACCGAACTGAAGGAAAGCAGTTATTTCTCTCAGCTGCCTTTATCTGCCCAGATTTCTCTGGTACCAAGTTCTGAGCAGGTTAAGTTCGTAACGAGACGAGTCTGGAATTTGTGATCTCTGTTTGGTTGGCGGAATTTTAACTAGTGGGCTACTGCGCTAACTTGTTATTAAATTAGGAAAACCATTATTTTTTATAGTGACTCGCGAAACCCGTTTTTACATTATATCTGTATAGTAAATAAAAGAAATATAAAAAATTGATCTTATGTACTTAATATCTAATTTAGATTATTCAATGCAGTCGAATCTAATTAATAGTAAAAATGTTCACTTCTTGATATATCTTATATCACATATGCAAATGGAATATTCTTAATTCCCGTTCAGGGCGACGTCTTAGTTTTGAGTATAACGAAATATCGAAAATATGCGATATTAAATTCAAATCCTCACTTATCAGAATAAATAATTGATGGACTGTTTTAAAACTTACCGAAAGATTTACATAATTAAATGATAATGATATTTATTTATTAAAAACGGCAATATAAAAAAAAAAGAAAGGAAAAATTAGAATGCTGTAAAAAATTAGAAAAAAAATTGATATTTGATAAAGATTCCAGTGTAAACTCAGAATTATGAGAAAAAACAAAATATTTAATCCACTTTAATCTTCATATGGCTGTATTTTCGGTAATTAAGTCTGAATTTTGAATGATTAGTGTTTTCCTAATTTATTCGTAGTATTGATAAGTTATTTAATAACGCCCGATGGCAAAGGATTATTTTTAAAGATTAAAATTTACATAAAATCATCTTCACGCTATAAAGATACAGGATAAACTTGTTTATTTAGGTCTTGTATTAGGGGCCAGCTCTTTCGGGCGTGAATCTTTCTGGCGTAATGAACTCAGAACTTTTTACGGACTACCTGCTATGATTTTCGTTAGTGGGAAACACGAGTTACCAAATTTATTTCTACATTACCCATTCACTGCTGACAGAAATTCTACACAAAAAATACCGCTCTTCGTTAACGATTTAGTTTTTCAACATTATGATTAATTAGTTTTAAAATATATTAAGTTGTTTTTTTTTGTTTTTTTCCTTAGGTCTCTGAGTAAATTAATGTGCAAATTTATTTTAACCCTAGAGCACAACACTTATTTTTTTGTTACTAAACACAACACTGGGGTATTTTTGTAGCCCACGCTTTTGAACGCGATTTGCGCAAATATTTATTATAAAAATGAATTCTGCAACACACCGTTTTCTTCGTTTTTCAAGGTGAAGAGAATAATATAAATTGCAATACAATAATGTTATAAAAAAATTACAAAAAACTAGTTTAAAGTAAAAAGAAATCGCAAAAAATGGCAATTTGACTTTTTCCGAAAAATTAAGCATAACTCTTTGAATTTTCATCCGATTTTAAAAATCCGAAAAGATTTGGAAACTTAAAACAATTACCTAGAACGCGGACAAAATAGAATATAATTTTTTACAATTGTTATCAGTAACATAATTCATAGAAATTATAAAAAAAAATGTTTAAATTTTTTTAGTCTGGAATTCCACATTTATCGCACTGTATTCATCTGTGTTCCTCACAGACAGGGGCGTTGTAGGTTGAGCACGTAACTCTCGTTTTTCTATCGAATTTTTTGGGGCAGAACTGACAGCGAACCGCTTTACCTGGCTGTTTGACAGTCGGGATATCATCTACATCCAGTATTTGTTGAATCGATAATAAAATATTACGTCAGGGCGTCGGTATTTGATGACGCCTTTTGAGCTGCAGTTGTATCAGATCTCGCACCAGCGACTTAATAAAATATCGCCTTATCATCGTTTCGCGTGCATCATTAAAATTGTAAATTATTGCCGCATTTATGCTACCCTGATCCGGGATGTTAAAAAAGACGCGCACCGGCCATTTTCGTGTTTTACGTGCCGTTGTGTATTCGTTACATATTTAATCAAATGTATCAATACCGCCTTTTGTAGAATTGTAAAATTCTAGTATTTCGGGCTTATTTATTGTACTATCTACTCTCTGAGTGCGATGGAACGTTGATAACACCGAGACTACTTGATTTTTTCGTGACGTATGTATGCTATTAAAGTTTTTGATTCATCGAAAACGTATGTCGCCGAAAGAGGCTCTTTAATGTTCTTACGGAGTGTTCCGACCATGGTTAAATTATAGTTTTTTAGCATTTCATCAAATGTGTTTATATGAACTAAACCAGTTGTTACATGTGAGATATTACGACTTGTTCTATGTATTGGTTCCGATAGTTTTCTTATATAATACGCCGGCACTTTTTCACCGTTCTCGGTTACAACTTTGCCCACCGTACTTACATGCTGTAAAAATTGCCGCAAAACGTAAGATTTTACTTTAAAATCACAAATGTGAACTTTTACACAATCATACAAAGCACCGACGTTAATACAACACTGAGTTATTTTCGTACCCCACGCTTACTACCCGTCCTTTCCAGTCGAAAACAAAACGCAAAATGACGCTTCTTGTCGACTTTTTCTTCTTTTAGGACTCTAAACTGAATTATGGTTAGGGTCCTGGGTCGATATTTGGCAATACCTACTTTATCTGCAACTTTGAAATCGCCTTGGGGTACAAATATATCCCCAGTGTTGCGTTCTAGGGTTAATGAAACGTTGTAGTTTAATTATAGTGTTTACTAAAATTATTCTTCATTACATCGATCTGGTAATTTCATTGATTAAGCAGTGTTTTAAATTTTGAGTAAACTTTGCACAAATTATTGCAAATATATATTTTTGCTAATTAAAATTCGTTTAAATGAATCTAGTATTTGTTTCAAATTCTACTAAAAAATTCATGAAAAAAAAACCCATTGAAACGTTATGTAATTGACGGTTTCATTTGTTATATTTTAAATACTTCAGAACTTAGAAGTAATGTAAACCTATAAACTACATAGATCTAAATTAAGAATGAATTATTTTAATTTACCGTTTTTATTTAAAATTGTTTAAAAATATTTAGCAAATCAATAGAATTTGATGGAAGAAAAAAGAAATATTTATCATCATTTATAAACATGTAAACAAATAAAGCTTACGCTTCTGTCCGTAGTCGTCGCGATAGCCTTGCTAGAGAGTTTGTCTTCCATTACGGAAGTCTCGGGTTCGATCCCTTGGGCGACGACAGAAGTTATTACGAAAAATTAAATTAAAATACTCGCTAATAGTCATGTGGAAGGCAATGGCAAACCACATCCAATATCATATGCGCGTTAGGTTAGTACGCAGCAGACACACACATGGGACTGCACTTGTAGCACGATAAATCAAACAATCACAATACCAGTTGCAAATGTAGTCTTGCGTGTGTGTACACCCGCGTTGCATATATTAATTGGATAGTACACAACCTATATCTGTACAGCTAAAAATGTGCGTATAGATTGCTCACCAACCGATAAGGTTGAGAAGATAAAAAAGACTTCTGTCCGTTTCGAAAATTATTATTTCCTTATTAATTATTTGCGTAAAAATTATCTTTTCGCCGCTGTTAATCGTTACAGTGGTTTTATAAATAATATTTTTATTCGCTTGTGTTTGTGATCAACTTACTTTTCGAATTGCAAGTAGAAAATAAATTTTTGGTTTAAATATTTTAACACAACGTACGACAGTACATATTGGTTGTGTTCGTCTTGGCTCAGTAGGAACTACAAGTTTTGGTTTTTATACTTTCAGCTACACAAAATTTATAATTTTCTGTTATTGTTTGCCATTTTGCAATACGTTTGCAATCAAGTGGAAGTGAATTTTTTGCAAATTTCAATATGCGGCAGCAGCAGGATTCAAACCAGGTCTTACCCGAACGAAACACCGCTGCTTAATCAATTACTCGACGGTAGCTGGCCGGCCAAGTCTTATCATTAATTTTCATCTGTTTAAAAAAATCACATTTTTTAAGGTTTCATCTTTTTGGAATTTGATTATATCTGTTTAAAATTGAAACGGTTTAATTGGTTCTGGCTAAGTGATTGTTTAAGTCTGTTCACCACCAAAAGCAATGAAATTAATGTTACATTATTACAAATATCTATGCCTTGAGTTAGGGATCTTTTAATTTGATATCGACTAGATTATGTTTCTGAATATGTGTTTGTTTTGAATTGTAAACATGGGCTAATTGAAAGGATCGAATAGTAAATTGATCTTTCGGCATATCAAAAGACAGAAAAACAAAAAGGAACAGAAATCCGACTAGGTTAGCACATGTAAATTGCTGTTGTAAACTGTAATATTATTGTGTATTCTTTTTATTTGTTTTAGTTTTAAGCCAAAAAGCGCTTGTTTCAGTTATTATTAATTATTCTTCTGGAAGTGTTATTGATTTTGTTTTTCAGTCTGTTCCGTTATACGTTTGTACAGTACACTTATAGATTTATCGTGTTTTTATCTTACTATGTTTTATATATTTACTTATCATTACTTACTTATTTGATATTTTTGACTGTATTGCTGTAGAAGATTTCATTTATATTTTATTTGTTCATTTATTTACCTATATTTTGGTTCCACTATTCGCGCTAAAAAGCGCATTTGTGGATTTTTGTAACAATAACAACAGTAATAAATGATTTGATTTGATTTAGTAACTTATGGCGATGTTTGTGTTCTTATTATCAGTAGAAGTCTGCAGTTTCGAAGGATTCCAGTAACGAACACGACGATGTTTTCGATTTCAGCAGTGATGAAGCGTCCGATAAAGAAGCCGCCGATTATTTATATTCAGATGAAGAAGAAACGTACATTACTGCTCAAGAAAAAAAGGTTAAACTCGCGAAAAAGTATTTAAAGGAAATCGAAGAACAAGAGAAAGAAAAACTATTTAACGGTGAAGGTCCGACTGAAGAACAAATTTTAAAAAGATTAACCGAAGACGAACTTAACAAAGCCGGGAAATTAAAAAGAAAAGTAGCCGGACAAGTTGAGCCAGATATCAGTCAGCAGAAAGAATTAAAATGTTCGGAGCACGGATTAAGTATCACTTGTATCGCCATTTCGGCTGATGATAAGACGTTGTATTCCGCTTCAAAGGATGCATCTATTGTCAAATGGTCTTTGATAAACATGGTGAAGATAAGCTCAATATTTGCCAAACGACTCAGAAAAAAATCTAAACGAAATTCTACCGAAGTCTATCATTATCACAATGCAACAGTTAATTGTTTAGCAGTGTCGGCGGATAATAGGTATTTGGTATCCGGTGATGAGAAAGGAATTATAAACGTATGGAATCCGGAAAATTTGGATTTTATTCACACGCTTCGCGGACATAAGAAGTCCGTTACAGGAATAGCGATTTGTCGTGAAACGAACTTTCTCTATAGCGTTTCATACGATGCATTGGTTAAAGTGTGGACGTTAAACGAATTGTCCTATGTTGAAACCTTGTACGGTCACCAGAATAAAATCACGTCAGTAGACGTTTTGCAGAAAGATCGGGTAGTCACGTCTGGTGGTCTGGATCGTACAGTTCGTGTTTGGAAAGTGGACGAGGAATCTCAGCTAATTTTCCACGGGCAACGAGGAAGTATAGACATGGTTAAACGACTTGATAACAATCAGTTCGTTTCAGGCGGAGATGATGGCATTCTCAGTCTTTGGAGTGTTTTGAAAAAGAAACCGTTATTTAATGTTATGAACGCGCATGGCTTGTGCAAAACTAATTCAGAACCGAATTGGATATCGTGTGTATGCGCATTACATAATTCGGATTTGATTGCAACCGGGTCGTGCGACGGTTTTGTTAGATTGTGGAAATGCGCTGAAAGCGGTCGTTCCTTGTCATCTATAGCTACGATTCCAGTTATCGGTTTTGTTAATAGTATGCAATTCAGTCATGACGGGAAACAGTTAATTGTAGCTGTTAGCAAAGAACATAGGCTAGGTCGATGGGAATGCATAGATGAAGCCAAAAATCGAATAATAATTGTACCGTTAACATTAAGAGTAGTTAAGTAATTATACGATTTTATATATTCTGTTAAAAAAACTTATTTTTACTACATAATTTGGTCACTTTCTGTTTCAACTAAATAATATTGGGGTACAATTGAGTGAATTGACGCTTACACTATTTATATTAAAATGGTTTTGATAAATGATACATGTATTTTGCTGGTAAAGTATTATAATCTTACCATTCCGTAAAGAAGTGCTTAATTAGCCGAAATGAATTATTTTTTCTCCAAAATTAAGTTCACGCACTTGTTTATTCTAGATTGTTCAGTAAAATTTCGAAATGTTCAGTTTTTTATTTCTTAATTTGATACGGAATTTAGGACGTTTTTTCTGTGTGCCTTCTCAGAATTTATAAAAATTTTATTTAGTTATTTTCTTAAAAATGTTTTCAAAACAAATTTTTTTCGGCTTTCGGTATTATTTTAATCGTCTATTCTATATTCAGCCGGCGACCAATCGCATCAACGTGAGTGGGCCAGTCGTCTTGGTTTGCCTCGTCACTGATAACCTTTCTCACTTCGGTCGGCTGCACGGAAGCTAGGTTGCGCTTCGACTTACGTATTTTTCAATTGCGCTGCTGTCTATCTTCTAATTCTGCCATGAATTCGAAGATAACCTGGTACTCATAATCAGGAAGAATAATGTATATATATATGTGTGCGTGTGTGTGTGACAATTGCTGAGAAAAGGTACATAGTGTGTTAAAAATGCGGTTTTGACTTAACACCGGTTTCGGACACTTGAAAGCATGCTCTTTAACGTGAACTAGGTCAAACTGGTGAAAACAAATTTTTTCCTGCTGTAAATCGTAATTGTATGTTTAAAATTATCTTAAAGTGTATTATAATGCGTATCTTTAAACGCGTTTTTCTCGAAAACTTGTTTTCTGACACTATGAACCTTTTCTCAGCCACCGTCACACATATATATATATATATATATATAAAACTCGGCCATTTTGGTCTCGCAAGGGGCTGTGCCCCTTGACCCCTCTTGATTTCATTTCTGTCTCTTTCTCTTCTATACTTTGTATAAAATGATCAAAATTTACAACGTAATTCTTACTGGCATCAACACAAAAAAAAAAATAACATAACCACAAAAGTCCTATTCTAACATTTAACTTTCATTATATAAAATTAAGACATTTTTTAAATAACAATAACAAAAATCCTATAAAATATAACAAACGTTACATAAAATTGGGACATTTTTTTTAATGAAGAATTACGTTGTAATTAATATATATATATATACTTATATTTATATAATACGTATGCACACAAATGGAATTTAATATATTATGTTTAATATATTACGTTCAGAATAATTAATGATTTTATGTAGAAATTTGATCAACGCAAAAAAAAAAGAGATTAAAAAGTCAGATAAATGTATAACATCAAATCGATCTTATTTGTATCGATTTAATTTATTCTATACTACCAAGACGCTAAAACTTGTTTCTGAATGTCGCTTCACCGTAGAGTATTATGAAACCAATAAAAACCACATTATCAACCGATCATTAATGAGACTTGGTGGCTTCGCAGATTACTGCCGATTCTCAAGAGCGATTATGACATTTTTGTTATTTAGTACATGATCGACCACTTTTTATCATTTATTTACATGTCAGAAACGAATTTTAATTTCAAATTACACATTCTTAGCTTCAAATGACAGTTAGAAACTCAGGAACCATCAATAAGAATTATAGCAAATGTTATGATGCATATTTCATTTTACGTTTGATGGAAAAATAATGTATAATGAGGCAACGAAGGAGAAAAATAAGATCTTTTTTTGCCGATTTTAAAGGTCTGATAATTTTTAAGAATTTTACGAAAGTAGAAAAGTATATTTGGATTAAATAATTTATGGTCATGGAACGCACTTCAATCATCGTCACTGTGTTCTTCAATAACAGGAATCGTGTGCTTTCGTTCATAAATCTTTGTGAGATGTTCGGCGGTTTCACAATTTTGGACAGGTATCTAGCATGTGACAAGTAGATAACGGCAGCAACGTGACAGCAGCAACCGGTCGTTCTCATCCGTTAACGCATTCGCAATAATAACGGACAATCCCGGCACAGCCAATCATATCTGGTTTATAATAAACATAGCAGTTGTAAGTTGTGCTTGCCATATGCCTAGATCTCACTTGTATTTTGAAAATATCAACGGAGTTTTGAAATAGTTTAAATCTATCTCAACTTTCTGATCCATCGTTTCAGCTAAATAAGATATTGCTTATTGCAATTGATAAGTTCCAGTAAATAACTTTACTAGATTCCTTTCCGTCACTTCAGGAAAATCGGCAGATTAGAAGACATCAGTTTTTCAAACTAACTATTTCTTCGTCTCCATCTTCCTGACTGTATATCTGTAGCTAAGCTAATGTAATTCAATATCTCTTCATCTGAAAAAGCTTCCGAGACTATTTTTTTTTTCAAATTAATTTATTAAAAAACAAACGATCTTACTGTAAACACCAACTTCAGGTAATGATTATCTAATTGATGATGGAAAAACCTATTTTTTTGAGCTAATGCACCATATACAGCTTCCACAACCTATCAAATCATCGTAACACGCCGCGACTTATTTTTGTTTTTTCCGCTGGTAATTGTTTTTGTCCTTTCTTCTTTAATGATGGCAAGAGAACACGATACTTTCCTTCTTCAAATTGTGATTTTACATCATGAAAACTAGCGCAAGATTATCGTTACTTACGTCGTGAAGATTTTCAAGGAGCATTTCTGATTGACTACGGATCAAGTCATCTCAATTTGCGGTTTTTAAGACAAAACGGGAATGCGATATGATGTTTTTTTTTCAAAAAAATTCAAAACTGGTTTTTGAAAACTCAAAAACTTGCTGATGACGTTCAAGGCCAAGAACAGAGATCATTTCATTTGAATTCCCTGTTTGTAATCTAAATAAAAAAACAACGAAAGCTTGTGTGATACTGCCCTTATCTGTGTTCTACAAGGAAACCATCATTTCACGCAATCGGATCAACTGTTCTCAATTCAGTCTAGTAAATATACGAATTCTCTCTTCAGAGATAGAAAAATCACTGATTCTATCATGTATTTCTCGATCTAAAGCGACACTCAAAGCTTTGAATAATTTAGTTATATCTGCAGTCGTTATAGAACATGAATGAGAAACTATTCTTAAATATTCCATTAAAACATTATAAAGTTATGTCAAGAGAGACTTGTAATAATGTTTGCAGGTGAAAATGTGTAGTTTGAAATTAAATTTCGTTTCTGACATGTAAATAAATGATAAAAAGTGGTCGATCATGTACCAAATAAACAAAAATGTGATAATCATTTTAGAATCGACAGTAATCTACGGAACCACCAGGATTCATTAATGATCGGTCGATAATGTGTTTTTTATTGGTTTTGATAATACCCTACGGTGAAGCGAGTACGGAAACAAATTTTAGCGTCTTAGTAGTACAGAAAAAAGTTAGAAATGGTATTTAGTGTCAAATAGGTTCCCTCCCGGGAAAGACTTAGAAGCTGGAATATGGTTAAAAAACCGAAAATGCGCGATTTTTATTTTTTTTGTCTGTTCAACCACTTTTAAAAATCTGAAAAAATGTATACATACTTTTGGAGAAAAAATACACAAAATATTTTTTTTTTAGTGATGAGCATGTCTTTGTTCTGGAAAAATCGAATTAAAATTTTTTCGAATACTGTCAAAATTTAAATTTCACGCCAACATATTTTTTTGAATAGAACCATTTTGTAGAGCTTGGAACCGTCCGAAATTCTAGCTTGAAAAATGACCGAGATATTGCTAAAATACTGAAAATCACAAAATCGGGCCTTATAGAGCCCTATGAGAGTTTAAGTGTTTGAAAATCTAGGAATCGGCGATTCCATTAACATCGAAAGTAATAATATAATCACTTTCGAATAACTTAAGGGCCGATTTGACTATGTTATCCGGCTAGCCCCTTTAAGTAACTGATAGAATGATCATGTTAAATTTGTTTGTGATAATTTGTTAATCACTTGTAATTAAAGCAAGGTGGAAGTATAAGAGAAAACAATTTAA